>OY986436.1:1320000-1920000 GCA_963920525.1 Dichetophora obliterata | reverse complement strand
TTGCATATTATTTTCTTTAAATCAGTGCAGAAAATGCAAATTTTAAACAAAAAGGTCAAAATAAAGAATCGCTTACTTTTATTGCAAGTGATTTAAATTTTAACTCTGAATATCGAGGAATCAAGTAAACACTCGATTGATTTAATGATGTTGCACATACTGACATCAAGCCTCTGACGAGTTTAAAGTTTTTGATTTGAAAATACAATGTTTTAACTAATCTGATTAACCCATTTGGACAAAGTAAGTGTAAAAATGGTACAAAATTCAGATAACAAGACGATCAATTTAAAGGATGCGTTTATATTTTAATATTCAAGATAAAGAATGTCCCAAAAGCGACTGACATTTTGATAATGGCACTACTTTTTTGTGACAAGCGCAGAGTACTAAATCTATGACAGCTGCAAGCAGGAATATTTAGTCAATTGGTAACTTACAAGGTTCAATTGACCTAAGAACTAAAGCCGGCAGACCATGCGCAGCAACAAAAATTCTCAGATCGGGTGTAGGAACATCATCAATTTGATCAAGATTTTTTGAAGAAAATCATTTTCAACGACGAAGCCCATTTTCATGGGCTAGCAGTGTCATTGGCCCATTCTTCAAAAATGCAGCTGGAGCCGCAGTTACTGTGAATGGTTTCGCATGTGAATGGTTTTAACACTCACCGAGCACTTTTTGATAAAATAACTAAGGACGACAATCTAAGGTTATTGCCCTGCGACCTCTGCCTCCCAAAATACAACTTCTGCACAAACTTCCAAGTCTCCTTCCCAAACATAACTAACCTTCCCAAAAGCCACGGTTCATTGGTGACCATCAAGCCTGACGGCTCAAAGACAAATGAAGGTGCGAAGGGAATGAAGGGAGCTGGCGTTTTTGTCTCAAGGAAGGGAAAATCTATATATGCCAGCATGGGCACAGATAACTCAGTCTTCCAAGTTAAAGTCAATGCAATTGAGATGTGTCTAAGAGAGTATGCAAACAGTCCCACTAGGAACAAAAACATTTACATTCACTCTGACAGCAAAGCTGATTTACTTGCACTTAGCTCATATAAAATCACGTCCAAACTCGTATGGGGCACCCTACAGCTGCATATTAAAGTGTCTACCAATAACAGAGTCCACCTCATTTGGGTACCAGGCCACAGCGGCTATTTAGGAAACGAGATTGCGGACGATCTAGCCAGGAGGGGAATCGAAGATAACAGACAGGCAAAAAAATTCATGTCAACCACTTCGCTCCAATTAACGAAACAATTGCTTACTTTAAGTGAAATATCTATCAGAATTGTCACAGGTTTCCTAACTGGAGATTGCAAGGTATAGTCCATCAACCATGGGTATAGTCCAGGAAGATCTGTGTAGATTATGTGAAGAAGATGAAGAAACAGCAGAGCACATTTTGTGTCACGGTCTAACTAGGACCCGACTACGCTACTTAGATGCATTGCACCTAAGACCAAACCAAATAGCGGATATGTTACCCAAGGACATCGCTCTGTTCGTAACGAACTTAACGATTCAGGATGCACTATAACTAAAAGAGGTTTGTTACAATAGAACCTTGAGACCGCAGTAACTAGGTGGCTAGCTCCCTCTTTACTTAACTATCTAATATAATCTATCTACTGTAAATGCTGCCCGATATCACGACATGCTGACCAGCTTCTTTCGGCCTGAAATTGTTGATATGAATCTTGACGACATGTGGTTTAAGCAGGACAGTGTTTTTTGCCACACAGCAAAGGACGCAATGCACTAATTGCAAAAGAAATTCGAAGTTAGACTATCCAAGGTGCCGTGGTTATGTCAATTGGCAACCAAGATCATGCGATTTGACGCCGTTAGACTTCTTCATTTGGAGTTTCCTCAATAAGAAGGTCTATGCCAATAAACTTTGAATGATTCCGGAAATTCAACTGGACATAGCAGCAATCGATCCAGAACTATGCCAGAATGTCATGAAAAATTTTATGAAAATGGCTCGCAAGCAAAGCCGAGGAGGCCATTTTTTAAAAAAAAAAAATATCAAAGAATCAAGGCGTGCGCCTTATACAAAAAAGGTTTGATCTTTTACCTGAAAGAAAAGGGATAGATTTTAAAGAGGAATTGATTTGAACCATTCGTGAATTATTGATTTGGCGATACAGACGGGAAAGACAATTTGAATTGCTTTTAACCGAGGCTAGTATTATGCCTTAACCTCGGCAAGCATTTCCAGTCCTTAGTTGTACTTGTAGTCCTTTAATTCCACATTTTCAACAATGTAGGTGTGGATTTTTAGTTTTCCATAATTCTTAAATGTAGGAAAGAATAATAAAAAAAGGGAAAAGAACCATGCTCGGACTCAAACCAGGGACCTCTGGGACGATAGTCTAGCGCACTCTCCACTAGACCACAACGGCCGACTAATTTTAGTAAAATTATATTCCATCAACAGCCTAAACGTCTCTACTTCATAATTCATAAAAATCTTACAAACATTCCAACAAAACAATGCATTCCCAGGAAAAAAGTGGATCATCCTATGAGAGATCCGGGAGTGCTCCCTGAGGAGTGCTCCTTATTGATCCAAGCTAGGTATATTTTGTGTTCTCTTTTAACATTGCATGTCCTAAGAAGAGTAGCGCTCCCCTTAACATCCCAGAGGAGCTTAAAAGGAGCGATCAATAAATGATCCAAATGGATCAGCAAAAGAACATTTAAAATATTTTTTTTAAAGATCAAAGAACCAACATGCGCCTTATACAAACAAGGTTTGGTCTTTGACGTGAAATGAAAGGAATAGATCAGTTAGAGGAATTGATTGGAACCATACGTGAATTATTGATTAGTCGAAACAAACGTGAAAGACAATGCTTTCAATTGCTTCTATCCAAGGCTATTGTGTTTCTACAATTTAGTTGTGGATTTTTAGTTTTTCATAATTCTTAAATGTATGAAAGAACAAAGAAAATGAAAAGAGCCATGCCCGAATCCGGACTCGAACCAGGGACCTCTGGTTTGATAGTCTAGCGCACTCTCCACTAGACTACAAAGGTCGGTTTTTCACAGAAAATAATGATGGAGTTTTTTACAAAGCACATGTCTCACTTTAAGTTCTTTTTTTCATTGATTGCTCGCCTATTGATCTTATAAAACAGTAAAGGAGCACAAAGGCACATGTTCTCACTTTTTGATCCAATAAAACAGCAAAAGAGCGCTCTCTTGTTGCTCTTCATGGGAGCGATCGTATATTTTTTTACTGGGTTTTATTAAAAAATTAAAATTTCTGTGACTTTTGGCATACTCATTATATACGTCTTTGAGCAATCAGTATCTTTAACGAATAACTATGGTTGTGACTACCTACATATGAGTCTAATGTTCCACCATCATATTTGCTGTCAACCAATAACGCATATCTATTCAAAAAAACTTTTTCAATAACAGTACTTAAATTAAAATCACATCTAGTCAGAAACTAGTCTCGACTTGCAACTTTATCCCATATTTTTGTATCTAAATTAATACTTTCTCAAATTCTCTTATCTTCTAAAGGCTTTAATTTTCCAACTTTATTAGTTCTTAACATGGTAGAGAAGGTAGATGCATCTTTATTAGAGAAGGTAGATGCATTTCAGACTGCGTGCTCTTTCTCATATCTTAAATTGTCAAAGCTAGTTTTTTGCGAATGAGAACGAAAGGAAATCTGAAAAAACGCTGCAAATTTGAGTGAGCAACCTTTGCAATTAAATTATTTACATAATTTAACAATTATAACAAGTAAATTAAATAATTGTCAACTTTTCTACGGTATTGCTACCGTAACAGTTCACAACAGTTGACTTTTCTTAATGCGGCCAATTATCGCTTTCTCATCGGTTTCAGATTTTCTATGAGCTGTCAACTTCGTTTTGACAGTTTCGGCAGTCTGACTCTACGAAATGCTTCTACTTTCTCTAATTTTACTATGGTTTTTAATTTTTATTTTATAATTATTTCTCTTTTTTAAAAAAGTTAATATATTATTACATTTTGCTCAATTTAAATTAAACTTTTTTTCGTTTATACTTATCTATTGATTATATTGCATTTGATCTAAATCTGCTTAGTCTAAAACTTTGAATATATTAGCTTAGGGAGCTATATTCAATAAACAATAATAATAACAATAATATGATAATAAAATTCATTGAGCATATGAGCTATAACCAACAGTTAGGTAATGGTTTAAGATTTTGATAGAGGATATGGTGATTTCTTTTTTAAGCAGAAACACTGGCTGTGATAAAAATTGAAATGTGATATTTCATAGGACTTTAAAATAATTCAAAACTTAAAGAAATACATACTGTATTGACAGAAAATATCCTCTTTTAAAAATTAACTAAAAATTTTGACATTTGACTTTCAAAGTTTTTCATTCTTCAGACAAAAGCTATGTCTATGGACCTCACTAGATCTGACAAGAAAATCAATAAGAAAACAAAAATTTATAGTAAAGTGATGGTAAACTTTTTTTTAGGTTAAAAATTAGGCCAGCATTTATATATTCTAAATTTTGTGTTAAAATGTTTCATCCTGAATATTTACTATTTTTTTTTTTCTTATCCTCTTGATGCTATTTGACTTTTACCGACGGCTCTAACATACTAATAAAAGCTAACCCAATCTCACAGACTTTTGATATAAAATTCCCATAAAATACTTAACTGACCAACTCAAAAATTAAGTGACGCTTAAAATTAACAATGAAATAAAGCAAAAAAAAACCAACTACTCTCAATGATCAACAACAATAAAATCATGAAAGATAAACTTACAAAATTAGTCCCAAAACTATGCTCTAAGTTAGTATATTCTTATCTCCGTCATTCTTATTGAGTCATTCTTGTTGACTATTCAATTATTGAATACATTGTATACAAGAATTAACAAAATCTTCCATGGAACGAACATGCGTTTCGGAAATATTCTTTAATTAGTTGGCATCACGACTTTGTCGAACTTTTAGAAATTGAGTTTTAATTATTGACAACTTCAAACTACTTCGAGAGTCCAAACTTGAGCACGATTCATCGAGATATACTATTTGTTTGCTGAAGAAGAAGGGAAAAAGGGAATAGTTGTTGGGGAAACTTAACAACTTTTAATTTGTTTTTGGCAAAACTTAAAATTTTCTTGCTTTCCAAAAATCAACAACAAAAACGTGAACGAAGGAAAAAAGGGGCAAAAGCAAATAAATGCTAAATGCTAAATGCAGCCTCGGGCATTGGCTGAAGCAAATGGATTTCCGAAATATTTCCAACTACTAGAGTGGAGCGACGAAACTACTAAAACACTTAAAATTACATAGAAACTGTTTTGGCTGTTTCGTTTGCCAACAACTGTAAACTTTTTCAATTAAATTTGTGTAGAAAATTTTATTTTCTAGATTTATTTTATTCGATGCAGTCATGGTCGTGGTTTAGAACGGATATCAGTCTTAAAAACGTGAGAATTGTGTGTGGCAAGAATGTGTAGAGAGCAGCAAGCAGGTCGCCGCAAGTGGATGAATGGAAGCCGACGGAAGAGGCATGGATGTAGACGGTGCAAGCACGATGGCACAAGTTGCAACAGAGATGTGGTTGTTAAAATGCAGTTCGTTGGTGTTGTCGGGTATATTTTGACTTCAATGCAGTCAGTGATAAAAGATAAGATTTAGTGTTAAGTGGTTTTTCTCCGGTAATGATGTATAACCAAGGAAACTTTTATTTGCAATAGTTTCCTTGACAGTTCAGGTGGATAAATAGTGGGGGAAAAAGTGCTGTGAATGCGATAAAAATGCTTTGATTTTAAGCTTGATGGGTTCCTAGAACAATTGCCGAAGTCGATGGTGGAGAATTTTCAATTTTCAAATTGAAATAGAAACTATAAAGTAAAATTTGTTGAAACCTTTTTTTGTTGTTTTTGATACATAAAAAAAATTAGCTGCGAGTGTTATTTCTTGAACTAAGTTTTTGACCAAACTAAGCTCAAGAAGTTATTGCAAGGACTACAAATAATTTTGGTGTTCTATTACATATTAATTTCAAAGCTGAAAACTAGAACTTTTAACTAAAAATATGTGAATATTTAATAAACAAAAGTTTATGACATACAAATTTTGTTTAACCTACATTTTTATCGATGTTGAATTTTATTCCATAGAAAGCCAGCTACTAATCCTATTTTGTTAATCAATCCAGCTCTTTGTGGCAATATATTCGTTTTTTTTTTTTTGTAATTTCCAAATTTGTTTGTATCCTTTTCACTTCACTTTACAGTCACTTCACAAACTTTTTTTTGCCGGCTGCACACAAACGTGACATACAACAACAGCTGCTGCCGTCGCTAAGGCAAAGGCCGCTTAAACACTTTTTTCGTAGCTCAAAGCAAGAAATGCAATTTTACTGATTTCTGCTTTTTCGACGGGTTAAAAAGTGCACTTTATAAGTTTCTTTGAGCGCGCGCCAAAACACGTTCGATTTTTCAAAAAAAAAAAAAAATTCAACGCTTGCCAGATGCGCCGAAAATAGCACGCAGCAAAAAACTTTAGACAAAACTTTAAAATCACAAAATAGTAACGGCAAAAAAGGATGAAAACCGTGGCACTAGCCTGCCGTTGTGTTGGTGGGTGGTGCACATGAGTTGGCAGGCTGATGTTGGGCTCTAACGAGTTCACAAAAAAAAAGCCGATTTTTACACAACGTGTTTCACAAATTGCAAGGCTTCACTACAGCAAAGTATTGCATTTTTTTAAATGTTTTTTCAAATGATTTAAAAAAATGTTTTGTCACTGAAAACACGCCGCTGCATACAAACAACAACCAATTCGATGCACACTAACTTCGCAACTAACAAACGGCTCTCACGCACTTTAGTAGCAGAGCTCCAAAAAACCTCCACATCGTCGACTGTGGTTCGGCATTCGTTTGAGAACGATTCGCTTGTGTTCTCCTCCACCATTCGTTGTGGTGAAAAGTGAAAAATTTTCCGATAGCCGTCGGAAAAGCTACTTCGGTACGGATGGAAAACGTGCAGAAAAGACGGTCAATGCAAGCAACAGCAAAGCAAAAGAACGAATGCCAGTTGTTGATGTTCACGCAAAGCGTGCCGCTGTGCATGTTGCTTGCATTTGTCAATGTTTTGAGTTCGCTTTGATACATGTTGCCGCAACATTTCAAGCGCAAAGTGGTGAGTTTACTCTTTATGACACAAAAACAAATCATTTCTTCTTTATTTAAATGCACGCTTTTCCTGTCTTAACCGAGTTTGACAAAAGCACATTAAATAATAGGAAATTGTTAGGAGGGGAAGACCAGAAGAAGGATCCCTTAACAGTTAACCAAGTTAACTGTTTAGTGTGTCTTCGCAGTGTAAGTTTTACTAAGCATATAATTAATAGCCTCCGCTCAAGGTTAGCGCAAAGTTAAGTATAGCGACCTCAGTTGGAAATGAGCATTTAACCGAATGAACTTCCGCAACGGCTTTTATGGTGCACCAGGCTGCGGCGGATGTTGTGAACAGTTTAGGAAACCCTGGCGTGAACATTGTAAATCAATTATAGGGAAAAATTTTAAAGCTCATTTAAGCTTATTAAAATCAAACTGAAACTAATTTTGTTAGAGACGATGGGATTAAATCACTACCATGGAAAACGTATGCCTATGTAGCTGATTTGCTTTGAAAGTTGAACAGTTTTTGAATGACTCATTTAAGGCATTAAAAAAATGCGCATACGTATGAACTATGAAGCTAAAAGAAGTTTCGTTAATTGAAAACAATTAACGGTTTTGTCTGATTTGTTTTCTTTTGTAGTAAATTTGGATTTAGAATTAAGAATATATTGATTCGATAATTGAAATTCATGATAAATTCTAAGAAATTTTGATTTTAAAATTATTTTAAACAAAGAACTAAAGGCCCAACCAAAATAGACGAAACGAGACGATAGCATTTTTATTGGGCGATTTAAGCAATGGATCTTGAATCTTTTTATTTTATCTGAAAAGTATGTTTATTCTCAGTAATCTGCTGTATAAATTTTAAATACTACTGAAATACATATTAAACCAGAAACGTTTTAAAATACACAAAAATTTTGGTACTTTTTGAACTGTGGTGGAATAGAACTAGCAAGGGTCAACTAGGGTCAATACAAAACCACATACACGTGATAGGTGAAATATTTACCTATCATATGTATATAGTATAAATGTGCGAAGTAGTGCGATGTAAAAACGCCAGATATAAAACTAGGTAAACCTCGCGTTAAAAATTCGAGGCAGGTATAAGGAAGAAGAAGAGTGCATGCAATTTTGGCTGCTGCGTGACTTGTATGGGTCTTTCTTTGGAAAAGCTTATTTTTTTCTGACAATGATTGATGGAAACGTTTTAAATGAAATAACAAATACCTCCTCAACTTTAAGGTGTCCTATTTGTAAAAAAACTCAAAAAGACTTTAACAATTTAGACGATTCAACGACTGAGGAGAACTGCTACGAATATGGAATTTCTCCGTTGCTTTGCAGAATAAAGTGTATGAAATTTATTCTGAAGCTAGCCTATACACTTCCTCGGCTAGGAGAAACAAAAACGGAAAACACACGAAAAAGTGAGGATATACAAAGAAGAAAGCAAATTATACAAGCTGAAATCTCTCGGAAGCTAAGATTAAAAGCTGACTGCCCAAAGCACGGATACGGAAATACGAATGATGGAAATACGTCGAGGAGATTTTTTGAAAACTTAATAACAGGTGTTAATCATGAGATCATTAAAAGGTTGGCTGTTATCCTAAATGTAATAAACTGCAAGGAAATGATAAATGGTGCAAAATTTTCCGAATATGCATCAAAAACAGCTTTTGACTGGATTGTATCCTCAGATAAAATTAACCCCCACGGTACATAGGATTTTGGCTCATGGAAAGGACTTAATAGAATATCAGTGTTTGCCAATTGGAGAGCTGTCCGAAGAAGCACAAGAGTATAAGAACAAGGACTACAGAAGATTCAGATACATTAGTACATTCAAAATTTCTCGGGTTAGACAAAATAAAGACCTTTTTAACATGCTGGCAGCCTCATCGGATCCACTTATTGCATCGCTGAGACACAAGCGATCACGAAAGGATTTCGAAGATGGCAACTATAGTTCCGAGATGTTTAATTTATTACATATTAAAGTTAATGTCGATGATTGTTTTGATGAAAATCAGACATCAACAGCAAATATTGAAAATTAGCCTAAAAAAATCACCCAAAAATAAAAATTTTAAGTTTACGTTTTTAAGTTGGAAAATCTCATTAAAACATTTGAAAATGTAATAGTCATTGAAAATATAAAAAAGAGTTCATTTATGAAAAAAAAAATTTTATTCGAATTTTATAGGTAAAATATGCCTGGAAATATTTTTCAACTTTGACCTTGAATATTGAAGCACCACGGATACTTGGCACTCGTGACGAGCATTCATTTTAAAGCTTGAAAAGTTTTCCATTAAGTGCTTTGAAAATTTTCCGAATCGCTTCATAAGTTCAGAAGATATGATTTTTGCAACGTAAAATGAGCATCGGCCCCACTGTGCAACGTTTAAATCGGCTTATGAACTCTGTCAAAGACCACGTGGACTTCTTTGTATTAGAAATCAGAATCCTCAACAAAGCTTCTAGCTTCTCAATACCAGTGATTGAGAGCATCGACTCTTGGATCGAAGATGGAATAGCTTTAAATGATGGTATAAATAGTTATTTTTTTATATTATACCTTTAATTTATATAGTCATAGATATTTACATAGTCAGTAATACTAGTGAAAATTCTTTGTGCTATTGTGTAACATAATATAATATGTTTAAATAAATTAATTTTTTATTTCATATCTCACGTTACTTTATGGAGGGGGAGAGGGGTTTTGAAATGCACTATGAAAAGTAACGGTGAGGAGGGGTAAAAAATCGGTAACGTAGTTTATGAACGACCCCTAGGTGCACAAAAATTATTGTATCTATTTCCCATAGAAGCATAGGTACAGGTATTGTTTTTGTAACAATGCTGCAAATCTATTGAGATGCTATTTGTCGAGCAGAACTCAGAGTTAATGTTGTAAATAGAGACTCCCAATTCAAGTCAGTATGTAATTTAGTACCTCAAGGCTCAGTTCTTGAACTATTGCTTACAGACATTTTCCTTTATCTGTGTTTATTCTTCTGTGCGAGTTTAACGAACTGTTATGTTAATAATTAAAGATTTATAAAATTTTCAGAATAAAAAAAAAAATTTTTTCAAATTGTGACTCAAATAACAAAACTTAAATAAATTTCAAAGCAATAAATTATTTTGAATAAATTTAGCAAAGTGTTTTCAATGTGGGATCCCCATACATGCCTATGCAGATGATGTTCAACTACTCCTATCTCGTAGGACTGGTCTCCTATTGCAAGGCCTAAAATCCCGGAATTTTGTTTTTGAGCTTCAAATTTTTTTTTAAAACAAAAATTACAACAAATACATGTAAATATTTAAAATACTGGGTAACAATCGTTACTTTGCCAGAACAGGGCCGTTTATTTAGTGTAAGCTTTTTGACAACAAATTCTATAGAAATAAAGTCAGAAAAGATCACACTCAATTAAGAGTTGGCATTAAATCAACTATTGGTAAGGCTCGATGTATTAAACACATGATACTCAATAAAAAATACTGATATGTGATTTAATAATACAGCAATTAAAAAATCTTTTTTAACCATCTGCAAGAAATATGATGAGATACTACCTTAGAAATACCGAAATGTGACCTTAAAAATTAAGAAAACAATTTTTGTACCCTTAAACAAGTGGTACAAAAAAAATATCACAAAATTCTTACTTAGATATTCTAAAATTATTCAATTACAATTTTTTTTTTTTAATTTAAAGAACATGTGCAAAAAAATCAATGATGCTACCTTAGAAAAACCTGAATGTGATTTAAAAAATGTTTAAAATAAAAACCTTTATTAAACTAAATAATTAATAACACATTTTTTGAAACACGTGATACTTCCTTAAACATACTGAAATGTTATTTTAATAATACTGAAATAAAAAATTTTTAATTTTTAAACATGCCGTGAAAAATATAAATATATAAATATTTTTTAAGCTAACTGTACAAAATAATAAAAAACACTAACTTAGACAAACTAAAATGTGACCAAAAAAATTAAAAAAGATTCCATAAACAAGCTGTACCAAGTATCACAAAATTTTTACTTAGAAATACTAAACTTAATAAATTTTTTATTTTTTCAACAATTTTTTTTTTAAGAAATGATCCTTGTTTTTCAGAAGTAAACAATTAGTACTATCCAGGCATTTAATCAAAACTGTGTTTTATAGTATTTTAAAATCTTCTGCAATGTTTTGTGTTGTAAAACAGGCATAACTACATTGAAACTTCATATTACGTCTTCTAAAAAATTCGCTTTCTAAGGTTTGTCAAACCCGGGACTAGTCCCGGGATACCGGGATTGTGTTTTCAAATACCGAAATCCCAGGATTGCCGAAGCGTCCCGAAATTGGATGCCCTAACGAAGATATATCGTCGTTGCGCGTGCAACACCGCGTATCCGTATTGCACGCCCAACGTCGATATACATGGTATTAAACAATGAGCCATAATGAATAGTCTGAAAGTAAGTGCACTCAAAGTGTTTTTACCTCAATCACCTATATGCAAATTTTGGAATTTTTCAACATCACATCACGAGAAATAAAATTAAGACTAAAAAACACCCTTTTTGCCACCTGCGAGGGCCAGAGGGAGAGCTGCAGCAAATAAATAATGGGAACCTCGAGGTACGCTTTGACGCTTAGTCTGTACAACGAGTATATATCTTGAGGATATTTTGATGGGACATTTATTTTATACCACTTCAAAAGTGCGAGTTTGTTTACATTTTGATTAATATATTTTGATCATTTTGGCTGCGTGCACAAGGGAGCAAAAAGATCGGTATTTTTTAATGTGCTTGCCTGTTTCTTCTTATTTGAATATCTGAAGATATATTGCAAATTTTATGAATGAAAATAAAATTTTAAAGCTTCTTATTTGCATGTGCATGGTTGCCCAATTTATTTTGTTTCCCGCTGGACATTTTTGTTGTGATTTTGTTGTAGCTATATTTTGGTTACTGCTGCAGAGATTTTTAGGTATTTCATTAGGTGAATAGAAAGACAGAATTCTGATTTGGCTAATGAAATAATTATTGGATAATCAAAAAAATGTAGCAATAAAATAGAATTTGTTTAGCAGTATTTTATAAATTTAAAGAAATATTGTGGTTGCTATTTTGGATACTGTTGTTTTGTGTAAATGTACATTAAGGTGGCCCTAATGCACAAACTGAATAAAAATACTGCGCGAGAAAGTCCCGAGAAAGTCAAAGTTCACTTATTCGATTCTCCCTTTGAGGCTTCTAGTCACAGTCATTATTAATTATGATACCAATAGACGATAATGATACCAATAGGCTGATTTGCAGAGAAAATTATTTTTCAAATTTTTATTTTAATTGTTAAGCATTTTCTTTTAAAACTATTTTTGCTTAGCCCGTGTTACAGGACTGTAACAACCCGAATAAGTGCCTTGTGACTTCAAGGTCCATTTTCATCAAATAAATAATTTTTGCATAAAAGTCAAAAATTTAAGAATATGAGGACAGAAAGGGAAAAATAACTGGAGTTTTTTTACTAATCATACAAAGTTCGTATTCATAAAAAAATATAGGATCAAAAAATTATTTGCAAAAAAAACGAAAATTAAAAAGAATAAATATAAAATAGTGTGATAAGATCAATACTGAGTAAAGTGTTCCAAAAATTAAAAATTGATTGAAATAGCTAAAAATGTTCACAATTTAAAACAAAAAATGCTAGTTTAGTTTAGTGTTCAGAAATTTAGTTGTGTCACTCGTTATTTTTGACGTAGAATTACGTCTTACAGCGCGGTTTGTATGGGGGTCATTTTCACGAATTTTTTCAAAGTGATATTTCACACTTTGGGGTATACCTACAGCCTTTAATATTCATCGTACAAAGAAAAAAAAAATGCCAAAATATCAGTTTTTGTGGGAATAAAACGAATATCTAATAAAATAGCAAAATCTAAGAAGATGAAAAATTCATATATTCGTATGAGTAATGCACAAGCTGCTTAGCTGCAGTAGCTGCTTATGCTGTTTTTAAGGTTGTTCCCAATGTGCACAAAGACGGATGCGGATCCGTTACGAAACCGTTACGAGTCCGTCAGTACGCACTACGCTTTCTTATGTTTCGACGGACCCGTTACGAACCCGTTACGAATCCGCCAAAAGAGTCTGAAACGGATTCGTATATGAAGTCCGAAACGGATTCGTATCTGAAGTCCGTTCTGAGTTCGAGGCGGATCCGAAAAAATGGAAAAAGCAATTCGAATTTTTGAGAGGAATCGCTCTTATGTTTTGACAGACCCGTTACGAACCCGTTACGAATCCATCAAAAAAATTACCACAACGTTAACATAAAAGACAGTCTTAAATTTGTTTTACAGTTTCTTATTTTATTTTCAGTGGATTAGGGATACGAAATACAATTGTGTATTTATTTTTATTTTAAACAACTTTTTTATTTCATTAGGCTCGTGCTCCTCAAGCTCTCCTTCAAATCGAAGAAAAGTACTTGTCAGAATTTTTAAATAAATATCATTAGTGATCAAGTTAAATGTGACTATGGGATAGCCGTACACAAGATATTTCGGAAACTTTTTTAATTGCGTGAATTTTGTACGCTTTGTCATTATAGCAGTAAAAGTTATTGGGATGCTTCAATGAAAAATAATGTTTAGCTGTTTGAAGAAACAAGTATGAGCCATCCTGGAACTCACCAACATTGTACTCGTTTGTTTGATATTTTGAATTATTTTTTTTACCATTTAAACTAGCCTCCACTACTCTCTTATAAATTTGATTACAAAATAATTTTTTTGTTTTAATTTACGTTTAATTTCCTGCAAAAAGTTTTCGAATTTGAATGCGTCAAACTTGTTTAGAGAACCTATATTTTTAACATCTGTAGCTAAATGCGTCAAACGAGTCCGTTGCGAGTTCGCATTATTTAAAAAAAAGAGTCTGAAACGTCTGTTCGTATATGAAGTCCGAAATGGATTCGTATCTGAAGTCCGAAACGGATTCGTATCTGCAGCCCGAAACAGATTCGTATCTGAAGTCCGAAACGGATTCGTATCTGAAGTCCGAAACGGATTCGTAACTGAAGTCCGTAACGGAGAGAGGAATTTCATACGAAGAAGGATCCGTTCCGGATGCGAAACGCAATCCGTTTCGAACAAAATGTACGAAGAATTAAGTTCGTTACGGATTCGTAACAGATCCGTCTGGCACACTGGGTTGTTGTTGTTGTGTTTGCTAGTGTGGTTCGTTTTTACGTCGTTCGTTGTTGTGCTGCTTTTGTTGTTGTTGTTTTAATTAATATGTATGTAAAACATACATATATAAATACACATGAGCTGCTTTTTCTTCCCAGATAGCCAATCGGCTCGATTGAAAACGGTGTGCATTTTTAAAAGCACTGAAGCGGACCGTTTCGTTGTCAGCAAACTATGCACTGTGTGTTTCATATAAGCGTGCCATTTATTAAGTTGTATATTAATGTTGATTTTCTATGATTTAAATACAAATTCTAAATGTTTGATAGTTTAAATCATTCTTGATTTTAAATACAAAATCTAGTTGTTTGATAGTTTAAAATCGTTTATTGAGCTTTAGGTCAGGTTAGAACAATTAATTGCTCTAACGAATTTTTTTCAAAGAAACAACAGCAACAACACTTTCAATATGAAAAGAAAAAAAACATCACTAGCTGATTAATTAGTTAGCTCATTGAATGACTAGTTTAACAACTAGAATTTGTATTTAAAATCAAGAATGATTTAAACTATCAAACAATTAGAATTTATATTAAAATCATAGAAAATCAACACAAAAAATTACAAGGTCATATAGAAAACTTTAAGTTGTATTTTAATTTAATTTGTTGTTAAACAGTTGTAACCTTTTCTTAAAATATTTTTTATTAAGTTGCAACAATAAGCTAAACAATAAACGGTAACTCAACTGCACTACCTTGATTTCAATACAAGGGTTAAAAAAAGGGGAAAAAGACAAGAACAAACGACACATCAAGCGAATATGACATCAATTTCAATTCGATTCTTGATAAATATAAAAAATGACTTTACAATTATATAGAGAACGGTTTAAAGGAACAAAAACTTGTCATTTTCATACCAGCAAATCAGAAGCTGCCGTTTTAAGTACCGTTTAGCTGGCACAGTAATATTCATGGCTTGTTGGGTTGTAATGCAATAGAGAATACAGATGCATGTAGCTAGAGAGCCAGTATGTGGCTACAAAAAAATGTACTACTACTAGCCAAGGTTGCCAGTTAAAATTTAAAAAAATCCGACAAAAAGTTACTTTTTTTACAATAACATAAATTAAATACAACAAAAATTACCATTGTAAAGAAAAACAAAAAAGTTTCTGCCGCAATAAAAAAATATCAAAAAAAAATCTCACGATCATTAAAAATTACCACACAAATACCACTCGTTTAAAAAAAAGGCAAAGTTTCGATAGTATCGTAAGTATAGACGTAGAATTAATTTTTATATAGTAATAGAGAAAAATTCTGTTTTTTCATTCATATTTTTAAAAACTATTTAAAAACATTTCATCTTCTAAATAAAAATTATTCAAAAACAAATTTGTTGTTTTTGTTGCCTTCTTTAAACTTACTTGATCTAAAAAGTCGAAGTTTTTATAAAACGAAACCAATTTTATTATGAATTTAATTGAATTTATACGATAATTTAATACGATACTATCGAAACTGTCCCCCCTATTACAAATTCATACGATACACGATAAGCGCTTGCATTCTGTTGTGCGCTATTACGAATTTCAGCTTATCGTATGAAATCCGACAAGTAGCGTTTAACGTATATCGTGAAAAATCAGTATTGCCACACGATAAGTGTCGCATTTGCTGTCATATTTTAAACGAATACAAGCGGCTAAAAATTATTGTTCGATAAATTTTGTTGTCAAGAAAAAATATAGAATTTTATTAATTTGTGTGCTCTTTTCGAAACATGTGAGTACTAAAGTAAGTAAAACGAGTTAACAGACTTGATTGCAAAAACTTCTGCAAATTTTTCAGGCCAAGAGTTGTGAGCTCAAAATCGCAATTAGAGTGGCTTGCTGCACTTATGGAGGACAATACGGATATGGCAAGAGGTTTATGCCCGAAAACGCTTGCGAAACCACGTTGGGAGAAAATAAGCCAAGAACTCAACTCATTGGGTCCACCAGTACGTTCACCGGACGCATGGCAACGGGTAACCAATTGTAAAAGTCATAATTCTGGCATTGAGGTAATAATATAATAACATTGTAGGTTTGGAACGACTTAAAATACAAAACAAAAAAAAAGAGCTCACACAACCTTGCAGAAACCTTGGCGACTGGTGGCGGACCAAATAACACAGTCCCTCTTTCAAATTTAGAAGAGGCGGTAAATAGGGTGATGAGCTACACAGTTTATAATAACCCGCCAGATGACGAGTTCGGAATGGCAAATGCGAATGATAGCGAAGTTTATTTGGGTGCTGAAGTCTTGTCCGTTGAAGAAGTTCAGGCAAATGTGCAGAATAGGACAGCGAAAAGAAAACTCAAGCGCAAAGAAGACTGCCAAATTGCTCTGCTAGAGCGGCAAACAAACAACCAAGCAGAGTTTCAAGAAGAAAGTTTGAGTACTCTCAAAGGGATAAAACGAAATCTTTCAGCCATTGAAAATTATAACAAAAAAATTTATTATTTTAAAAAGGAAAAACTCGCTCTTTATAAGAAAGAGGTTGAGAACAAAAGTGAAGCTCGTCTAGCTAAGCTAGAAATTAAAAAAAAAATTCTAGAACTAAATGAAACCATGTACAAAATGTGATAGTACTTAATGATTGCCAAATATTTTAAACTGAAGTAAATTGAAGCACCTATTAGTTTAAGCATTTATTTTAATGCATTGAAAATGTAATTACTTTTCTAAATATTTTTCTAAATTTCTTCTCCTTTCTTAACTAAAACATTAATAAAGATTTGATTTTTAACCAATTAAAATGCTTTATTTATTTATAACATTTTTTAAGGAAAAGAACAAAATTTTAGTGTAAGCACAAGAGCACATTCCTCCTGATTTCTTCTGCAACGTGTCGAATTGAAGAATCACTTGCACTTGTTTCTAATACATCTGCAAAAACATCTTCCAAATCTCCATCGTGCGCGCCTTCAAGCTCTTCGTCGCAAGGTACATTATAATGATTACAAATATTATGTAAAGCTACACAAACATTTATAATCAAAGTTGCTTTTGTGGGAGTGTATTGAAGCGCGCGAGCACTTAGCAAACATCGGAACCTGCTCTTTAAAACACCAATCGTCCTTTCAATAATATTGCGTGCTTTGGAGTGTCGTGAATTATATACGCTTTCCAAGGAACCATCAGTAGGATTTCTGAAAGGTGTTAAAAGGTAAGGTGCTAAAGCATAACCAGCATCACCTAAAATACATTTTTAGATAAAATGGAGCTTTAACATTTTCGAGTCATCTTAATACCTAATAACCAAGTGTTCCTTTCACCTCGGCTATATATTGAATCCAATTGTGGTTTTAATCCAGACATTTGGAAAACCATAGAATCATGAGTAGCACCAGGATGCTTGGCATTGACGTATTTTATATTCATTAAATCATCACACATCAGAAAATTTAAGTAATATATCGTATTTTATTAAAGTTGAACACACACATCTTTTTATACTCACTATCATTGCGTTAATACTGAAATATCCCTTACGGCAGTAATATAGATGTTGCAAACTTTTCTGTGGTGCTACAATTTTGATGTGTGTCCCATCAATGCACCCGATTACTCCAGGAATACCACTTGTTTCAAAAAATTTTGCTTTTGCTCTTCTTCTTTCTGCTTCCGTGTACGTAGAGTTTATCCACTTGCTGCAGAGTGTGCTTTGTAAAGCACTCAAAACTTGTGTCATGACAATAGATACTGTAGGTTGTGCTAACCCAATGAACGCCTCATTGCCAACACTCAGTTGGTATGATCCCTGCGCAAGGAATCTAAAAACTGCGCAAAGCTTCAGAATATTTGGTAAAGATGATTTGTTTTTTCCTTCACGCAATTTGCTTTCTATTTCCGTTAAAACATACAAAAACGATTCTTTCGAAAGTCGAAAATTTGCTCGAAATCTGAATAAACCAAAAGATAATTGGTAGAGGTACGGCGATAAAAGTCTTCCTGACTCGGGACTTACGTTATCCGGTTTATTTCCGAAGGATTGGAAGCATCTCTTAATTTTCTTCTTTCGACTGCCTCTATGCGAGTCTCATCTTCACTTCGGTTTATATAAAAGGCAATTGATGTTGATGTAAACATAACTTCTGCTTTTCTTAATTTTTTTTTTTGAAAATTTTAACGTTGCTGACACGAAATTATTCCTTTAAGAAAAATTTCTGATTGAGAATAACAGCCGTTTTGCCTAAATAAACAGTCAAATGTAAAAAAAATTACTGTCATTCACAATAACTTATCTATCGGGCGTATGAAAACGATAATACGAATGCTTGATTTTTACGATACGCTTGCAAGCGTTTATCGTCTATCGTATAAAAATTCGTAATAGGGGGGTGTGTTTTTTTTTTTAATATAATTCGAAAAAACTGAACAAATATGTTTCCCATTTTGTTTATCATATTTAAATCACTATCTTCATCAATTTAAATTATACTTTTCGAAAAATATGCACTTGGCCTATGAAGGGTTAATATGCACTCCATTAAAATGTATGTAATAGCGTATGTTTTCAAAGAATATGATGTGCGGCAAAATTATAGATAAGATCATTCATGATATTTGGTTAGTCATAGAAAAAGTTACATCAATAAATTCTGAGTCATTTACTATTTTAGTTTAAGGCCTTAAACTTTAAATAATAATCGTAATAGTTTTTTCAATTTGACCATTTTTAAAGTAAATTATCATTAAAACTCTTCAAAGTCCAATATCACAATCTTGCTTCTCTTTTAATTGCTCTCTGGAAAACTTCGCTAGCCTCAGTTTGGACTCCGTAATAATTGATTACAGATTTTCTGCTTATAATCAGCCCAATTTCATTATAAAGAAATGAAAATAAGTTGTTGTGGAAAATTAAAAATTTTTCTCACTTCAAAAAAAAACCATGTCCATCTCTTAATCCGATTAATGATGGCCCATTGTTATAATACGTGCAACAATTAAAATGCACGATTCGGTAACAAATCATGATGTTCCATAATAATTTAGAATGTTTGGCATTTTAATCCTCAGAAATTCTTATTGCAACAGATGCTACAATAATTTTTCTTAAAAACAGCGCATCGAATTCACAATAAAATGTCTATTAATATATTTGTATAGAGTCAAGCTATCATCATCTTCCGCGCCATCAGTTTTGGGTTAAACATAGAAGAAATTTCGTTTCGTCTTAAATACAAAAGAATGTGATGTGTGGCAGAAACCAATGGAAAGGCAATAAATAAGTCCATGGCCCTTAAATATTGATGATTTCGCTAGAAATCACAAACCAAAAATTAGTTCTTATTTTATTCAAAAAATATAATACTACTTTTGACAGAATTTCTGTGGCCTCATTTTGGACAACATTTGGCGTTATATGCTTATAATCAATACATTCTCTGCACTAATTTACAGTTAAAAATATGATACAAATATGTGTTAAATATCATCGCAAACATTTTACCGGAAATCACCTGGGAAAAACACGCAGGTCGATCGCAAAATGCAATAAATAATTGTCCCTGGCTACCAGCAAATTTTATATGTTGCCCGCAGCCATAAATTATTTTTATTAATTTTCATTTCATATTTATTATAATTCACATATTTGAAATTTTATTTGTAATAAATCAATATTTAGTCTGAAATACACGGTGTTGTGCGGGGGCATTTTTATTTTTATTTTTTTTTTTATTTACAATTGAGAGTTCTGCTTTAGCTTTGAAACCATGAAAAAGAATATATCAAAGCTCTTTTTAGACTTTATACGATGATTGCAGCTAACTGTTGTAACAAAAGTCATTTTAAAAAAGCCATTAATGCAAGTTATTGGTAATATTATTAACATTGGGTGGGCAGGGCAGACTCTACAAAAAAACATTGTCTATTTAATAATTTCGTTAAGAACATAAATAATTTTTAAGTTTGGGTTAAAATCATTTTTCACCCAATTTACACTCATTACGCGGTCATTGTTGGAACATCGGTGCATAAATAAACGCATTCACGCATTCACGCTTTCCCTTTCGCTCCAAAAAATATGATGATTTAAAAAAAAAATACTGTAAAAACGATTATTTACAAAAGAACAAAAAACATAATCAAAATACTTTATTGACCAACCCAGCTGGAAATTATGGCATGGGTGGAATGACATTGATGTTCTTAACTAATGTGCGTGAAGAATGCAATCAATGACAATTTTATTTATTAAGCTTTGGTAGCATGCGTTTTTACCACGCACTAAATTTTCAAATGACAAGCTACAGATGCTCTACTTTTATTTCAATGTAAAATACTTTTGATTTTCTTTTCATTAACAAATTTAACTGTGTACAAAATTGTGTTTTGTAAATCACTAATGTTTGTGCAATAAGCATCATCATAATACAAAATGCATTACGTTCCCATTAAAAGCTAACAAACATAAAGCTTGACCATTAAGAAAACTTTTTAATTGTCTCGGAAATCGTTATGACAGTTTTATGAATCTACTGTATCAACCACTTAGATAAAAAAGCAACCTTATTTCTTTATTAGTTTCTCACCACGGTAGAAACAAACATAAAAATTAATTTAAGGTTTGGCGCCAACAGAGTCTTAAATGTTTTGAAGCACTTAAAACAAGTAAAAGGTTAAACGGGTTCGAAGTTTTAACGCTGCAATATGCTAAAATATTTTGTTAAGAATATTCCCATAATTCCCATGAGCAGCAGTAAAAAGGTTATTAATTTTAGAATGTCACTTTGTACGTAAGATATAAAAGTTACTGTTTGCACTCATCTTTAATTAGCTCTACTTCAACTCTTTACAAATGATTATTTTTATAATATGAAGTTGTCATTACTTTTATACTCCGTCCACCCCCGCCTGCTGCGTAAGGGGTGTATAAACTTTGTCACTCCGTCTGTAATGCTCATAAGGAGGCGTGGCAGATATAAAAAGGGTTATATATTCTGGATCAAAATTATAAATCGTATTTATTACTTTATTTTAGATGCAAGCTTCTATTTCAAACATAAAAGTCGACGATAAGCCAAATCGGATGAAAACCACGCGTACCTTCTACATCTAAAGTGACTGTACCAAAACGGTAAAGTCCCTTAAAATTCCTCGAAAATTGACGTGATGACTTTAAATTTTGCACATCAGCTTGAATTTACAATATAAAAACTGACTATGAAATTTGACACCTTAGAATAAAATTTGGCAAATCAATAGATAACACGTCTACCTCCCATACAAAATGCCTTTATCAAAATAACATATCCTTCATAAATTGCACAAAAATTAATGAATTCCATTGATATTTTATACATTAGCTTTGGTATTTAAAAAGTACTCTTAGCTTGATACTTGGAAAAATTCGATAAATCCCTCTGTCATACCCCTAGAAATGTCATTACAATATAATAGAAACATTATAGCTTTTGCTCATACCACTAAGACACGGTCGAGGGGTATTAAATTTCGGCAAAGACGAAGATATTTGTGAAGATTTCTAAGATAATTTTAATTTCTTTTAAGGATACAATGTAGAAATATTGCAGAATATTTATAAAGGTCATGCAGTTGGACTGAAGACCATAAAAATGTATTTATGATATATCTGTCTTGAAATTGGTAAAATTATTTCATAAAGAAAAAACTCAAATATTATAAGCATCGGTTAAGAAACAGTTTATTAAAATACGAAACTTTAAACGAGTTTGTCTTGTCACAAAATAAAGTAAGTTTTTTGTAAAAATATTTTTGTTATATTTTAAATATTTTAAAAACATGCGACTTTACTTGGTACAGCTATTTGTTATTTATAAGCTGAAGAAATTATGATTTTTGAATTTATTATTTTTGTTTTGTATTAACCCAAAATCTAGATTTTAATATAAAATTGAAATATTCTTTAAAAAAAAAATAATTTTACAGAAATCTTCAATGAAACATAAAAATTACATTTGTTTTAAATTTTTCTGAACCATTAAAGAGATATCTGTTGGGCTGTTAATTAATATTTCCGTTTGTGGATCAAAATAAAGTTTTCACAATAGAGTTTATCCATTAAGTATTAAGATTAAGAGTAATACTCTAAGAAATAGACACATTTTTATCAGAGCTACGACTTTTATTGTCCATCAAGACTTTTCCTGAATAACAATTGAAAATGGTGTAGACTTCTTTTATTTAAACCTACAAAAATAAAGTTTTGGCCGTAGCCTAGTGGTAAGAGTGCCATTAAGCTTATGAACCACGGTAGCCCGGGTTCAGTTTCCAACTCAAACAGAATGTTTTTTCAATAGAACTAATTTTTCTGTTCGGTCATCACCTGTCTCCAGACAATGACAAACCTCAGAGAGTTAAAAGTGGTCATGTTAAACTTCTTGAGAACATAAACCGTTCGGAGTCGGCATTAAACTCTCGATCATTTGTGTTCAAACATTTTAAAACACACACAGCACAAGTGATCAATAGAATCTTGGTCAAAGTACTTTCTAGGATTGAAATGGCAACTTTTTTTAAATAATGAAATGATGAAAATACCTCTTTATTTTATCTAAATCTGTCTATACTATTATATATAATCAGGGTTCGAAAATAACAGCTAATTTCGGAATTGCTTTCAAAAAGTCAGATGGAAAGAGTAAGTCTATTTGATATTTGAATATAGCAATGCAATGCTTGTTAGCTAAGGAATAATAACCTTTAATGATTTAAATTTTACTGATCTTTTTAAAAAAGTCAATATATATCGTTATTTTTTGACCAATTTCTTGATCAAATAAAAAGTTAAAATTTGACTTTTATTTTTTCGATCAATAATAACAGTTAAAATTTTAATTTTTTTTTTTTATTAAATTTCGCAAACGACTGGAACATCGACTGCACGCAGATTATATAAAAATTAAAATATGACTTTTACTTTTGATCGAAAAAATAAAAAACAAATTTTAACTGTTATTTTTGATCGGCAATCAAAAGTCAGAATTAAATTAAAAAATAAAATTCAAATTTTAACTTTTATATATGCTCGAAAAAATAAAAGTCATATTTTAACTTTTATTTTTGATAAAAAAATAAAAACCAAATTTTAACTTATATATCGAATAACTTAAAGAAAAATTTTAACTTTTATTTTTTATCGAAATTAAATCAGTCAACAAATAACGATTATTTTTTGACTGTATAAAATCCCTGTCCCTGTATAAAATTGATGAGCAAATTAACATTAAAAATTTTACTCCAATGATACTGGGCTTTTTTGAATGAAAAGCACCTTATAGGTATGCTTTCTTTTAATTAATTTTAATAATAAGTGTCTTCAATTGAAGTTATAAGTCTTGCAACGCATTGGTTAATAGTTTTCTTTTCACGGGTTTGTGTTACGAGAGTTTCAATAAACTCCATTTTGCTCTCTATTCTTCTCTTTTTGAGCTCAGCTAGTACACTGCAACAAAAAACTAGATGAGCCAGGAGCAAGGCAAAAAGTGAGAACTTTTTTGAAATTCCAAAATTCCTATTGAAATTTAAAAAAAAATCCTTTTGAAATTTAGAAATTCTACTTGAAATTAAGAAAGATGAATTAAAATTCAAACAAAATGTTGATGGACGCGTGCCACTATGAAAAATGTCGTTATCGTGAGCGAACCCATCCAAAAATCACGAAGAATAACTTAAAACGCGCTTTTCTCGAAACATACTTTTTTAAAATGGGCCACACTACTGCAAGCAACTAATTTTTTTTTTATTATTTAAAATGTCATTCTTCACATCTTTTACCAAAATTAGTGTCTTTGCAAAATTTGGTCAAAAATAAAGTAAATTTTAATTTTTTCCACGCTTCATAGTTTTCTAAACCCTCTACTCCCCTACATATTTTTACAAGCATTAATCCCCTACATGGGTAAATTTTACCTATTTTTTTAAAATAATTTTTATATTATTTACATCTTTAATTTTTAATAAAAAATTGATTATTCGACTTTAGTGACCTATTGTCAAGCCATAATGAAAGAAATAGACGTCATGTTCAATACATTTTTATGTTTATATTTAAAAAATTTGGAAAGTAAAAAACATTTTTAGTTAATTCATACATTCAAAAAATTGTTTTTTAAATTATTTTCGTTTGTTTTTTTTAATTTTTATATAAATAAAATCATAGCCTTTTTAGGATTTTAGATTGACATAAATATCATTTAAACTTTTATTACATCAGATCTTAAAAATGAAGAAAAAATATTATTTGCACATCTACAAATCATAGTAAATAAAACGGTTTATTGCACAAATAGAAAACATTTTTAGTTTTTCTGTTATTTTAGCTGGACATATGGAACATCTTACTGATTTTCAATATCAGCGTTTGTTGTATCTGAAGTAGGCAATTCTTCTAATGGGAAGTGCGATATACTTCCTTGATAAGCTCCTTCAAATCAAGGAGTTGTCGCTGCCTACTCCGAAAGGGTCATCATATCGACCTCCTCTTCCAGAATTTTGGCGATTTCAGCCACGTTCATATGTATTTTTCTTGCCATATTCAATTACTAAAAACTTACTTATCTCCCACACATGGGTAAAAAATACCCACAAAAAAGTAAAAACGCCAGTACTAAGCGAAACGACGTCGACCGCTCGCAACAAAGCACACAGACAAGCACAAAGAGTAACAAAGCACAAAGAGTAGTGAGATAATTTACATCATGGTGAAAGAAATAGAGGTGTTAGTGAGTTTGACACTTCTCTCTCAAAATGATAAAATTATGTTTCCCCGCTCTTGTCAAAAACAGCTGACGGTGAATTGCAATGAAAACAAATTTCGTTAAATTCGTGTCTTTCTGCAAGTTTATAAGATTTTTACTGAGACTAAAGTGAGAATAAAGTGATATGGAAAACTATAAAAAATATGAGACGCTGTGCGTTATGCAAAAAAAAAAAACAACGATGTGAATGCAAGACAATTTGCATGCTGGCCAAAGCTTTATGTTATTTATTTATGTTATTATCCAGCGCACGTTTCTGATAAAATTACCAAAACATTTAAAGACAAACTTGTGAAATCGGCGAAGACAACTGAAATAACTTTTTGTCAACACAACAGGGCAAAATTACTTGCATTTAATATTTATTTATACTTACTTCGCACAATAAAAACTATAGCACATCATCTAGCAACTCAAGCAAAGAACACAATTTGACAACTATCAACAGTTCCGCTCTTTCACTCACAAGTTTTTGACAGAAGCAAAGAAATTCACGGCGTTGTCAAAAACTCACTAACACCTGGTTTTCTTACACCATGATTTACATGTGTTCATTTCATTTTGTTTTTTGTTATTTCGTGAATAATCGTATTTTTTACACCCAAAAAAAAGCTTCGTACTATGTACAAAACAATTATTATATTCTACAAAGCCGTTTGTTCTTTTCAGCCTACGAACGACTTTGTAAATAATACAAATGACCGTTTGTACATTGTACAAAGAAATATTTGTACATTTTACAAAGCATTCGTTTCATCTACAAAGATACGAACGCTGCTGCCACCGCTTTGTATATTATCAAACAATGTTCGTTCAGTTCACAAATTTATATATTATAGATTTTTACAAACTAGCGTTTGTAGAATGTACAAAGTTACGAATTCAAAATTTTTTTTCATGCGGCCAACACTACAAACGTTTGTACTATGTACAAAACATTTGTACATTCTACGAATAGCCTCTGTTTGTATTTCTACAAAGATTTTATTCGTAATTTTATCCTAAATATTTTTGGGGTGTACCCATGAAGTAGAGCAGAGGGTTAATTTTTCATATTTTCATTAAATTTTGATAAATAATGTGTATTCAAGGGTCTACTTTCGAATGCATTTTGTTTTATTGTTTGCTTGTTTTTATTTTCAAACGATCTGGATTTTTTGTAAATTTTAGGACAATGTGACATGATAGCTCACCTTGTGAACACCCTATATATGTTTCAAAAAAATTTTTATTTAAACTGATGATGCTTATTTAAACTGAATAACATGCAAATTAAATTTTTGGTCTATCTCTATATACAAAATTCGTCTGTACATGACTTTGTCACTAAAATCCTCCTAAAAAGCTAGACCGATTTTGATGAAATTTGGTGTGTGTGTGCGGCTGGGTCTGTAGATAGTTTCACAGTAGTTCGCGGCATCATTGACGAACTTTTCGTGATGATTTCTTGAAGGAAGTTTCTGCATGAGCTGCTGGACTTAAAAAAAATTCATACAAAATATAATGCAAAGCAGCGGTTGTCAGCGCCTAACTTTTTCCACTCTATTACAACAACTTGAAGATATTCATGATTGTTGTAATTCGCCGAATCGTTCAGAGGCTAAGCTGCAACAATACAGCGTTTTCACTTCTTCAACGTTTCGGAAGGAATGTTACTTCACGAATTTTATTTTTCGATTTTAAGTTTCGATTTTAATTCCTTGACGAATTTTCTTTATATTCCTGTCTATTTTTCGTTAAGGAAACTTCCCCAATATTTCGATATTGGGTTCGTGCATGATAAATCCCGACGTTTCTTCATTGCATCTTGCACGAATTTTGAACATTTATACGAAATTTACGTCAATGAAATGTATGGCCAAATCAGCATATTTCGTCAAGGATCAAGAAAAATCTTACATGATTCATTTGAGATTTCTTCAAGACTGGAACTGCTGGGTTAGATCTAGAGTTTGACCCAGTAGGTAGCGCTGTTGTTGCTGTGGCAGCGTTAAAATGGGTATTTGAGAGTATAACTCAAAAACGAATTGAGAAATTATCATGATTCTTTAACTACACCATTACTTTTTATGTAAACAAAATTACAAAAATACAAAATGAATAAAAATAACCAAAAAAAAAATCTTAAATTTTTATGATAGGCTTGATTTTTCGGTCGTTTAAATGTTTTTAAATTTGTACGTTAGAAACTTTAAATCAACCCTACATTTATTCATACCATATGAAAGATTATTAAAAAAGACATTTTTAGTTTTGAATATTTTTTCAACAACATTTATTTTTACCAAATTTTTTACGAAATAAAGATATTCGTTAAGGTTTTCTTTTTGGAAAATTATAAAAACTAGAAGAAAAACGAAAATTAAAAATTTAAAGCATAATTGGACGGACAATTAATTAAAATTTCAAACAGAAAAACAATGAATGCAATCCTTTGTAACAAGACCGAGTTATTCACTTTCAAATTCAACACTTCTATGTTTCCATTTTTAATGGATTGATTTCCGCAAAAAATAAAATTAGTACTAAAAACTTTTTGTGTGTTTCAGGTACGAACGTTTTTGTTACACCAATTTCTTGGAAATTTTGAGCAACTTACATGTTCATATAGAAAACGAAATTATTCTAATAAAAGACATCTAAACCAATAATGTTACTTACCACAAAGGTATGCAATTACCAAATTACAATAATATAACTTTGAAAATTCTTGCATAGCAGATTATGTACCTTAAACATTTTAGGTGTTTGATCAATCTGAGGACCTTAGTACGTTTGGCGATGACCGAAAAGCTCAAAAATTCGGGGTAAAGATATATAAATTATCGATTAACACTGGGTATATCAGCTAGTATAATATACATTTTTAAAAAAGTTTTCTGATATATGCTTTAATTTCAATCATTTTTGTCTAAAAACTCCCTTAATTAAATGAATTTTAAATGTATTTAAATATTTAAAAAGTTTTCAGTTCAACTCAAATGATGGTCTGCGGTTTCCATCTAAAGATTAACCATTTTGCCGCAAGCTAATTAATGTATTCATAAACTCAACTCTTTTTTTACACCGTTGTTTTTTGCAAGATTTTGAAATGGCGCGGTTCACCAACAAATTTTTTTACACGAATTTTTCGATTTTGCACCATTTAAAAAAAAAAATTTATTCACTAACACTTTTCATGCTGTATTCAAATATGATCGGTTTATGCCCACGTGTGTGTGTTACTGACTTGACAAGTTTCAGGGAACACCTGATTTCTGTAGTATTTTTTTTTACGTTGTACTCTTACTTCTCTTTTATTATAGTTATTTTAATAAAAATAAATTGTTTTTGTTTAATATAATTGTATATCATATTGATTTCATTACTTTTTTGCACGGTTTTGTGGGCAAAAATTTAAAAATTTTTCAACTTACAGAATTTTTGAAAGTTTTAAAACACATTCCTAAAATTACCATATGTCGCTTGAATTTTTTTACATGATTTTTTGACACGTTTTACGTAGGAACGCATCTACCGTGTAAAATGAAGTTCAGTGTATATGTTATTTTAATATATAAGCATAAGATATGAATTAAATTTACGTTTCTTATTTTAAAAACACTAATTAAATTTCATAAAAAAACCTAGCAAGCATGCCTAAACGTAAAAATTATATTCGTGAGCAATCGTGAGTCAAAAAATGTCATCGTGATAGTGAGTCAAAAATAATTTTAATCGTGCACTTGCGTGATTAGAAGAAAATACATCGTGAGCGTGCGTGATCGTGAGCACAAAGTACTAACGCGCTTATCTTTAACTTAAATTAAAAAGTTCAGAAAAGATCAATAGAAAATCACAAAAGGCAAAATGAACTTTAAAAAATCAGTTAATATTCCAGAATTTTTGATTTATTTTTATGTTTTGTTCACACTGAGAGCTAAATGCGCATTTACGGCATCCACATTTACGGACGGCCCTTTACTCGTTGTAGGAGTAACAGGGACAAATATGTATAGTAAATGCTCTAAATGCGCATTTAGTTCTCAGTGTGAAAATAGCATAAAACTTTGTAAATTTTTAACCCGTACCATAACCAAACTAATACCATATTATTACCATACCATTATCATTAAAAATAAACCATTCAAAACTAACCATTAAAAATTAACCATTTACTATTTATTCCCCATCAACTATTTATCATTAAAAACTAAACATTAAACACTACTGTACTATTATCATTTCTATTACCATTTCTATTACCATTTCGTTTACCTATTATTATAAAATTGTCATAATGTTACTATAACCCTAGTTTTACCTTGTTCAAATCAAATGATAATGGTATGGAATCAGTAATTATTAAGTTGAAAGTTAAATTAAATTGTTTTGAATAACATCAATTTAATATTTCAACTGACAATGGGAAAAGGTGTAATAATGATGAAAGTCTTTCAGCCAAGCCCACTTTAATTCCTTATTTATTTTTTTAACAAAATTTTAATGTTGGGATAATTTTTAAGTTTACCGGTTTATAAATAAAGTACTAGAACGTTTTTCGGATAAAAATTCATTTTTAACTCACAGAAACGCAAGATTCCTCACAGTAATGCCGCGCTATCGATTTTATGTCAACTAAATGTTATTATTAACTTCTTTCGATTCTATGGCAATTTTAATCATTATTCTTCAATTCATCATTTAAGCCAATCTACGTGACAAACTTACTGATACCATTCCGACTGGGACAACCAACACACATAGTACACACACACACACACATACATGAAAGCACACACACACACTATGCTCACTTATTACCGCTGCCTGCCACGTGGCGCAAATAATTTGTTTAATTGATTTCAACACAATCGTCATCTGTACAGTACCATTAGAAAAAAGACCATGGACGATGAAGGACGCCACGCAAGCAGATTTGGACTGCCAACTATTTATCAATAAATTCAATTTTAAAGTTAATTCGGACATTAACAACAACGATTCCATTTCGCATGGAATGAACACCAACAAGCAACGGATTTTAAGAGGATTACAGAAAAGGATGCATGCGGCATGCATCCTTACACAATGCCTGACGGTATGCAAAAGTTTTGAGTTTGCAGTTGTGTGTTGGTAGGTTCTAAGCCTAGAAATGGGCAGCATTCCAACGCTTACAAAAGCCATTGGCTCAGCCTTGAAGCCAACAATTCAATTTCATGGCCTTGTAGGCAAAACACTCGCATGAGTTGCTGCAGCTAACGTCTATGAAGCATCTGCTGCATAGCAAACAGCTGATGTCTCTCGGGTAGCAACAGCGACCATCCGACCAACACACATCCAACAGCAGCGAACAGATCAGCGATGAGCTCACATGGGGGCAATAAAACGGGGGCGTCTATAGCTAAGATTAGTTGGGATTTGTAAGTACGCACAACTATGATGGCATATTAATAGAGTGGAGTGGAGCGCATTGAATTTAATGCGTTCAAACACAAAGCCATACATATTTCAGGGAGAAAAGGATTAAGTCGCTGTTGGTGTGAGGATTCCAAGCTAAGTTGTAGCAATGTTCTGTGTTAAATGTTACACAAATAAAATTTACAATATTTTTCAACTAATTAACAAATCATAAAACCATTAAATTTATGAGGCAAACTGCCCCCCGTCGCATGCCAGTATTAAATAATCCTCCATTATCTAAATTGTTAGAAAGGTTGACTAGTTTTAATGGAGATATGAGTGATAAGATATTTTGAATTTAGTCCTTTTTTGTTAGAACAGCCGAATTTTAAAGTCATTCCTTTGAAATACTGTTGATTACCCAAATATTAGTCAGCAAAGTTTTTAAATAGTTGGAAAAAATTTCAACTTCCAACAACATCAACAACAATAGCATCCATGCAGAATGAACAAATGACATAAATGGTCATGCACTTATCTTTATGGCTTTTCTCTTCGTTTTATTGGTCTGGCGGACTGGCTGCAGTCGCGCTCGTTCCGGTTGTAATAGCTCCAGCACGGTGAACCAGCCGTTGACTGACTGCTTGCCTGCCAACTAGCCGCAGATGCAGATTAAATTGATTTTCACTCAAAACAGTTTGGACTGAAGTGAGTTAATGCAGTTTTCTTGTTACAAATATTAATTTCATGCTATGTTTCTCTCCACTCAGGTAGTTCGGGTCAAAACGAACTGTAGTGGCCTAATGAAGATATCGTGGATGGCACTTTAAAGTCTAATTTTTATTTTATTTGATATAATTTCTATGCATGAAACCGAATGAAAAGTAATATTTGTTTTTTTTTTTTTTATTCCAAATTTTATTTACTTTGCTCTGACTTAAAGACGATGGGTTTTATTTGGTGTTTTTCACACACTTTTGGGTTTCAGTTATTTTATTTTTTTTATTTTTTGTGGTTTCTTCGTAACATCATAGCAGCAGACAGTTAAAACCAGCCAAAGTCAACCACTTGTGGGCTCACTCGATAATCCTATTAAGCAATTAACAGCATTATTATTCTTATTACCATGACTACACTTGAGAGATAAACAACGCAGACTGGTAGCAGCCGCTTCTTTGTTTGCTGTTGTTGTTGCTGTTGGTGTTGCTACGCTTTAAGACGTGGCCTTGTGTGAGGGCGAGCAGCGTAAATTTTGTTGGGCTTAAAGCAAGAGTTGTTATGTTATCAAAGCTATTAATAGACATTTTGAGAGCAATCTGCGCTACTAATTCAAAGAACTAAATTAAAGCTTAGAAGCTTAAATGATTGCTCAACGCTTTCGTTATGCTTCCAATGAATCCTTATTTTTTTGTTAGAGAATTTTTTTAAAGCCACACAGGCACTCACAGCTTCGCATACTTGAGCTCTACAAATCAGCATTTCAATGCATAAAATTTATATACATACACATACACTGAAAAAACTGACACATTTTTAAATTGATGACAATTTTCCTAGTTCTTATTACAAAGCCTAATATCAGTTATTTGCGGCTTTTCTTAAATTTTTTTACTACAGCGCACAGTGGGATGGCCTCCATAAATTTGTTGGAAAAAAATATAAGAAGTGGACGAATAAATTTTGAATACTTGGTTATATACAACTAATTAAGAAATTTCTTGTAAAATGGGCGTGATAAGTCAATGGACGCTGACACTGACGTTATGGAGGGAACACTTCTCTAAGCTTCTAAATGGCGACGCTGACAACAATCCCGCCAATAGAGATGATTGGTTCCGGAAACCCCAATTTCGGATGACAGCGTCGATGTTCCGCTGCCCGACAGCTGCCCGATGAATTTCTGACAGCTATAGCTCGGCTTAAAAATAACAAAGCCGAGGGAGCTGATGGCTTACCTGCTGAGCTGTTTATGAACGGAGGCGAAGCTCTACTTAAATGCATTCACGAGCTGCTATGCAAAATATGGTCGGAATAATGCATTCCGAACGATTGGAATCTCAGAGTGCTCTGCCCAATCCACAAGAAAGGCGATTCCACTATCTGTGCCAATTACCGTGGGATAAGCCTTCTAAATATCGCATATAAGGTCCTGTCGAGCGTTTTATGTGAAAAATTGAAGCCCATTGTAAACGAACTGATCGGACCTTATCAGTGTGGCTTCAGACCTGGAAAATCCACCATCGACCAGATTTTCACGCTACGACAAATCTTGGAGAAGACTCAAGAAAAACAAGTCGACACCCACCATCTTTTTGTCGACTACAAAGCCGCCTTCGACAGCCCAATAAGGAAGCACCTGCACTCCACCATGTCTGAATTTGGTATTCCTGCAAAACTTATACGACTTTGCAGGATGACACTGAGCAACATCAACAGCGCAGTTAAAATCGGGAAGGACCTCTCCCCACCATTTGTTACCAAACGAGGTTTCACACAAGGTGATTCCTTATTGTGCGACTTTTTCAACCTAATGATGGAAAAGATCATCCGAGCTGCTGATCTGAGACGTAGTGGCACAATATTCTACAAGAGTGTTATGCTGCTTGCGTATACTGATGACATCGATATCATTGGCCATAATACGCGCGAATTCAGTGCAACATTTTCCAGATTAGAAAGAGAGTCAAGTCGAATGGGTCTGGCAGTGAATGCAGACAAGACGAAATACTTGGTGTCAACAAACAAACAGTCCTTGAGTCTTGGAACCCACGTTACAGTTGACAATACCTCCTTCGAGGTAACGAAGGACTTCGTTTATCTGGGATCCAGCATAAACTCAACCAACGACATCAGCATTTAGATCAAACGAAGAATAACTCTTGCCAACAGGTGTTACTTTGGGCTCAGTAGGCAATTGAGAAGCAGAGTCCTCTCTCGACGAACGAAAATCACGCTCTTTAAATCGCTCATCATGCCCGTCCAACTTTATGCATCACAAACCTGGACGCTGAGCAGTTCAGATGAAAAGACTTTAGGAGCATTCGAGAGAAAGATTCTTCGTACACGGACTAATCTGCGTCAATGGCGAGTACCAAATACGGTGGAATGATGAGCCGTATGAGCTGTACGCTGACATCGAGATAGTCAAGCGCATTAAAATCGAGCGGCTTCGCTGGCTTGGTCATGGTCAGCGCATGAAATACTATGCTCCAGTGAAGAAAACATTCGATTCGGTACCCAGCGGCGGTCAACGCAGAAGAGGACGACCGCATCTTCGTTGGAAAGACCAAGTAGAGGACAACCTGACGAAGCTTGGAATTTCGAACTATCGCCAGCAAGCGAAAGACAGAAATGGCTATCGCAAATTCTTAGATGAGGCCAAGACCGATATACGGTTGTAGCGCCAACTAAGTAAGTAAGTAAGTCAATGGACGAGCCTAACTCCCATACAAAATAAACTTACTTTTTTATTCCTAGAGAAAACGAAAGGGTATATCGACATAATGTTTAATTAAGATAAATGCCTTTAGATATGTAACGTAATGGTAAGGTTTGGAGTAAATCGTTGGACGGGCACTTATACCTCTCATATATGTACCCCCACCCACTTACATTATAAAGCAAATACACTGTATCGGATAAAGATATCAGCTTGATATCCAAACAAATTGTTCATTTCGCAGGGTTTCGCTTCACAAATATAACACAAAACGGGTAAATGAAGAAGAATTTTTAACTGTTTCAGCCGTTTGGCCAATTCTAAGAAAATCGGACAACAGTATCTGGTTGATAATGAATGGGCTTATATTACGCCAGTATTCCACTTTATTACTCGACTGTAAACTTAAAGGCACCATCGATATTAATAAAATATTGCTGTCGCTTACTAAACTTCGTAAATTCTGATTGTGTAACCAGAATGTATTCTCTTTATAACCAGAAGAAACATCACAACTCCACTAAGTCATGGGAGTGCAATTAAAATTTGTCAAAGTATTAACATTTTTATCTGTAAAACTCTTAAAAAGACGCCTTGTTTTGTGATCAAAGAAACATTGCAAGCTAACAGAAGTATCTTTATCCGATATTCGTATTTCATCGAGATAGAATTTTTTCTTCTCATTCTTAAGCCTTCATATAAGGTGGTAAAATGTCATGCACTTCTCTTTGCTGAACATATTTCATTGTTTCGTACTGGTTCTTGGTTAGAGGAGCTCTGCATCCATCATTGACATTAATACAGTTAATTTGCTTTGCTGGACTTCCCTTTTTCCGTGAACAACTAGGTAAGGTCATCAGCCAGTTATACTTCAAATATTTTTTAGAAAATACAAAATTTTTAATAACATTTGAAATTTGCATTAGATGATTTCGTTGCACACCTCTTCTATAGATGAGAATTTCTTCTTTCTCTACTTTGATTTCTTCACTCGTACACTCAATAATATTTGTGTGTAAATATCACTAATAACTGTGTCCATTTTACGAATTTTATTCGTAGTTTTCAGCCACGAATAGGATTCGGAGAATCGACGTATATTAGTAGTACATATCACGAGTATTTTATTCGTTTTCCAAAAAAAAAATTCTGTCTGAGCTGGGTTTTGAACCTCGCCTCTTTAGTTTACGGGCCACGCATTCTACCAGTAGGCTACAGACACTTTACAATCATGCAGTTCCTTATGTTCTATAGATATTCGACAATCAAGACTGAACGATTTTTGTTTTCAATTTTTTAGACTCTACTAATAATTCGTACATTCTACTTTTAATTCGTACGGTCATCCTACGAATGAATTGTTTCTACTAATATTATTTTTCATTCGTTAATAGTACGAAAGCATTAGTGTAGTGTTCACTACAATACAATGAAAGAATAACGAAGTTATTCGTACGAGAAATTACGAATATTATTATTTATATGCACACAATCATTCGTACTGATTGCACATTATGCACACAATCAGAATGCACTGATACGAATTGATTTATTTTTGTTTACAAATATCATTAGTATATAAAACAAATATATTCGTCGATACTACATCAGGTATTAGAAAAATTTTACGAATGAATTCGTAAAGATATTACAATAAAAATACTTTGTATATTGTACGAATATTTGTAGAATGTACAAATATTTGGTTTACTAATATCATTCGTAGAAATTTTACTAATAAATTTTTTGAGTGTAAGCACAGAGTTTTTTCTTTTATAAAATCGGTTAACAAGTCAAATTTTCGATTGCAAAAAATAAGTTTCGCACACAATTCAGTGTATGGCTCAGAAAATAAACTTATTTTAATAATTTACTCTGAAAACCAAGACCGGTGAATTCTGTGGTCGTATGAGCTGTACGCTGACATCGAGATAGTCAAGCGCATTAATCGACACCAAAATACCACTGTGCAGCGCACAGAGTCAGTTCTTTACCTACAATACGTATTATAGTAGATATTATAGTAGTAGATCATTGTCATCGATTTCAACTATTTTAAAAGATGATAAAATTTTCACTGACATAAATTCACTCTCGCGAATAGCAATCAGCCACTGACATTCGTTGAGAGTAGATCTTCGACAATGCAAGAGATTTACTTTCGAACGAAACTTTCCAACGAAATGTCCAAAGTAATGGAGAGCGTAATAAAGTTCAACTTTATGAACTATTTGGAGCACAATCAACCGCTCAGTCAGTGATCATCAATATGGTTTCTGAAGGACCCGCTCTACTGGTGACTTTATCGTCTTCCTTACCGAGAACAAAAAATAATGCGTTCACTTTTTCGAAGAAAGCATGGTTGTTACTTTGAATATTTCAAAGGGCAATAGAATATAGTTCAATGCAAGGAAGACCCATTGCTGTCTGCAAATGCACAAGCGAACGGATTGCCCCTTAGCTCCCTTCATTATGAATGGTGTAGATCTTGTGTAATTAGACGCTCTTGACGTTCGGGGCATATCGATCCAATCTGATCTACGCTGGAATGATTATATCTTTGATGTATCGAAAGAAGTCGGCCTTTGTAGTCTAGTGAAGAGTGCGCTAGACTATCAACTCAGAGGTCCCCGGTTCGAATCCGGGTTCGGACATGGTTTTTTCACTTTCTTTCTTCTTTCCTACAATTAAGAATTATTGAAACAAAAAGTCCATAACTAAATTGTGGAAAATATGGATTTATAGGACAGTAACAACTGAGGGCTGGAAATGCTTTCCGAGGTTAAGGTATAACACTAGTCTTGTTTATAAGCAATTCAAATTGTCTTTCACGATTGTTCCGCCTAACTGATAACTCACGTATGGTTCCCATCAATTCTTCCTCTAATAATCTATCCCTCTCCTTTCAGGTCAAAGACCAAACTCTGTTTGCATACGCCTTATGCCTTGGCTCTTTGATCTTAAACAAAAAAGCAGCCAAGTAGCTAGGTTTTTTAAAACGGTTAAGAAACAGATTTTATTTCAGCTGACCTTTGCATGAATTACACCTCATATATCGGACCGTAAATGGAGTACAATTCGCATATTTGGGCGGAGGTTTCAAGATTTTATTTGGAGCTTCTAAACCTAATTCAATGTCGTACGATATAGTTAAGAGGGTATGAAAATATTTCATCCTCTCTCAACTCTCTTGAGCATTGACGTAAAAAGTCTGTTGGTTGCCTCAGTCTTCTGTAAAGGTACTACCATAGGAAGTATTCAAGGGAGATACATAATACAAAAACTTTTTAAAAAAAAAAAGCCCACTTCAAAACCACTACAAAGTAAAAAATAATTTGAAACTACTTTTCACATTAATACTTGGTCAAATTTCATAATTTATTTATATATATATTATTAAATTGGAAGTCTTATTATAATAATTTTTTTTCTATTTTGTTGTATTATTATAAATATATTAATTTCTCCATGAATATAAGACCTTTACAGCCGGAGCGTTTATTTTATAAAAGTCTAATTATGTAAGCGGCGACTTTAAAAGTTTTGTATTCATGGAGAAATTAATATATTTATGATAATACAACAAAATAGAAAAAAATTATTATAATAAGACTTCCAATTTAATAATATACATAAATAAATTATGAAATTTGTCCAAGAATTAATCCCACCGGGAAAATGAGAATTGATTCTTAAAAAAATCGTAAAATGAATGGATTATTTTGCTTGCATTTTAGAATGTATTTCAAAGAATATATAAATTTAAAGCAAAACCTATGAATTGGAATCAATACACAAAACATTTACTGATTCATTTTTAATGCAGCAGGAATGGGTTATGAAGTGTATAATAAATTATAAAAAAGTAAATGTTGCTAGATTCCTTGCTTGCTTATATGGTAAGTGAAAAACGAATTGATTCTGAAAAAAATTCTGCTTTAAGCGAAACAAGAATCAATCTGTTATGATTTATATTTTCTGTTTGTTGTTGTTTTTGTTTTTGTTTTTGCAGATATTTTTGAAAAATGATTGTTCTGTTGTTTTCCATTCACGTGTTTCTCAAAAATTTTATGTTTATAATATTTTCTGTTGCATTTGTCAGCAAAAAAGTGTCATTGTAAATTGCGTTAATTGAAAAATTGACATCAGAAATTTCTAATTTAGTGAAGTATGCAAACGAATTAAAGAGTAAGTAACTTTCTTGTTTTTTAATAACATATTCTTTGCATATTCTTCTTCTTCATTTCAAGCTTTCGGAAATGAAGTAGACACAGTGCTTGTAGAATTCAATTTTGGGGGCGTTAAAGGAAAAACTGCTTCAGAAGCCTCGAAAATTTTAATAATGTTTTGTTTGGTAGGTTATGAAAAACCATCACTCTTTACTTGTTTAAATAATTTTGAATGTTTTTTTTTTAAATGCAGATTGCCTTTGCAAGGAAGTATACAACCAAGAACAGTTCCAAAAAGATATTAAGAAAGCTATACGCAAGTCAAAATGTAAATTATATAAAGATACATTTGAAGCAAAATTGAGGAAGCAGCCTACATCATAAGCATTAACATTTTTTTGCACTGTAGTATTATTATTCTTTCTCATTACCTTATAATTGTCTCTGTAATGTGAATTCTGCCATACAAACCTATGTATGTATTATGGAATTCATTCATATATATCTATTCCAAAAGGGCTTTTTAGGGATGTATACTTTTCTCATATCCGAAAAATGCATACTTTTTTCATTTAAAAGAATCCATTTAATAAGCGAATAATAGAATCGATTTCAGCAGTGATTCAAGTGGAAGGCAGAAAAGAATTTACTACTTTTTGTAGGACATCACTATGTTAAAAATAATCAATTCTAGAATCAATAATTGGAATAGAGAATTGATTCTTTTTTCATACACAATTGATTCTTTTTTTTCCGGTGGGATGTGAAAAGTAATTTAAAATTATTTTTTACTTTGTGGTTTTGAAGTTAGTTTTTTTTTTTTTTTGTTAAAAAGTTTTTATTTCTTCCTTTTAAGAGATTATGACAACAATTTTGCCCATTCTTGTAACGAATTTTGGTACCCTAGTGTCAACATTAACTGAGATTTTCATAATTATGCCTATTCCTGTATCTAATTTCAGAATCCTAGTGTCAATATTATTCCAGTTACGGCGTTTTTCTAATATTTCCACGCTTTTGTCGAATAACTCCCACTATATTGACCGTAATTTGCAATAATTGTTCCAACCCCCGTACCAATTTCCAGTATACTAGTCTCAATATGAACTGATATACAGTATTTTTCTAATATTGCCACGCCCTTTTTTCCAACGATGGCTACTTTCTTGACCGCACATTTTCATAACTATGCGATCGAGTCAATATTTTTCGAGTTACAGCATTTTTCTTATATTGCCACGCCCTTTATCAAATAACGCCGAGTTTTTTACCATAGTTTTTAATAATTGTACCCACACCTATACCAGTTTCCAGTACCCTAGTGTATATATTAACTGAGATACAGTGTTTTTCTTATATTGCCACGCTTTTTTGTCCAACAAGGCCCACTCTCTTCACCGTAAATTTAATTTCAGTACCCTAGTGTCTGAATTATTCGAATTACAGCTTTTTTCTAATATTTCCACGCCTTTTATCGAAGAACGATAAACTTTTTTTAACATAATTTTAAATAGTTGTGCCTACCCCTGTACTACATTTCAGTAATCTAGTGTTAATATTATTCGATATACACAGTTTTTCTTATATTGCTACGTCCCTGTGTCGAATACCGCCCACTTTTTTAGACGGGCACCTCCGCGTCCAATGTCTCTATCTGTTGATAAAAAATTGCGGCAATCGGGCAAGTACTTTAGAAGTTATCGATGTACATACATTTAAAAAAAAAAAACAACCAACTTGAGAACCTCCTCCTTTTTGAAGTCGGTCAAAAATATTAAAAAACATAAAAAAATACAATTTGTGCATGTATTCAAATAACTGTATCTTTGAAATCATAAGTCGTACGAATAAAAAGTAAAATATATTTTAAAGACCTTGAATGGTGGATTATTTTTTTTAGCAATTTTGTGAAAATTTCTTTCTTTTTTTAACAATAAATTTTTCGTCACATTTTTTTATAGTCTTCGCAACAAATTTTTTATCTTTTTATTATAGTGTTGTGTTATGGCATCAGTTTTACAGGCTAACACACAATTGTCGGTGCATATACCTGTATTCTTCTACCATGGTATATAGTAGGTATATTAATATTCAGAAGAACCCCTCTCTTGGTTACTCATCATAACCGTAAAAGCAATTATTGCAATTATATTTGTTTAACTTTTTATAGCAACATTTTTTAATTTTTCCAATTTTTTTTTTTTTTGCAATATTCGCTTATGCTATTTCTTGCTTTTAATTTACTTATGCTTACAAAATTAATTAATGTTGGAAAAATTAATTTCGTTATGGTTAAATGACGTTTATTACCTTATTTAATTTTTTTTTTTAAATTAATGTGATATCATAAAAAAAACCATACAAACATTTACTTTTTTTAACTTTTTTTATAAAAATAAAAAGTAAAGCAAATTTTTAAAAATAAGCTTTTATTTAAAAAAAAAATGTGAACGAAAAAGAAAAAATATAAATTTAACTGACAGTTGTCATATATGTATGTATATAGTAGGTATATTATATATTCAGAAGAACCCCTCTCTTGGTTACTCATCATAACCGTAAAAGCAATTATTGCAATTATATTTGTTTAACTTTTTATAGCAACATTTTTTAATTTTTCCAATTTTTTTTTTTTTTTGCAATATTCGCTTATGCTATTTCTTCCTTTTAATTTACTTATGCTTACAAAATTAATTAACGTTGGAAAAATTAATTTCGTTATGGTTAAATGACGTTTATTACCTTATTTAATTTTTTTTTTAAATTAATGTGATATCATAAAAAAAACCATACAAACATTTACTTTTTTTAACTTTTTTTATAAAAATAAAAATTAAAGCAAATTTTTAAAAATAAGCTTTTATTTAAAAAAAAATGTGAACGAAAAAGAAAAAATATAAATTTAACTGACAGTTGTCATATATGTATGTATATAGTAGGTATATTATATATTCAGAAGAACCCGTCTCTTGGTTACTCATCATAACCGTAAAAGCAATTATTGCAATTATATTGGTTTAAATTTTTATAGCAACATTTTTTAATTTTTCCAATTTTTTTATTTTTGCATTATTCTCTTATGCTATTTCTTCCTTTTAATTTACTTATGCATACAAAATTAATTAACGTTGGAAAAATTAATTTCGTTATGGTTAAATGACGTTTATTACCTTATTTAATTTTTTTTTTTTAATTAATGTTATGATATGATAAAAAACCATACAAAAATTTACTTCTTTTAAATTTTTTTTATTTTGAAAACTAACTCAATAATCCTAAACCCATTAGTGACAAATATTTCATATGAGTGTTGCAAAGTTGAGTCTTTGGCACTTTCTTAAACTTTTACAGAAAGTTTCCAAATACTTGCTTAGCTCCAAAAAATCAGAGCAGCAAAATATGTATTGTGCAAATATGACTTCAATCTATTAAATTGTTTAGAAGTTATGCGTTAACATACAGACACTCTAAAGATTTGCATATATTTATTAGGATTTTAATCAAATCTTGCTTGAAAAAAAATTAACCTAATTGTTATCATTTTTAAAAAAACATGTGAATTTTTTCAGTGTAGCTGCTTTAAGTTCTCTTCTTAGCACTCAGTTCATAGCTTTACTTTTATTAAGCACTGGCTTAAGGATTATTCATTTAAAGTAAGACTAAAGATAAACACTCTTACTTAAGTCACTTTTCTTCTTCTTCAATCTCTTCGATACCTTTCAACCTTATCTGTCTGTTCGTCAAGCATCAGCAACAAGTTATTATTAGAAAGTTCAACAACAGCCGCATCATCCATCCAACGTCGACACTTGCACTTCACATACCCATGCATCCAGGTGATTCAGTTGGCAGGTAGTTCAGTCAACTTCTATAGCTTGTTGCTCTAAAAAATCTTGTATACCTTTTTGGCTATAAATGACATGAAGCGAAGTGTGTGTGAAGATTTTTGATCCTTTATTTTTTTTTTTTGTGTTTGCTACTCGTCTGCTACAAATCGAAGCATTTTAAGCTCAATAAATTATCCATGCAAAATCACACCGTTGTACAAGTAAAATATCAACTTGGCTAGCTAAAGTTTGCCATGCATTTAACCCATCTTGGCTCTTAAATCACTCATTCCGAGATAAAAAGCTTATGTTGTTGGTATCTAATATGAGCTGCTAATGTGAAGACTTTGGGAAGATTTTTGTCTAGCGAGATAAAGATACTAGGGTGTTTCATCCCGGAAGGTTTCAATAACCCCGGGATTAACAGTATTGAAAATCTGAATTCCTGATTTCCGAGGTTACTTCGAGATAATGAAAAGTGAATATTTTTAAACCAAAAGTGGAATAAATGTTTTAATATAGTTGCAATTTTTGTAATAATTGTCTAATGAATTTAATCGGCGAGGACACCAATTATTGAAAGAATGTACTATGAAGCACAATCGTACAAAACAATTAATAAAATTCCATAGAGATAATAAGGTAAAACATTAACTCAATAAACTTGAAAATCAACTATAAAAAAAAACAATAAACATTTTCTTTGGCTTATTAGAGCACTTAAAGCAGTAAGCGAGCAAAGAGCTTTCTCTGCACCCATGCGTTTTTAATAGCAGCATCCCAGTAGGCATTGGCAGCGCTGCTAACAGGCCTTCGTATGGATTTAAGAGTACTGCCGCACTCATATACAATTACACTTGCTTTTTTATATGAAATGGGAAAATTTGTCAGGCCCTCCGCTCTCCTTGCTCAAAAGAGACCTGCCAGAAGCATTCTTTCGAGAAGTCACGTTAGAAGGAAAAGCAATAAAAATATCAATTTCAAATAAAAATCGACTAACAATTTGAGATTTGAACCATGGACTTTTCAGTTGGCGGTCAGACATCTTACCTACTCGACTACCGTGGCTGTTAAGAATTACTTGCTTATTTTGCATCAATAAAAATGAAAGTACGCTTTCAGGAGCCCGGGTTTGATGCCCAACTCGGACAAAAAAAAATTTTTTTTTTGTTATTTTTAAATCTAAATTTTTTTACAAACTGTTTTGTGCATTTAAATTTTTTTTTTTTTTTGAATTTTTTTATAAATTTTCTTCATACAAAAATATAAGAAAAGACTTTGAGTTTTTCCATATAAATATTTTCATATAATATAATATGTAATGTGTTCGAGAGCCAACTCGGACAAAAAAAAAATTTTTGGTTTTTTTTTTAAATCTACATTTTTTTACAAACTGTTCTGTGTATTTAAAAATTTTTTGGAATTTTTTTGTAAATTTTTTCATATAAAATAAAATGAAAAGAATAAGGACCTTCAAAAGGTAGGCCTTACAGAAGTACTCATTAATGCAGTGACCATGGAAGGTGTATTGACGCCAATGATAGCAGTGCTAGCATGCCTTTTTTTGCGTAGCACTCGCTAAAATGCCCACTGGGATAGAAAGCTTTTCCGTATGTGTTTGCTTGCTAGTGTTAGAATGTCGTTCACTGACTTAACCCTTTCAGAACTGACGCTAAGCTATTGACAGTTCTTAACGATTTTTGGAGTAAATTTGGAGAAAACATATTCAATGCCTTCATTTTAATATATTCATAATATTCAACCGGAAGTTAGTACTAAAACACATTTTTTTTACCAAATGTCCTCAAATAATTAAAGATTTTAAAATATTTTATTTTTTAGTTAAAATGAGTCCACTTTATTAAAATAGTGCTATTAGTATTAAATTAATTGAAAACAAAACTAGCTTCCCAGACTAATATTTAAAAAAAATTGCATGTGACGCGAGAATTTCGTAAAAATTTAGAAACGACCAAACGAGCAGCAAAACAATATGCGAGGCAAAATAAATGATAATCAGCTCAATCGATGCATTATATTTATTTATTTATTTGTCTCAGTCTACGTATTTCTTACAATCTCACAGACTATTAAGGATATTTAATCTTAAAACTAATTAAAAATAGTGAACAGTCTATCTAATTTAAGTGAAATAAAAGAGAAAATATATAAATTGAAAGTAACAAGCACAATTTATGCATTCCAGACTGAAAGTGTTAAAGTGTCAGAAAAGAGGCTTGTTGCATTGTTGTTAAAATATTAAGAGTTAATATATATTAAATATTATAATTAATGTGTGTCTGCTTAAAAAGTCCTATATAACATTTTTCAAAAAGCTGTTTAGCTTTTAACTACGGTTTAGCACTTCCAATATTGAATCCCAGCATTTGCACAAATAAAAAATTAAGAATATCGTTCATTTTTGCAATATTTTATGCATCAAAGTTATTGTTTCTGTGCAAAAGGGCCTGTTTGCATATAATTTCATGAATACTGAAAAATTTATTTTGAATATATTTATTTTTAAACAAAAAAGAACCATATCCATACAAGCTTTCAGTTTTTTTAACATTTGTAATCAAACGTTCCTATTGAATTGTTTTAAAGACTCAATTGCAAGTTCTATTTTAGCTAAGGAACTGATTATTCAATGAATGAAAGTCCTCAATGAATCCTTATCACTTCAATGTGAAACCGACGAAGAATATGAACATATTGAGCCCGTTATAGGGCAGTTAAGTATTTAGTTAATTAATAAAGCATGAACACTTCTTATGAATATTTTATTACTGTGTTCATTAAATAACATGCTTAAAAATCTTATCAAAAAGGCCTATTTCTTCAGTAACTGCGCCAAAAATTTATTTAAATAATAAAAATAATAGCTTTAAAACCATTTAAACTTTTTTATCTGTGCTTACATCATATATTAGCTGTGGGTAGATAAATATAACTGCGTTGAAAAAGTCTCAAAATTTTAAGCACAACAAAAACTATACCTTTTTCAGTTTTCTTCAACTTCATACAATGTCGAAATAGGCTTTTTTGAACAGACACTCCTCAATTGATAGCTACGTAAAATAGCTAAAACGAATTAACGATCTTAAATTCTTGATAAATGGGACTTTTTCTGATTTTAATCAACAAATATCTTAAGTTTTTATCAATTTATTAAATAAATGTATTCTGAATTTTTACCTAATCATATTATTCATAGTCCCTATCCTAAGAATTTTTTTAATGCATGAAAAAATCCCGGAATTCAAAGTTACTAAAACCGTTCAAGTTCCTGGGATCTCGAATTGACTTCCCTAGTATATACATAAGTCACCGTAGAAAGAATCTATATTCAAACAATTTCAGCAGCTAAAAGGTTAACACTTCGTGATTTTCAAGCGGTATTTTTAAGCACAACTTAGCACACGATTAACGTACCCTACACCAGAATTCATTCTGATCTGAATGCGAGACATTCGGATAAATATATATATATATTAGGGCGGGTCGATTTATTTTTCGACAATTTCCATATGATTTCCGTATTTTATGGGTTATTCCATGAAAATTTTCCAAAGGAACCATACCTCTATCGTTAAAATCGAGTCCCCTACTTTTTGTTGGTAGATTTTTTCCCAAATTAACGTTCGTATGAAATATAACCTACACGTTCACATCCATAACTCAAAAACTATTGATCGGGTTTAACCGCCAGTTGGCGCGTTGGAAAGGTGAGCTCATTTTAATCAGTTTACAAAAAAAAACCTCCAACATTGGTCCAACGGTTCAAAAGTTGTTTGGCTTTTTTTGGCTCAATTTTTTTAACTTACGAAGCTTACGAACCTTACGTTACGACTGGACTGATTTGCGCTTTACATTATTGGCATATTTTTTCACAGGGTGCCGACTTTCAGAAAAAATAATGTTTTTTTTTCACATTTTGTCTTTTACTACACTCAAATTGAATATTTTTTTTTTTTTTGATAATAGGTTGATAGATACTTTATTATCTCTTAATTTGAATTTTTGTAGAAAAAAAAATAAAAAGGGGAAAAAAATCAAAAAATTGGTTTTATGTGTTATTTTGTTTTAGCAATATCGCATGAATTAATCAACCGAATTCGATAAATTTGGGCTTAAACTCTTCGTTTTGAATTGTAAATTGAATTAAATAATGGATTGAGCCAAAAAAATTGCCATGAAAGTAATATTCTTGGACAAAATCATGAAAAAATGGAAAAATGGTCCAAAATTTGGACAAAAATGCCCGTAACTTTTGAACTTTTTACCAACAAAAAGTAGGGGACTCGATTTTAACGATAGAGGTATGGTTCCTTCGGCAAATTTTCATGGAATAACCCATAGAATACGGAATTCATGGGGAAATTAGTGAATTTTTTCACTCCCTACAAATCGACCCGCCCTAATATATATATATATATATATAAAGTAAACACTGTCTGTCTGTGTAAAGGCTATAAAATTCAAAACTACTGGGCCGATTTATCTGACATTTTGGCAGTCGATTTGTTTGGAGTACGAGATAGGGGTTAGGCAACACTCTTATAAATGGTATAAACCGAATAAGTTTATCAGCTCATAAAAAGACTCTCTAAATTTGCATGAAGAGAAGCGATTTAGGTGAGCAAACGAATAATCTTTGGACCAATTCAAAATAAAACACACTAATGCATTGCATAAATGCATTTAGGAACTCAGCCTATATTATTTATTTCCAATCTATATTTATTTTATAGTTGTTTTCTTATTACCGTACAAAGTCATCTATTGCTATACAAAAAGTGATTGCAAACACAAGTCTAGAAAACATTTGAGGGTCCAGTCTGATTAGACAGTTCGAAAAATAGGCAATTTTTGAGGAATGTTTTTTGGAAAAAGTAAAAAATATAGGTACTTAAAACTTTTCAGGTACATTTATATTTTATAATTAAACTATAAAACAACTAGAATTTGTATTTAAAATCAAGAATGATTTAAACTTTCACACATTTAAAATTTGTATTAAATCATAGAAAATCAACATAACTAATAACAAGGTCATATAAAAAACTTTAATCAAATGGTAGAGCCCGATCAAAAACAGACTGAAACAGCCTGAATATTTTTCAGCAAATCTAAAAACAACTTCAGTAACCATGCATTGTTAGTGGTAAATTCCATCAGACTGTTGGACTCCATATAGTAACGTAAGCATAAACTAAAGTAAAGCAAAAATAAAAATAACAACAAGAAAAGGGAGAAAAACTGAGAAATTGACACTGAAGTCTCATCGCCTCTGTGGTGTAGAGCGCTAAGATGCGCTTGCACGAGGCAAACACGGCCCGGGTTCGATTCCCGCCGGAATCACAAAGATTTCTGATGAAGCCTGTAGCAAGACCGAAATTGCAATAAAATCAGCTAGTGATGTTTTCTTTTTCATATTGAAAATGTTGTTGTTGTTTTTTCTTTGGAAAAAATTCTTTAGAGCAATTAATTGTTCTAACCGCACCTAAAGCTCAATAAACGATTTTAGACTATCAAACAAATAGAATTTGTATTTAAAATCAAGAATGATTTAAACTACCAAACATTTAAAATTTATATTTAAATCATAGAAAATCAAAATAAATTTAAAGTATTTTGAAGAATATTGTATTAAATTTTCAGGTTATATAATCAACGACACGGAAAGACGAAGGCTAATGCACAAAATACGAACCGAGCTGGCAACTTTTCCACAGTTCGCAAAAATCATCTGAAACAAGAAATTTTCCTGTATGTATGAGTATGATTGTTATTATGAAATGATTACTTTAAATGAAATTGATTAAAAAATAAGAAAATGGCGATGCTTGTCTGAGTTTTGTCATTTTTGCTGAAAATTTTCGTTACTTTTTTGTTGATAAAATATCCATTATGTATCGACTAAATTTTTGTCAATATAATTACACGTATTTTAAAAAAAAACATTAGAATTCGTTTTAAATTGACTGAGCTATGAAAGTTACCACCTAGTAAATTTAGATTTCCAGAAAACGTATTTAAAGTTTTAAGTATAGTCGCTTGCTTTTAAGCGGTCGGTTCGGAGTCTCAAAACTTTTGAACCTTACTAATTTAATTTTTCGCTCCTTAAAGTGCTCTAAAGTTAGCAAGGACTATCTTCGACTGGGCCGAAGTTAAAAGCATTTTATTAAATCAAGCTAATAAATCTAATATCAAGTTTAAAGATTATTTTTTTTGGAATTTTTAAAAGTTTTACCATTATGATGTTAGGTTTTACCACTTTACATGGGAGGTGAGCGGAATTTTCTGGTTTTTTTTAAATTTCAAAAATCTAGTGCATAGTTCAGATTACAGCTAATTTGCAAAATTCTTAGCCACTGTACTAATTTTTTTGGAATTTTAGGAGATGTTACTAATTTCAGAAAGTCACTTTCTATGGGAAGTAGGCGTGGTTTTCATTGCAATTTTACAAATTTCATACTAAAACTGCATATTATGGGTTAAAGCTTGGGTCCAAATTTTGACGTCATTAGATTAATTTGTGTAGAATTTAAAGAGATTTAACCTTGTGGTTAAGTCAATTTGTATGGGAGGTAGATATGGTTTTCATTCATACTCAAAGTGCATAATAAAGGTTTAAATACATGTGCCAATATGTGAGGTCATGATATTCATTTTTGTGGAATTTAAAGAGATTTTTTAGTTTTGGTAAAGTCAGTTTGTATGGGAGGTAGGCGTAGTTTTCATTCGATTTAACTCATTTTCGAACTTGATCTTTATTTTTGAATAGAAAGCTTATACGTTAAATTTCATTACGATAGCTTTAAAATTTAGACTATTATTATGATTAAAGACAGACAAACGGACAGACGAATTGACGGACATGGCTATATCGACTCAGGAGGTGATGCTGATAAAGAATATATATACTTTTCTATACCTGCAACGCGTCCTTATCGGCGTTGCAAACCCAGTGACAAAGTTAATATACCCCATACGCATTTGTTATGCGTGGAGGTATAAAAAACCAACCACTCACTATTATCTGAATTTAGGTTTAGGATCAAAAAAATTGTATCTACTTTAAAATATAAAAAAAACAATCCAAGTTGATTTTTCAGAAAACGCGGTTTAAGATTTGGTTAACGATTTTTTTGAGTGCATTAATGGAAATATGGTTTCGGCCAAACCATTGGGAAAATATTCTACACCTTATAAGCTATCGAAAAAAAATAAGTTTTTAGTCGAGTGTCATGAACTCTTAGTCCCTGAAATATAAAAATTTCAATGTTCTAGTTGAAAATTATAATGTTGTAGTATTAGATTTTTAACTATGCTTTTGAAGTCTGTTAAGATACTTCAGTATTTTGCGTATTCCGTTAATAGACTGCGTATAGATTTTGTGCTCCTTTCTGTTATAAAAAATTTTGTTCGTAAGTTTATATTATTTCGGAATCTATAGAGTATTTTGTTAAATTTAAATCAAGATTACTCTTGACCAGACCTGTAAAAATAAGTACAAGTACAATTATAAGTACTAGTACCTGGGTACTTAAAAAATAAGTACTAAGTGTAAGTGCTTTCATACTTATACTTAAAATTTTTAAGTATAAGTACAGTACTTTCAAGTATTTCTTAAGTACTTTGGTGAATTTTGTACAACATTCTTTCAAAAAATAAAAATGCATGAGTTTGTTAAAGGTTTCAGCAACATCTTATTATTTTTTTGTAAAGTCAGCAGCGCAGTCGCGTCTTATAGTACCTGGATTAATATACCTTGCCTGCTTCTATTCTACTTTTTTTTTTTTTGTTTCGTTTAGTGCTTGTTGTACTGAGGCGCTGCTACACGGTTATAAATCTTGTACTAAAATTTAAACTTTTCTGTACTACATATAAGTCTACACCAGCTTTGCTTTTAAATCTAAAATCTGCAAAATACTGAAAATTGGTTTTAATGTAGCTTTGTTTTAAAGTCTTGTACATGCTTGGATTGAAATATTAAAAATATCAAACATCGTGAGTTTCATACCCACGACATCAAGTTTGTGAGCTCACTACTATAACCTCTGGGCTATTGCGCTATACATAAAATAAGCAATAAACAAACATATGAACAATTACTCGAACGATTACTCCAAACGATTACTCAAGAAGAATAAAAACTCGCAACGAGCATTTGTACTAAGGCTCGACTAGATTGGGCACTCAGAACCTTTCAACCATTCAAATCAGCAGGTGTAGACGGGATCTTTCCTGCACTTCTACAAAAAGGTGCAGAAACTTATTGCCTCACCTAGTTAAAATAACTAGAAGCAGCCTTGCGCTGGGCTATATCCCAAGGAAATGGAGAAGGGCGAAAGTCACTTTCATACCAAAAGTAGGGAAAATAGACTACACGCTACCAAAGTCGTTTAGACCCATTAGCCTTACCTCATTTGTACTTAAAACAATGGAAAAGGTAATAGATAACTATATAAGAACTGAGATTCTGGAGAAGGCACCAATTCACCCATGTCAACACGCGTATAGGGCGGGGTAGGTCTACAGAATCTGCTCTATACCAGTTGGCTAGTAACATCCAGTCAGCTTTCAAGAACAAAGAAACCGTACTCTGTGCCTTTCTAGACATAGAGGGAGCCTTTGATAATACTTCTCAAGAGGCTATGAAGAAGTCTTTACACAAAAAAGGAGTAAATGATATGCTCAGCAGATGGATATGCCAAATGCTTAGCACTAGAACTGCAGAAACAAAAGTGGGCAACACCACTATAAGAATCAAAATAACAAAAGGCTGCCCACAAGGCGGAGTCCTCTCTCCACTGCTGTGGAGTCTTGTTGTAGGCGAATTATTATCGATGCTAACCGAGAATGGCATAAAATGTCAGGGTTATGCAGACGACATCGCCTTAATAGCGAGAGGGAAGTTCGAGGATACACTCTGTAACCTGAGACAGAGAGGACTGTCAGTAACAAAGGAATGGTGCAACACAGTGGGATTAACTATCAACCCAGCGAAAACTACCATTGTACCTTTTACTAACAAAAGAAGCCTGCCAAACCTACGAATAATGAGAATGGATGGGACGGAAATTCCCTTCAAATAAGAAGTAAATTACCTAGGACTTACACTAGATTCAAAGCTTCTCTGGAGAAGACATGCAGAGGTAACTATAAATAAAGCAACGCACGCACTCATGGTATGTAGGAGCCTTGCGGGGAAAAGCTGGGGTTGTAACCCAACAATTCTCCGCTGGATGTATACTATGATGGTGAGACCCATCCTCACCTATGTTGCAATAGCATGGGCGGAGAGAATCAAGCTAACCACAATGAGGAATATGCTAACAAAGGTGCAGAGACTGGCCTGTGTATGCATCACAGGGGCCATGAGGACCTGCCCTACAGCAGCACTTGAAGTAATTCTGGACCTAACACCCTTACACCTTGTCACAGAGGGAGTAGCCAAGCGAACTCTGTTGGGCATTGCAAAAGAAGGGACAGGTTTAGGTAAAACTATCAGCAGTAGAGGGAAGAAGAACATTAGATTGTTTTCAGACCACATTTACTGTTACTGATAATGTGCATCCCGTGAGACGCCGAACAGTGCGCACTGAAGAATCTGTAGCCGGTGTACAGGAAAGCATTGAAGATGATCCTAATCAATCAATTCGTCGCCGTCCTCAGCAACTGGGGTTGTGTCCTTCCACTTTATGGAAGATTTTACGAAAAGATCTTGGCTTAAAACCTTTCAAGATTCAACTTGTGCAGGAATTAAAGCCAAACGACCATCGTATACGCCACCAAATCTGCGAATGGGCTGAAGCACAAATTGATATTGATTTTGAATTTCCATAGAAAATTTTATTCTCCGATGAAGACCATTTTTGGTTGAATGGGTACGTAAACAAACAGAATTGTCGTATTTGCAGTGAGGAGAATCCACAAGCTTTTGTCGAAACATCATTACATTCACAGAAAATTACAGTTTGGTGCGCTTTATGGGCTGGTGGAGTCATTGGCCCATATGTCTTCAAAAACGATGATGGTCAGAATGTTACTGTCAATGGTGAACGGTATAGAAACATAACTCGAAGTTTTTTCGTACCTCAATTAGATGGCATTTATCTTGCTGATATGTGGTTCCAACAGTCACACAGCGGGCGCTACAATTGATTTACTCAAGAAAACTTTTGACGAAAAAATAATTTCACGAAATGTCCCAATTAATTGGCCCCCAAGATCGTGTGATTTAACCCCATTGGATTATTTTCTTTGGGGTTATGTAAAGTCACTTGTCTACGTCGATAAGCCACAAACAATTGAACACCAGGAAATCAACATTCGAAGAGTTATCGGCGAGATACGGCCGTAAATGCTGCGAAAAGTTTGTGAAAATTGGTGTTTCAGATTGCGCCTTGTACGCACCAGCCGTGGCTGCCACATAGCCGAAATCATATTTAGACATTAATGTCATAAAATTTTCTATCCAATAAAGCCCGTTTCATTGATAATTAAAATATATTACTATGTTTTATTATGATTTGAACTTATATTACTTTATAAAAAACACCCTTTACTTATTTTTTAAGTGCCTAGGTACTTGTACTTACACGATACTGAATAAAGTATATACTTACTACTTCACAGGTCTGCTCTTGACAATTTTATTTTCTATTTTGAATATCCATTTTGTTCTCATAAAGGATTATTGTAGCTGCCCTTATTGAAAGCAATAATAAACTTTTAATAAATTTATTTTGAAGTCCTTGTAGATCATTAATATTTGCTCGGAACATCGATTCCAAATGGTGTTTAAATAGTCTACTTGCGACACAAAGTATGGCTCATATAGTAACCATAGCTTTTTTTGTGGAATGTATTTTCTATTTCTATATATCCCGCGATTTAAAGGAACTAATTTTAAATTCATTTTTAACATGTGTTCGCTCTAATTTAAATTTGAGTAGAAACATAGTCCTAAGAGTTTCAAAGTTTCTACTCTAGTAATAAAAACATAATTAAAAACAATTCCAGGGAGTTAATTTAAATATGGCTTAAAGTTCTTAAATACATTAAAATTAGTTTATTTTCAGATTTATTTTTAGTAAATTGTTTTCACACCATAGTTTAATTTTTTTCTAAATCTTATCTTATACTTTTCATTAATTCCTTCATCGATTCTGTTGCAAACATAAATATTCCATCATCAGCATTAAACTGTTGAACTCCTTTTAAATTTACTATAAATATAAATAAGTTGTTTGAGTATATTAAAAATACGCTCTGATTAATATAAGCGAATATAAGCACCAGTATTTTTGACAATATTATATATTTTTGACAAAAAAGGAAGTGGTTCTGATAAGCGCTTTCGTGAGGGAACGGGTTTAATGGTAATTTTAAGCAAATTTTTGCTGATATTTCCAATCACCATTCTGTAATTTATTTTAAGTTTATGCTTAGTGAGAACATATAAATTGTATGGCCTGCGTGTTTCTCATTTCCTTTGCATTTATTTCAATTCCGCGCTTCCAAGGCAGTAGAAAGTGACCAAAATAAAGTGTAGCGTGTGGGAGAAACGACCATGCCAGCATAGTTCACAACACTCTCTTACCTGAGTGTGGTTTTCCTCGTATTACAAAGCGATTTTATGTTAATGGCACAAAAGTCAAAGATTAAATACAACTCAAATTAAATATCATCACGAAGATTTCGTTGCAGTTTTTGCAATCATCAAGCATCTGCCAAATGATGATGAAATATTGTAGAGTGATGCAGAGTAGCTAGTTATTCAAAGCATGGCAAAAATAAATGAGTTTCCTTAATGAAAAGGAACACCCAGAAGAACTTGCTAGGAATATTTTGCTTTTGGTCCGAAAATTAGCTAAATAAAAGGTAATACAGTTTTGAAGTGTCTACTTAAAAGATGTTTTTCTTTCCCTCTGTCACTTAACACTTACACTCAAGGGCACTTAAAACTGAAATGGGTCAAACAAATACTTAGCTAACTACAACTTTAAATAGTATCAAAATCTATCTGTCACAAACAATTAAATAAGAACAAATTTTTGAATGGTGCTTAATTCACGAAGAGTGCTTCTATCGTGTTATATTCAAAAGTTGCTTGTGAGCTGTACTTGACAAGCAGAGAAAATAAAACGAGCGTGTGAGACAGTTGGTCACTTTCAAGAGCGGTCATGATTGTCATAACTGACAAATTCAGAAATATGCCGTTAGCACTCAAAGAAAAACACTGTCGAGATAGATGTTCACTCTACAAACAGACAAACAGACAGGGCCAAAAGTTGAGGAAAGTCATGAGAAGGTGAACAATCTCGCTCCAGGTTTCAACCAACATTTGGACAATTTACAAATTTTCCACTCACAGGTGGTCGAATAAATGCAGCCGGCACAGCTTCACTTAAAATTTTTTTACTCCAAATTCATTAGTTGTAATTAAAGAATCACAAAGGAAGAAAAGGACGCTGGATACGCTGGCAGCCGGTAGAGGAATTCCTAATTGATTAGAAATGAGCAGAAATGAAGGCAGCAAAATGTAACTGCAAGAAGAAAAAAGGAAAGAACACTATATTGCATTCATTCAAAATAGAAATGGAAATGAAATATAATGGAATAGAATGAGCATCGAGCCAAGCATAGAATGCAAAAAAAAAATATTCTGCTTAATTTTAAAACTATTCAAATGCACTCTAGAAGACATCTTAAGACGTTCACTCAGCTAGAATGGAAGGGGTTTTTTTGGAAATTTCTTTTTTCGTTCTACTCGGAAGTTTATTATTTTAAAGTTGAAGTGTTTCTGACTTAAACAGTCAGCGAGTGAAATAAGTGAAATTGCTGAATATTGAAAAATCATTCCATTACCGGAATGACTTTAACAACGTACGCTGCTTCGCATCCAGCAGCTTCTTTCTTTGCCATTCAGCTAAGCAGCAACAATGAAATCCTTCAGTTCAATAGAATTTCCTGTGAACCAATTTGTTTACAAATATTTTGTTGAGCTCTTGACGTGAACTTGAGTAACGAACAATCACACACAAAAAAATAGCATAGCATGGAAAAGAAGAAGAAGTACATACACAATCATGTGCTTGTTTGTAACACACTGCATATCCTGTGTAGGCATGTGTGTGTGTGTGTGTGAGATTGACTTGAGTCGTCTTGCCATTTGTCCTTTGGGCCCACATCGCAAACAACACTAACAATAACAATTCGAGCTCTATATATCTTTCTCACTGAAACTGACGTTGCCTTCTCTTTTTTAAAGGAATTTTTGGCCCGATAACTTAAAAATCAAAATCCTACGGCATTCAATACGTGCCTGGCCGCAAATAATTCCAATTTATATATAATATCATATTGATAATATTTTAATATTATGTTCGTGAATCAATCCTTCAATTGCTGATTAAATGCCAGCAGATTTCAATTTTAATCATGTGCCTTTATTTATTTTATTTCTTAAATTTCATTTGCGATAATCTTTTCATTACCGAAAACCAACCCTAATCCTCGAATTTTATGAGCACACGAGATTTACTAGCATTTATTCATTCATCCATCGAGCCATCCAACATTATTTGCCGCATTATCTAAGGACATGATTTTAGCGGCGTGGCTTTTGTTTTTTTTTTCGTCTGGGTCCCTAACCGAGTTACTCATTCCCTCTCTCTCTCTCTCTCTCTTTATCACGCTGTTTATTTATGGCAACATGTAATTTATGTTTGTTGCCTTGTTATTTTTGCGGTTAACCTAAATTGGAATCAATATTATTACGAGCTTATTATTATCCGATATGAAGAGCATGACGGTAATGAAACGACGAAGCCTCATTTTATAGAAGATGTACCCGAAAATGTAGTTTATGCGAAAAAGACTTAAGCAGCATTAACCTGAAACAATGAAGCAATGAAACAAACTTAAACATTCCCAGTGGTAAATGGAAAAATGTTGTAATTGACTATTTCTTAAACACAATACTGGGAAGAGCTCTAACTCATTTCTCAGTTACATTTGCTTGGACAGGGCCATTTAAGCACCAATGACATCTAACTCCTTACGCAGTAAGCGACCATGCGCGTAGGTATGCTGCCAACGACGCAAAAGTAAGAACACGAAACAAAATTAAACATAATTGAATCGTTTATTTCAGAAAAAACATAATTCACTCAAGTTGAATTTTTCAGAAATCAGTAAAAACTGTGAAATCCAGTCTTGGGCATAAAATATAGGTTTAGATTTCATGGTATGAAATATCGGAAATTTTTCAAAATTTATGAATAATAAAAGAGATAAATCAGAAAGATTGTTGCTGACTTATGTTATTTTACCAATAAACAACAGGTAATGTGACAACTAATGAAAAGAAAATAGGTAATTTATATTGATATTTCTTATAATAAATATTAAAAATAATACATAATCACTACCATTGTTATGTTTCACTAACATTATGGTACGTAATCATATTCTCCATCATTCTCATATAGACAATCTTCATCATTTAATGTTGACCAGCTTAATTTGATTTGATAAAATGCCATATGCTCTTCCAAAATGCTATCCTGAACTAATTTCAAATCGTGTATATTTTACTATTATTTGCCACTCTCAATTCACAGGCCTTGGCTGATGGCAGGACACAGTGGTTGAAGTTTTTTTTATCAAATTGAATGAATGTTTAGGAAGTCCATCAATAAATTTTTTCGACTATTATAGTGACCATTTTATTGGAATCATAATAAAAACTCTTGTATTTTGAAGCAGCAAATGTTATTTTTTGTTCTATTGGAGTATTTCTTACGTATGATTCTGTTGACAAACCTGTTTTTTGTAAAAATATACGCACCAAATATAAAAATTCAGAACATCTTGAATTTTCAGTTCTTTCACTGTAATTGTTGAACTGACTTTCGAAACTAAATTAATATATTCGTCTGGGACGTAGTTACGATCATGTTTTCCAACGATTTTTATTATGACTCTAAAATAGCAGCCATTTGGCTTTTTCCACAGTGGCCTGCTCGCACTTTAACTACGATTGCATACAAAATCCAGTTTAAGTACTTGACTTTTGTTGTTTTATCAATAAACGAAGATTACGAGGTATTGCTTACATATTAAGAAGTGCCTTGACATGTGTGGATCTTAGCCAGATTATTGGTCTACCTTTAACGATGCGTTTGCAACAAAAAAAAAAAGTTCGAAAACAATTGACTAATTGTTTCTGAAATAAACAATACAATTCTACAATAGCTGCGTTTTTTCCAACATTCAAATCTGGATTTGGATTTTGATTTGTTGCTGATGAAAAGTATCTAGATGGCGTTGAATGCATTCATGATAATGTCAACAATGCATTTTCCGATCACTTACTTCATTATACGCTGTATTAATTATTATCGGCTGTGATGTTTCAAACTACAAGTTCACAAAATCTAAATCCACAGCAGGATTTTGTTTGTATGGCAATCGGATTTGGATGTTGGAAAAAATACGGCTAATATGTATAAAACACAAAAAAAAACACCAACCAAACAGAAACAAACGAAATCAGCTTACGCCACAGCTTGTTCCAACAATAATTTCTGCGTTTTTATAAACCATCTATCCACCCTCTAACTTACTATTACCCATATTCCGAATCAACACAATAGGGGTATTCACACTAATGAGTGACAGCTGGATGAGCGTTGCCACCAAATCATTTTTCGTCATTTTATGTGCGAAAAATTTATGCTATTAATTGGGCGTAAGAAAAGTTATTTTATATACGAGTAATTTTTAACGTGAACTTCGCAGCATCTTATCATTTACTAGTAATCCAGGGGAAGACGTTTTCCTGTCACAGACCGGTTTACTGCCACATAAGAATTTTATTGCCTATCGAAAAAAAATTTTAATTTTTTGTATATCTGAACTGGCATAACTGTAGTGCGAATGTGCACATTTTTGGTCCGAAAGTAACTGTATGCACTAATTTACCAAATTTTAGTCTAATACAACTAAAACTGTCTAAAATATAGCATTTTTATTGATTTGTAGCCGGTAAAAAGAGGTTTGGCAAAATTTTCCTAAACTATCTCGTAGGCGAAACAAATCGACTGCAAAAATTTTAGCGTTATCGGCCGGCCCAGTAGTCAATTTTAATGATTTATGAAAAAGTGGGTCTTGCTATAGAGCAACCTCGCCCATTTTTAGTACTGTTCCCGAATGTAATCATACAAACTAAATTGTCAAATTAAAGCCTTATATGACCAAAATCGTCTTATATAAAGTATTTGTATTGATTTGTGGGCTGTAAAATAGGGCGTGGACACTCATTTTTAACAGTCTCAGACAGTAACCATACAAACTAAATTACCAAATTTTAGTCTAATACGATAAAAACCGTCCGAAATATGGCATCTTTATTGATTTGTGGGAGGTAAAAAGGAGTGTGGCTTTTTTATTAAGCGAGCTATTAACTTTTTTAAGCAAGATATTAACAGATATTGTAAATTTGGTTGCCTTAGGTGTTACCGTTTCTGAGATCTTAAGAGACACCGCACGAACGATTTTATATATACAGAAGGGCGGTAAAAGTAGGCGTGGCAAAATTTATATATCTAGTGACCACCACTTTATCTCATAGCAAATATAAACCATGTTACATTATATTACATGCACAAGTCAGGAATTATAAATTCTGAAAAGTAGGCGTAGTTATGTTTCAACCACGCCCATTTTTTGTTGAATTGTCTACAGTAGCCCTACGAACTAAATTACAAAATTTTAGTCCAATACAACCGAATTCTGAACTGAAATATAGCTTTTTTATTAACTTGTGGGCGGAAATTGGGGGTGTGGCAATATTTTTTGTGTATTATTCAAGATATTAGCCTTGACAAAAAAAATTGTAAATTTAAAGCCCTTAGGTCAATTATTGCCTATTTTTGCAAAAGGTGGTAACGCATAGAAAAAGTACTCAATTTGGCAAGAAAACAATCTACCCAAACAAGTCAGGGGCTCAGCTAGAGTAGATTAGTAGATTGGTACTTGGGTAGAATGGCACTTTACAAAACCAAAATGTTCAGCATTTGCCAATCTACCCAACTACTCAAGTCAGTGTGAATACCCCAAATGCTTATACATTTGTAGGGGGCATCTCTGAGCGTTGGTTCAGTCTAAAAAAATAAAGGTTTTTTCCGTTTGAAACGGACAGCCTATTTTAAAGCTGTCAAATGTTTCTAAGCTCTTTCAAAGTTTCATTAAGAATAGGTAATTCTTCTTAGTGAAACGACACATTTGCCCTGAACAGCTTTTTCCCTGGGAGGTCAACTGTCACAAACTTAGCAGTTTTCTCGGAATTTTGCATTTCATTCTTTGAACTTGGCCATCAAGTTGATGTTTTCTATACAGATAATGTCTTGCTAGCTAAACTTTTTAAAATGGGTTTTCATTCTATTTTTCTCACTTGGATCCAGTCTTATCTTCGAAATAGAGTTTTTTCGTGGAGATAAATAGTGTCACGTCTTATCAGTTTATTGCCTCTTTTGGTGTGCCACAGGGGAGCATTTTTGGACCTTTGCTTTTTTCATTATTTATTAATGACGTCAGTAAATGTTTTGAATCTGCTAAGTTTTTACTTTATGCTGATGATTTAAAGCTGTTCAGTAATACATCTGACATAAATGATGCAGCTCTTTTACTGAGTGATCCCAATAATTTGCTTTCATGGAGTTTATTGAATTTCTTACCTTTAAATCTCAATAAGTGCGTTTCAATGACGTTCTTGAAAAGCAATAATTTTTTATATTTTCTTGCTCCCTCTCTGGTACTCCCTTACAGAAAGTTATTTCACTCAATTTAGGATTTAGGAGTTATTTTTGACTCTAAGCTCACTTTTACTTCATATTAACTATGTTGTTCCTAAATCATGTTCTTTACTTGCCTTTGTGCGTAGAAAAAGCTTTGAGTTTACTGATCCGCATACTTTAATTTGTCTTTATAACTTTTTTTTGTAAGGTCAAGGTCAGAGTATGCTTCCTTTATATGGAGTCCTTTTTATTTAATACATTGCGATCGATTAGAGAAAATCCAAAAATCATTTTCACGTTTTGCGCTTCGTACTTTGAACTTTTGTGAACCCTTGCCTACCTATGATGCACGAATTTTGCTTTTGGGTTTAAAAACTCTTGAAATTGCACTATCTAATTGCAATTCTAATTGCAATTTATAAATTTTAATATTTCAGCAAGAACGTTACGGCATTATGCATTATTTCATTCTCAAATTCATAGAACTCTTTCCGCAATTAATGAGCCTTTAACGCGCGTCTTATGATTGTACAATAAATTATCTTTTGAGAATAATTTAGATCTTTCTGTCTCGAAATTGTCTTTTAAAAGTTGCTTCTTACCTTATTTCGTAAATAATTTTTGGTTTTTTCTTATTTTCATCATTATATGTTGGTTTCGTATAACTTTGAATATTTTTCTTTGAGTTATTTTATAAATTTTTTTTTGTCTTTCAGTTAAATCAATATTTCTAAGGAGTCTGTTAGGATTTGTAATCCAAAGACATCAATGAAATAAAATATATAAAATAAAGAAATCAAATGTCGGGAACGTCAGAAAGTCATTTTAATTTTTACATTGCAAAGCTTTTTTTAAATCAAATCGTTTTGTTCTATGAAAAAAAGATGAACCAACATGATAAAAATAAATGAAGTTAGATATTTTACATTAAAGTAGGATGGATTTTCGATTTTGTGCCGAAGAAAAGCAAAAGCATTTGTTTTTTCCTATTTTATAAGAAAAAATCCACCGGACAAAAATCAAATTTATGTTTTTTTATCTCTTTATGGTTGTATTGATAATAATATTAAGAGGGCATAAAAAAAATCGTAAGGGTTGAAAAACCTTAAAGGGATTAAAAAAAAAGCCGAACAGGAGCAGAACAATTTTTTCTTTGCACAATCTTGCAAAACGTAAGTAGCGCATGTAAAAATCAAAGGTATGTTTTTTCATCTTTTTAGGAAGAGAAGCAAATGATTTTATTTAAAAAAAAGCGTTGCAAAATAAAAATAAAAATTACTTTCTGGTAGGAATATTATCTCAAAAGAATTATTTTATTCTTAGTTTAGCCTAGCCATTGAAAGGGTTAATAAATATATTGGATGATATTCCTCAAAACCGGGTGCATGCCATATGCTTGTCTTTCGCAAATCGTTTAAAATTGTTAAAATAAAATGAAGGTTCGAAATAAAGGATTCGAGTTGAATGATTAAAAGTTGTAAGGAATGATTAAAATAAGAAATAAAAATTAGTTTTTTAATAAAATGTACACAGTGCGACACTAATTTGATTAACGCTGTACATAAAAAAGATCATAAGATTTCCTAGCTAAACTCAGTTTTTAAAATCCAGGAAGCTTTTCTGGAATCTCAAGATCCGGAATTAAGAATACGATGATCCCAAAGAAGTGAAAACCTTTCAGGATTGGAATTCTTAGTAGCTGCACAGACGAATGCAAAAAACTCTTGCATTAACCAGGAAAAGACACTATGAGATAGACACTATAACCCCTTAACAAAGCAAAACAAATTTTGTTACATTATGCATTACTATATCTTTGCCGACAATTTTTTTTTTACCAGCGGGTTTGTTAAAGTTAGCGTTAAGTTAAGTGCAAAGAGCGTTGACTTGGTTTACTGAAATTCCAAATATATTCGGTAGACCTGAAAAATTGCTATTATAAATCCAGCGATAAGGCTTTTTCAGCATGCATTTATTTACATTAGTCTCTCACTTTTAGCCATAACCAAGCTATTAATAGTTTCTTTTAGTTTAAGTACAATATATGGAAAATATAATTCGGCCCATAAAGAATGCTTAAGGCTAAGTTCACAATGAACAAAACATGCATATAAAGTGCAATAAAATCGTATTTTTCTTTATTTAAGCATTACTAATTCACATGGTCCAAAGAAGATGTGAACTATTATTCATCGTCATCACTAGCATTTTTCAAAATGTGAATTGTGTGTGATTACAAAGACTGTGGCTAGTGCGGGTCAGAATTTGGATGAAATGACCACAGTGTGAGAGGAAAGATATATAGCCAGAGGTCAATCCAATATAACCACTTTGACTTAACATAAGTTCAATAACTTCTAGGTTTTCCATCTGAGTAACAGAGGGTAATTTTCAAAGTAGTTTTGAAAAGATCTTTGTATGTTTTAGATCAAATTTGGCGTACGATATCGAAAAATGGAATTTTTTGCAGCTCTATATGCTCTCAAATGGTATATTAATAGTTTTAAAAAGGAACTTATCCGGTAAATTTCAAAAAGCCATAATATGCAAGAAAACATCAATATGAATCTGTTATTTTAAACAGAACAAAATAGTACTTACTTACTTATGGGACAGTTAAACAATTTTTGGCGCCTTGTGTACCCAACCTCAAGAGTAGCCCAAAAAAGTTATTTTTTCATGTGTATAATGTCATAAATCTTAAAATACTGAAGTGATGGAAGACTAGAAAGGATTTATCTTTGACTAGACCGAAGCTTAAATACCCCCACGGCCGTATTGTAGTTTATTACAAGTCTGAAATGTTGTATTATTTTGATGACGTCACTTTTAGAAGGCATGGTTTTTGTCCAAATATTTCACATTTGGAACTCAGACTCCTTTTTGTATTTAAAATGTATTTAAAAAAGAATTTAAAATGGCCGTTTTGGAAAAGTCACTTTGTATGAGCTCATTTCATCCGATTTGACCAATTTTCAAACAGACAACCAAACAGACAGACAAACAGACGGACGTGGCTAAATCGACTTGGAGGTGATGCTGATTAAGAATATACAGAGAAAAATGATAAGAGTTGGGCAACAGTTCGGCTTTGTCGTTTTCAATTTTGATATTTTGCTCTGTTATTCTGTTTGTGTTTTGACAACTTGCATCAGTGTTGTCGTCATACTACGACTGGAGTGAAAATTACTCAACTTCTATTTATTTTACTACATTTCGTAATGCCTTGTAGATAAATTGGTTGCATTTTCAACTTCAAACTACTCCTTTTGCTAATTTAACAAGAAAAAACACTGTTTTACTCGCTAGTTTGGTTGACAGATTCTTAAAATTTTGTTAAAATATGGCAACATCTTTTGAGAGGGCTGTCAGATATATAACAAAGAAAAATATAAGTAGAAATATTTCTATGAAAGTAGAATAAGAAGGTATATGCATTTTGTAGAGGCAGACTGCCGAAACTGTCAAAACAAAGTTGACAGCTTATAGAAAATCTGAAATTGACCGCATTCAGCGGAGTCAACTGTTGTGAACTGTTTTGGTAGCGATACCTTAGTGAACGATGTCTAACGTTGAATATGTTTATGTCTAAACGGTTAAAAATTTGAAAATTCTGTGGTCACAAGGAATAACGACTAAACTCAAAGTATCGTAAAAAACGATATTTAATTGCACGAGCTACAACCCAATTTTTTTAAATATATGAATAACAAACAAAATACCTGCAGACTAGAGAACGGCACAAGCTTATTTCAAGTCTATTTCAAGTACTTGTTTCAATTTCAAGTTCAAGCTAGCTTCAGCTTGATAATTTTGAATCAAGTATAGCTTGTAGTTGAATATAAATAAGCCCACTACAGCTTGCGACTTGCAAGTATGCTAGCTTACAAGCGAACGGCACGAAGTTTCAAGTAAAATAAAGCTTGATGCCTTCGGCAAAAAGCTTGAAAAGCTTGAAATTAAAGACAAAAAGCTTGAAATTGAAGGCAAGTATCCAATTAAAGCAAGTATCCAAAAAATTCAATGAGCTTGTGTAGGAAAAGCTTAAGCGTATTATGACTTTTAAGGGTTCTGTGGACTCCGTGGTTGGCAGTTTTTGGGATGGATGATTTCGGATCTGATGTCAGAATTTAAAATTCAATATGGCGGATAATGTTACCACCTAGATTTTTGGGTATTTTTGCGAATTCTTTTAATTTTGAAATTCTGAAAACGGATTTTATTTCGAATATAATTTCACAGTTTTAAAATTTAAGATGGAGGTTAGGGTCACCACCTAACTTTTTACCACAGTATTGCCACCTAATAATATGTATTTTTAAGAGTTTTAAACATCATTTAACAGTGGTAAAAAGTCAGTGATTTCGAATCTGAGGTTAGAATTTTAAAATTCAAGATGGTAGATAGGGTTGCCACCTTATTTTTTTGTATTTTTATGAATTCGAGACTGGAAAAAAATGGTACGCCAAAAATGGGTCGCTGAATCCGAATCCGTCATCAGAATTTTAAAATTATAAAATTTTGAAATAATAGGGTTGCCACTTAATAATATGTATTTTTAATAATTTTAAACATTATTTAACAGTGTTCGGAAGTCACTGATTTCGAATCTGAAGTCATAATTTCAAAATTATAAAATACATGCTATTAGGTGGCAACCCTTTTATTTAAAAATTTTATAATTTTGAAATTCTGACCACGGATTCGGATTCAGCGACCCAATTTTACCCTTTACTTCGCGCCAGCCCAAATTTATAAAAATAAAAAAATTAAGGTGGCAACCTTAACCTCCATCTTAAATTTTAAAACGGTGACATTATATTCAAAATCAAATCCGTTGTCAGAATTTCAAAATTAAAAAAATTCGCAAAAATACAAAAAAAAATCTTGGTGACAAGTCTACCCGCCATCTTAAATTTAAAATTTTGACATCAGATTCGAAATCATCTACCCCTAAAACTTCCAACCACAAAGTCCATAGAATCTTTTTAGGTCCTATTATGCTTAAGCTCTCTCTACACAAGCTCATTGAATTTTATGGATACTTGCTTTAAATTTGAAATTCAATTCGAGCTTACAAGCTTTTGACGATCGTTTCAAGCTTTTCAAGTTTCTGCCCGACGAAATAGGTTTAACCAAGCCAAGCCAACGACCAAGCATGTATATGACTTGTATCTGTTTGGTATTTTTGCAAGCTGGCTAAAGCTTGCTTTTCAAGTTTGGATACATACTTGAATTCAAGTACTTGAAAAGGCTTGAACTTCAAGTAGGCTTGTGCAGTGCTCTGGTGCAGACATACGTGATGATCAATTCTGGGCAAAAAATGGATATCTGCATACTTCCAAAAATTGGCAATAAAGTAAATTCCATATCGCTTTTTTACGATATTTTGAGTTTAGTCATTATTCCTTGTGACCACAGAATTATTGAATTTAATTTGTATAAGTGTTTAATTATGTAAATAATTTAATTATAAAGGTTTCTCAAGGAATATTAACACAACAGGCGGTTACCAACTGTTTACTCCGCTGAATGCGTCCATTTATTTCCTTCTGTTCTCATTCGCAAAAAGCTGACTTTGACAATTTTGGATATGAGAAAGCGAACGCAAACCGAAATGCATCTACCTTCTCTAGTTCTGCCGTTATTTCTATCTTATCGTTGCCGTTGTCGTTTATCCCTCAAAATTTTCTTACATAAAGTTTGCATAAAAGTTTCTAATTTCTTAGCCTGTATAATTTATAATTTTTTCAACATAATACTATTACAAATTAAATACATTTTTCGCCCAAATAAAACGCAAATAAAATGTATCCATATTTTTAATTTAACAAGTATCAACTTGGCAGAGCATTTTGAATCATTTGAGAATTTTCGAGTTAGTCCAAATTTTTAGAGAATTAAAAAATGTTTTAAAGTTCAAGGAAGTTCGTATTTTTTTCTTTAGCCAGTTCTAAGCAATTTTGTTTTTTGATAAAGTTTTTTACAAAGTCGATTTTTTTGCATAACAAAATTTAGAATTTATTTTATAATTTAGCGGTCAAATTCGAAAGCCCAAAAAAGGTTACAAAAATTCTAAAAAGTTTACACAAAAGATCTAACCATTTTAATCATTTTCGAATAAAAAATATTGATGTTTTGTTTTTGTGTTATGTACATTAGTGGGCTTAGCCGCCATATTGCAATGAGCATCTAGAATTTAAAAATTGAGTCACAGCATTCAAAAGTAAATACTTGAAGAAAAGTGGTTACGCACGTAGAACAAACCAAACTTTGGGTTAAGTAATATTTTTGGGTTGTCTTCTCGGTTAAGACGCCATTTTGCAGCGGTTACCTTTATTTAAAGAAGGGAACGCACATAGTTCAAAAGCAGTGACTTTAACAAAAATTCAAGACCCAAAAAATGGTTTCCAATCCAAAATGTAAAAGGGCAGAGAGAGAGGTGGATTCGGTTGACACACAGTAAAAAATTTGAGGGTAAATTTTATCTTTTTTATGACATTTGTGTGATATAAACTTTTTTATTCCAAATAATTTATAAATTTTATACCACTCAATATTATAAAAATAATAAAACAAATATAATTTAAAAATTTCATATGGACATAATGTGTTAATCAAAATATATTCTGGTTCGAAAGAAAAAAATTCACCGAAATCGGGAAATTTAAAAATATAGTGGTTTCAATTGGTCTGACGAGAAAAATGGTCTAGAAAAATTTATAAGATTTGATGGTATAACTTTTAAAACATTTTTGGTTTGGATTTATATGTATACAAAATAGTATAAAATTTATGCTCATATTTTTTACTGTGCAGAGGACAAACCCATATATATATGTAGATATATTTTTAACCCATATTACGCATTATTTTGATATATTGGTAACGCAATTCGTAGTTGAATGTTTCTCAAAAAGTGACATATTGTTGAACCTAAAAAATTAAGAATAATAAATGTCATTTATTACCAACTCACCTGTTGTCCTTTCTGATAGAATAACAAATTTTTTTCCTAAATTACACATAACATTATTATAACATAATATAAAAACCAAACGAATATCAACTGACACATGTCTGGGCGAAGTGTGTGTATGTGTGAGTATTTGACTTGGCTATTCGGGTCACGTGCAAAAAAGGATCTCAGTATTCATGAGCGTTGTTAGCAAACAACTTGGAGCAAATGATATGCGACAAGAAGAAGCAGGTTTTGGCAATGAAATGCAACCATTTGATTGAGTAATGGTCTGAAAATCTGCCAAAAGAATGTAAATATTAGTGAAATAACAATAACGAAAAAAAAAGCATCATGTGCCTCGAAAATTTAATGGAGTGTTTAATTGAGGACTACATAAATACACATCAACAGGCAAACAAGGACGACGACGGAAACAACAACAACAACAACGACTGAAATAAACAACAAAATTAACCGCAAATAAACTTAATTTTGAGTGTCCACAGAATGCATGTGTGTGTGCGTGTGTGTGTGTGGCATGCGTAAACGACATCGTAGGGGGCATTTTGGGATTTGGCAACGTGAAAGTGAGGTGGATTAAGTGTACGCTTAAGCCTGTTGTTTCCTTGGCATAAATCATAGTATTAACGTCAAGTTAAGGATTTTCAAGTAGCAACATACAGCAAATCATGCAATGCAACAATATAACATGAATGGGGCCCACTTTAGGCCATGCGAAATGCTGACCACTTGGCAACTCAGTTGACAATTGATATGTCAAGACCAATAATAGGGAACATAAGTTGTTATTGTTCGAGTTGTTGTTGCAAATTGACAAATGAAGCTGTGCTAACGTCAAAAGTTCAAATGGGCCGCCCAAAATGCTTAAGAGCAATTATAATAATTAATGAACTCTACTCTACTTCAGTCGGAAATCAACAGTTCGATTGTTTTATCAAGTAAATATTGCATAATGCTTAGCAATATCGAATATATAGATCAATATTTAACATACATGTAGTATGAAGAAATGGATGTATGAGAATGTGTGTTTGTGTGTTAATATTTAACTTTGCACTAACTTTGGAGTTGTTGGTCTGAGAGATTTGTGATGCTTTTGGCAAAACTTGAGCGTCTTCGCCTCCATCCACTTTCTCACTGCATTTGCATTTAAAGACGTTGCCACACTTTCAATTGTGCAGTGAGCCGAAAATTGCTGCTATCCACAATGTTTGTGCTTGCAACGAAGTTTAGCAAGACTGACAGCCAAATGAATTATTAAATGAACTCCAGTCAGCCGTAGTAGCGCGCATGCACAAGAAACAAGAGGAATCGAAGGCGAAATGAAGAGGACGGCGCACACTGGGGTCGCACCGTGCCTTTTTTTTTAATTTTAGAGGGACAAAAGGCCGACAAATTTTATGTTGAATTTAAACAAAATTAAATTTTATTCCTAAAAAAAAAATATTTTCCTAATTAAAAAATACTAATTATACTAGTTATACTAATATTTGCACATATTTTAAAAATTACTAAAAATTCGAACTTTATTCATATGAAAAAATATCGAATGTTTGGCAATAATTCAAAGCGGCATCGAAAAAAGGATTTTTAATTTTTAAGATAAAGGTACACTGAGAAAACAAAAAATCAAAAACGCACATTTTAAAAACGTTTAGTAAAATTAATATTTTTAAAAATATTTTACGCCATACAAAAATGAAAACGCACATTTTTAAATACAAAAGTAAAACAAAACGTTTTTAAAAAAACCACGAATATTTTACTATGATAAATTAAGATAAAAGTAGTATAAATAATAAATAAAGTAAGATAAATAAAGATAAAAACATCCTAGACTCCATACAAAAATGAAAACGAACATTTTTAAATAAAAAAGTAAAACGAAACGTTTTTAAAACAACTAAGAATGTTTTACTATAGTATAGTAAGTTAAAATTAATATTTTTAAAAACATTTTACGCCATACAAAAATGAAAACGCACATTTTTAAATAAAAAAGTAAAACGAAACGTTTTTAAAACAACTACGAACGTTTTACCATGATATAGTAAATTCACATACTTTGTTTCAAAACACTTGTTAATAACGAATTGTAGCAACGAATTGTTTCATTGAATTATGTATTTGATATTTGTTCAGAAAATTAAATATTTTTAATTCTCGATTTCATCACTCTGCAGTTTGCCTGCAAGAAAGTTATGAAAGAGTTTGAGTTGGAGCATTTGCTGCCACAACTAAAAGGTAAGTATTTTAAATAAAATTAATAATATCTGACCAAATTCTCGCCAGTTTACTCGCGTAATAGTCTTTTTTTTTTTAATAAAGATCGTACGATTACTTCGTATGCCTTTTGCTAAAGAAAAAAATATCTTTCCTTTTCAATATTTTCTATCGTAATGAAAAATTTTATTTTATAATTTGAAATATCTTAAATAATTTTCGTTGAAATACAAATTATATTTTAAAAGTATTTGAAAGTAGTGTAAAGTATTTAAATATTTAAATAATATGACTAAGAGTGAAACCATATAATGACAATAACTGCAATCGTTACAACAGTATAATTATCTAAAAAATTTTAACGAGATGAACATAGCTGATGATAAAATAACTAAAATAATACTGTAATTTTGAAAGCCAAAAAAGCTTTTTTTAATTAATAGAGGAAATGCGGATTTCTTTTTTTAATTTAAGGGAAATAATGAACATTTTCGTTTTTAAAATCTAAATAATTGTTTCACCATTGCATTTGAAAATGTTAATTGTTTCAAATCGAACGAACATTTAAAATCTAATTTTAAAATGTTCATTTTTAAAATGAAAATAAACATTATACATATGAGAATATTTATTATTAAAAATCAAACGAACATTTTAGAATCTCGTTTTAAAATTTTCGTTTTTAAAATGAAAATAAACGTTTTACAACAGCATTTTAAAATACCATTGTTAAAAATCAAACGAATATTTTAGAATCTCATTTTAAAATGTAAGTTTTTAAAATGACAATAAACGTTTTACTATTTCATTTTAAAATGTTCGTTTTTAAAATTAAAATTAAAATTAAACGTTAGAGGTGCAAAATCTGGGTTAAACGTTTTTAAAAGTAGCTCGTTTCTGCCAATTTTGAAAATGTTGTTTTCTCTGTGTAATGAACATTTTGCAGATTTTTAATGAAAATTTGTTGATAAGCCGTTGATGAACAAATTTGCGTTAAAAATTATCAAAATTTTCTTGGGCTTTATCTTAAAAATTAAAACTCCTTATTTGATTCCGCGTGAAAAATTATTCCCGGAAGGGTTGAATAACTTTAGTTCTAAAGACAATATATTAATGGACATGAAAAAAACAAATTTTTCAGAAAAAAATACAAAATTCATAAAAAAATTAATTTATTTTCATTAAGTTATTTCGAAGATAAATAAAAAAAAGCAATTAAAAAAATTAATTTTTCCTGGAAAATTTAAGTAAGACAACGATTACTATTCTTACTTTTAATTTAAAAACACTGCGAAAAGTTTATTGAATTAAGAAAATACTCATTCATGAACCATGGGGGGCCCAGTGGGCGAGCTGTCCCCTAGAAGTTATTATTATTATTATTTCGATGCAAAAAGTCAATTCTTGAAAAAATCAAAAGTCGACTAATAAACCCTTACCAGTAATTAAGAAAAACATATTACTTATTTTAAATAATTAATATCGTAGATAATTGAAATCGTTTTTCATTCTGATAGTCACTTGCGCCACACTAGGTCGAAGGCTGGCTTAATATATTTGAAACATTTTACATTTAGTAGGAAAATTTTGTGTACAAGACGAAGTTAGATTTTAGTAAGATTGTTACCATCAGCAAATTACATACAAAAACACTTTATTATTAACTTGAAAAATACTTTGTGCGTAAAGTTGGAAAATTAAATAAATCTTTATATTTGCATCTGTACATTTTTATACCAATTTTTAAAAATTTATAACTTATAAAGGCTGATCCAATCCAAAGTCCCTTTTTCAACTGGGTTGTTTTGACACATGATTTGTGTCGAATGGCTTGTACATTTGACGTTTGTGTTAAGCATTCAATACGATGCAATCATAAATAGACTTACTCCTGAACAAAGTTTAATATTTGTGGAAACTTTCTACCGAAATCAGTCATCAGTAAGAGAATGTTATAGAGTTCTTCAACATCATTTTGGTTGTTATGAGCGTCCAAACCATAACCAAATTTCGAACTAATTTTACTCTATTGGACATTCATCATTCAACCAAAGTGCATAGAGGTCGTAATTTTGAGAATATTGCTGCAGTAGCAGAGAGTGTTCGTGAACAATCGATTCGTCGCCGATCTCGGGCAACATTTAAACGAAATAATTTTTAAACACTGAGTTGTAGGAACCATTATTCCAAATAAAGATTTGCATCAATACATTGATTTTATGTTATTTATGTAGAAAACAAAGTAGGAAGCTCTTATTAGATCACCCTTTATAAAGATACAGTGGAAATTTTCAATTTGATCCAAAATAACTGACATTTTTTAAGAGAGTGCAACTAGTTAGCACAACGAAAAAATAGTTTTTTTTTTCATTTTTCAAAAGTAAAATATTTCAAAAAAATTCTCAAAAAATTTCAGACTAGTCGGATTATTATTTAGGGAGAGAATAATATTTAATTCGAGTTTTTTATCTGCATGCAAATCGTAGTCAAAATGTTACACACGTTTTTTTTTTCAAAACAATGTTTTCGAAGTCGATGATCACTGAAACTTTAGAACGGTTTTACCGATCAGTTTGAAATGTTTCTACCTTATTCTATACATAATTGTCCTCCTGATAAGTTTTTTTTTGTGCGACTATTTTTTTTTTTTTTATTGTCGAAAATATGAGTAAAATTTTGGCCCGAAAAAACTTTACATTTCAACATCCGCCATTTTTCGAAAAATTGAACTTTTTCAAATCCCTTTGTTAATCAGGAGCAATTTTTTATTAACTAATAATTTCTTATTTTATTTCAGATGATCCAGTGACGATCAGCAGTGATCACAGCAAAACAATTTTTGTTTAATTTTAAAAAATTGTTATTAATTATGGTAATGTGTGGCCAAAAATAAAATCCTAAACAAGACCTTTTTTTGTTCGTCTCAACTAGTTGTGCCCCCTTAAGAATTCTTTTACCAATAGTAGCTAAGGTTACGGACAGAGTGAACACCGATTCAGACAGGCAGGCAGACAGACACAAGCAGTAACATGCAAAGAAACGAGATAGAAATAACTTTGGTCTCGCTTGGTCACATAGTTATCCTGCGCCTGTCTGCCTGCCTGTCCGCTTCGGCGTTCACTCTGTTTGCAACCTAAGGCAAGAAGAATATAATATATTCTTACTTTACACACAGAAAAATTTGGCATAGTAAAATCAGTGCGATTCTTATCTTTTGTGCAAATTCCGGGACTTCATGACAAAAACCGGGACTCGGGACACCAATTGAAAAACCGGGACAATCCCGGCAAGTCCCGGTGACCTGGCAACCCTAGAACAAGGTAATGTGACTCCTGTTACTATAACAAAATAATATCAAAATATTTTATTACTTTAAGAAGCTTCAATTGAAGGAAGGAAGATATACAGGAAGCCATACCACCCATTGAACTTCGTTCACGTTATCGAGAAAAATTATTTAGTTGAAGAAAAATTAACGTTTTGTAATTATGTCTTGTAATTATAAATAGTATTTTTTATATTTTTCAATACAGAAAAAAAATAAAACCAACTTAAAGTTTTTTTATTTCAAAATGAGGTTAGGACTCAGCTGGATTTCATAACGATTTCATTATGATTCAACATGATCATCCTAATGATTTAACATGATTTCATAATGATTCAACATGTACATTTTTTGCGATTTTTATGTTAACATGTAAAATCATTATATTTTTTTTTGTTTATTTTGCAATTATTTTTTTTTTTGCGTGAACTCATTCCGATTCAAGAATTAATGATTTCACTTTTAAGCATTTCCTGCATTCGCCTCCAATCCGGTCCGGTTAAACGCTATTGACCACTCCTGTGATGTTTAGAAAAGCAGGTAAAGTGCAATTTTAAAGTAGAAATTCCTCTCAATATCATTTGTCTTTTGAAGTAGGTACTACAAGTGTGGTAATCATTACGGAGAGATCTAATAAGTTGATTTAAAATATTTTGTCTTTTTGCATATAATAAGCTTAGGGTTCATAATCTTATGCGATGAAGCGTTACTAGCTTTATAAGAAAACAAAATAATTATGCTTTTAAGGGGTCGTCCATAAACTACGTTACTGATTTTCCGGTTTTTTACCCCCCTTCCCCTGCGTTACTTTTCGTAGTGCTTTTCAAAACCCCTCCCCTCCATAAAGTAACGTGACATATGAAATTAGTTCATTCGAATGATTATATATTTTGACTAGCTCTGACAATTTTCACTAGTATTAGTGACTAGTATGATTAGATACATTAAAGGAACAATTGGAAAAAAATCAATAATTAATATCATCTGTAAAAGCTATTCCATCTGCGATCCAAGATTCGATGCTCTCAATCACTGGGATAGAAGAAGATGGTAGCTTTGTTGAGGATTCTTCAAAATAGAATTTTTCATTGGATTCTATGTCGACCCATTCAGGTGAATCCTCATTTTTAACGCAAAGAAATTCACCTAGTCTTTGACAGAGTACCCTTAAAGGCTGCACCCGAGCTGCACAAAGTTCTGTGTTTGTGTAAATGCTTTCTAAAAATTGATTTATTTAAATAGTATTTTTTATTCCGATTTATTGTAAACGATATAATACAAACTTATGGCAATTCATAGAAGTTTTAAAAACGAAATATAAGCCGCAGGTAGGACACGACCTTGAACCGATTTCTTCTTTCTGAGAAGGACAGTACATGTCATACGGTATCTCCTTTGATCAAGAACATTCAGGCCTTAACGTCAAAGCCTGTCGCAAAAGCAAAGACCCAAATTTTTCAGACGTGTGCTGAGATGGTGAAGGAATACCAAAAGGTTCCTGTGTCGAGGGAAAAGGTGGTGGAAGAAATCGTTGAAACAAAAGTTAACCATCAATTTAGACGATCAAACATAAACATGTAAGGTTAAAAATTTTTGAAACGATTGTGTTATTAATTAAGGTTTTTCGTCGATTTTTTATAATTTTTGGTAACGTTACAATACCTAAACACCTCCCCCCCTACCGTTACTTATCGTAGTGCATTTCAAAACCCCTCCCCGCCCTAAATTGGTAACGTAGTTTATGGACGACCCCTAACTCAATCTATAGTAATAAAATTTTCTGTTTGTTTGTTTGTTTGTTTGGCCTTTATACAAATCTAAACTGCTCAACGGATTTCGCTCAAACTAGGTACACATATTAAGTCTATCCCAACTTAAAATGTTACGTACTTAGTTTTTGCCACACCACCTCCGAAATTTTTCAACTAACGGTAATTTTGTTATTATAATACTTTTTAGTATTGGAGTTTTTTGTGTATTTAATTTTAAAAAATTTCTGTTATTTTGACATCAAAAACACTCACATATATTCAAAATTGTAAAAATTTTCAGTATAACGACTTTTTTTCAGTACTCAGTACAACAGCAAATATATCCGCTGTCAATTAAAATATTTCATTCAAATTTTTTTTTTTGTTCCAAAGCTCAAAAAAATCACTTCACAAAAATAGGTTGAACTACCGTTAAGTCAGTGTATATATGTTTTATGATTATGTCAAAAACGGTCCAAAATATCGACTTTTTACCCATAAAATTACTCAAAAATTGTTTTTGTTGTAAAAATGAAATCAATTAAAAATTGCAAATCTGGCTACCTTTCATATGACAATTCTTCCAGCTAAGCGCAAAAATTATTTTACTGTTTTTGTCATCAAAACATCAAGGAACCCCTTTGTTCCTTGTTTATATATTTTTTACAAAAAACTCAAGTCTCAAAAATAATTCATGTAAAAAATTACCCCTTTTTCGCGAAATATATTTTTTCCAAAATGTTGTTTATATATTTTTTACAAAAAACTCAAGTCTCAAAACTAATACATGTGAAAAAATTACCCCAATATCTCTTTCCAATCAAAAGTTTTGACTAAAAATCTTATTTTTCATACCAGACTATTAATAAAACTGAGTTTATATAAAATCTTCCTTAAAGTAATCTACTTATTTTTTTCCCTCCCTACCCCCCGCCCCCTCCCGTTAAATTTGTTATGTTATGATGGCTCTATTTTTTCTCACTATTGTGTCACCGTTGTCACTCAGTTCTTTATCAATGGTACTTTAAATGTTGTATGTACATCATCATTTCATCGAAAAGATGACTGTGAACAAGAATGCTGTAAGAGTTAATATTTTCATGTAATCAGTTTCAGCTTTATGGCGATATAATAAAAATTATGCGCATCTGGTTACCACAATTACTTCATTGGTTTTAATCTGTGCTTTAAATTCACAGATAGATGGCGCCGCATTTGTAAGTACTGTGGGTACAAACTATACACCTTGCGGTGAATGGCCGAATGATGTCTACCAAAAGTTTCTTCAAATTTAACCCCACACATTTGGGATTACAGACAGGTGGCGCTATTTTCTGCTTACAGAAGAATATCTGATGTTCTTATGTAGCTAGCAGATAAGTGTTGCGAAATTTTTTGCGAAAATGCTATTGCTACCAAACTTTTAAAATGTCAAATAATAACTGCAGTACTGCCAGTTTTTTCAGTCGCAGCGTCATCTAGCCGTGAATTAATATCTTGGTTTATAGTTGTCTACTATACCAAGTCAATAGTAGGCCTATTCTTTTCCTACCGACTTACAAAAGAACACTAGGTAGGATAACTTAATACATGCAAAACAACAACACCAAGTCGGATATTTATGCGAGTTTAGGCAACTCGGTAAACTGCTATCCGACCAGATTTGCAGTGCTGGAAAGTTAAAAAACTGCTCTATTGTGAATGAGTCATGAAAAAATCGTAGGGAAATTTCATGCATACGTCAAAAACAGTTTTTTTTATGAACACATAAACAAAACGAATTAAATAAACGAGGAATGAAATTAATTAACTGCATTTTCAGGATTCAGAGAGGACACCGATATGCTTGGAGTCCAAGATGCGAAGCATTCTCCAAGCATATCCAAGCAAAGAATCCTCGAAATTACTCATTTTGTTTTGATTTTTCGTATTTTTTTTTATCAAACTAAACATATGCTTGTGACAGTGTTGGTAAGCAACTAAAAGCAAATTTTATCCGAGTTGCAGCGTTCTTTTGTAACTCGTTTACAAAAGAACGCGCCTAGTGTTGTCTACTTTCACAGTTGCGCTTTCAACACTTAAAAACATATAATTGGATCAATTTAAATGTCTAGCTCACTTACTGGATTTTTTGTTGTTTTTGCTTTGTTTGCAAATGCGATGTTATGATCCCGATTTCCCATGAAAAAACGCAGCTAATATAAATTTTAGTACAATCATTTTTAGTACAACGAATTTCTCATAAAACATTGATAATGAAAAAAAAATTATATAAAAATCAAAGTTTTTACTTTTAATGCCAATATCTCCTCTGTTTTTAATATATTTGATTAAAATATTTTTTTATTAAAAAGTTCAATATATTTTTTAATATAAATCTTTGTTTGCAAGTTAAGAGAGATGTCCATATCTCAAGGACGCATTGAGTCCCACCATAATTTTTATATTTTTATTTTGTTTTTAAAAAGATCACAGAACCAAGGCATGCGCCTTATACAAACAAGGTTTGGTCGTTGACCTGAAAGGAAAGGGATAGATTATTAAGAGGAATTGATTGGAACCATACGTGAATTATTGATTAGGCGAAACTACCGTGAAAGACAATTTGAAGTGCTTTATATTGTTGAATAAGTAATTTTGCTAGCTTTAAGATTAAGTAAATATAAAAATTATTAAAGTTTTCTATATGACCTTGTTATTTATTATGTGCATATAAAACACATATAAAAATTATTTTTAAAATATGTTTTTCGTACTCCTTCCTTGAAATTTATTAGCTCACCGCAAGAGATGGAGCCACAACAAAAATTTTCCAAAACTTTTTGGCATTAAAGTTCCTTCAATTACCTTTCTAACGGTAGCTTTAAAATAAAATTCAACATGTTTTTCATTATTCCAGAATTTAAATAACATTTAATCGAGAAGTGTATATTAAAATGTTTATATAAATGACTCTCGAGTAACACCGGGTATATCAGCTAGTACTAAATAATTTTAAAAAGTATTTTTTTTCTAAATATTTTAAAGCATCAACTACTTGAAATTATGTATGTTCCGCTTTTTAACCACTGTGCGTTGGTAAAAGTCCCCATCAGTGGAGGGAGAGAAATCTGTTGATTTCCCCGGCGAATCCATTGCTAAAACAAAGTCGAGCAAAGCCGTGTTTTAATGATGATTTTTTGTTGTTGTTGCTTTTGAATGGCGTTTATGTGTGACACAAAGATCAGCGCCATCGCTAGTGTTCTTTGAGCGACATTTCAGCGCGGGTGGGTTGACAGGGTGGTTGATGGCCATAAATAATTAATTTTAAGATATTTTTTGTTTCAGTTGTTGTGCAGTTGCGCAGCCAATATTGAAATTGCACTCAGCCATTGACCAAATGAAACTCAGCTGGCAATAACTTAAGTGGCACTGCAGCACTTATTTTAGGCGCAAGCAATTACTGACGATTTTCAGGTGAAAGTCATGCCAAATTTGTGCAAGTAATATTGACAGCACTATTTTTTTTAACCCTCTTCACATTCTCACACAAAGCGACACAACAACAATGGCCAAGTGAGACAAATGGCGAAAATAATTTTATTATATTAGGGAAAAGTTATACTTTCTTGGCAAAGCAATGAGCACTTGATAAAAGTTTCCAAACTGTTCAGCAAAATGTTCATCTACTACATCTAAGCTACTGCTGTGTTGATGCTTGTTTGTCAAGAGGTGAGCAGGAGAAATAAACAAACAAAAATAGCAAACCGAAAAAGGAAACCTATTCCAGGTTTTCACTACCACCACCCATATTTGCAGCGTCGTAAGTAAGAACATTAGAACAATAAAAACTTTGTGAACGCAAAAGTTGGCATTAGTTTCATTTGACTATAATGTGATCCAAACTTTAATTGAAAATGAAATAAACACACTTTGTTCAAGCGGAACAGGAACTGAACAATGTGCTTGAAGCAGCCCTGCTGCTGCCATGGTCGCCCCCGAATCGCCTGCCCAACCACCAAAAGTTCGGCTGCTCCCAATGCGCATTCATTATGGAAGAGCAGCGCATGCAGCTGCTTTGGATTCAATAATAAACGCAATTCACTCCCCCGGGAGCACTTCACAAGCAATGGTCGTTGACTGCGGAAATGGCGCGGAGGAGTTGGCGGTGTAGTGGCATACAGCGCGTTCCTCTTCACGTTTGCAGTTCACACGCTGTTGAATCCATTCACTTGAGAGAAAAGCGTGCAAACATGCCGAAAGTTGTATTTCTGCCATACTCTGAGATTCTGATTCTACTAACACCACCTTCCAAACTTCTAACGGTACTGCCTGCACATCCTTGCTTGCACTCGCTCACATGTACTAACAACATAGCCTTAGTGCAAGCTCTACACAGAGACATTCACACAATCACTACATCTCTCGACTACTTCTCCGGCTTGGCATTTTATTTCATTTTCATTTCTTTGTTTCAATTTCTAATTTAATATTCGTATATTTTTCTTTTTCTTGCTATAGTTGTTGTGGTTGTTGTTGTTGTTGTTGTTGCCGTTTGGTACTGGCTTCTCAAGTTCTGTAGTTGCCATTTTCATTTTCCTTGTTACATAATGCTAATAAAAAATTATGAACTCCTCGCTATGCTCCCAAATGGCATGGTGCGGTAGATGTGAAGGCTTCAATGGCTTCAACAGAGTCTATTTTGCAAATTCGGCAAATGTTGAAGTATTTAAATATTCATTATATTGAAGTTGGCTGAGGCAAGGTTCCTGCCTTATCATCGCTGTTAAACCGCCCACTAACGATGAAATCTCACTAACGTGTGTGGCGGCGCCAAGAAGCTAAAAGCTTTCACGGTTTGCTCTAATTGGAAAAAAAAAAACGTAGCATTTTCATCTCGAAAATATTTGGGTTAGAAGCTGATGTGGCTTGTTCTAAAAAAAAAGTGTTGGGGCTGCATGCAGATTGTGCGTTAATCGCATCGAATTTGTTCTAGCATAATTATAGTACTTGAAAATCAAACCGATATTAATTAAGGACATGCATATTTTCGGCCCAGACATTTTTCCTTTAGTTAAGGAAAACATATTTGTTAAAGAGACGATATTTTAAGTTTGGGTGTGTTTTTATAATTGCGATACCAAAGTGTGGTTTCTAGTTTAAAATCGCTATAGTATAAAAGAATTAGCATACTTCCTCTTAAACTAAGTAAGCTTAAAATTGTCAAAATTTTTTATTTTTGTTAAATAACAGAGAACTAATAGTGTAAGATAAACTTTTAGTTATTTAAGAGGGAGTATAGTCCTGCACCACGGTTGCAAGTTTATTGCAAATGTACCAAAATTAAAAAGTTATTTTATGTCACTCTTAAAAATTAATGACTTTATTTTGTAAAACGAACGCAGTCACTTGCGTTAAATTTTTTCTTTCAGTTCTTCACAAATAGTTTTGAAGTTTAAGTAAGGTCTATTGTTAATAAATACTTAAAATATTTAATTAAAAATTATATGCTTATATTTCTGTTAAGTAATTTCTATTTAGAATGATAAATGAGGTATCGAATTAAAGTGCTGGATGTGGAAGCGTGCACAATTTGGTTAGTTTTTCTAGTAGTGACTTTTGACCTGAAATTTTTGACCTAAGCGTTTAAAGATAATTTTTTTAATAAAATCTAAACTAAAAGAGATGGAAGAACATAGTGTAAGAAGACATTTTAGACATTGCGAAGATGTACAAAAAACACACCAGACATTTACGCTATCTCTTACGGATACCCAAAAATTAGCATTTTTTTTATGAAACATTTGTGAATATATATTTTGATGGTGAAATTTCCACCAAAAAATAAACTTGAATAAATTCCCGTTATTTTGACATTAAATTTATGGCATAAATTTATATTTAAATGTATCTCGAAAACTGTAGCTTTTCTCAATTGAACGTATTTTTGTATGGAAGGTCGTTGGTTGCTAAAAATATGGGTGTACAAAAGTTTCTTGGTAATATTTTCTTCGGATGGTATGTTAAAAAATTCCCATTATTATGACGACATCAAAATTATTGTGATATCTCGAAAATTGTACATTTTCTCACTACACCACATTTCCTTGAGCAAGCAAATATCAAAGCTATTTTCCAATCCATTTCCATCAAATTTTTTTTTGTCTGAAAGTCAAGTTTAATAACTTTGGAAAAAAAATTAATCGTTTTACAATAATTTGCTTTCAAAAAACTTCTAATATATTCAAATATTACAAACTTAAGAAAATGAGAATGCAGAGCGACCTCGTGGAGTGAGGAAGGGCGTCAAGATTTTGTGACAATGTGTGACATAAAAAAAAACGACTTAAATAGACCCAAATCGTGTGAGTAAATACTTGGAATATTTGGAACTTTTACGAAAAAACGCGGCAATGTTTCGATTCTTTCTAAACTAAAACTATTATTTTGCTGTCTAAACTGAAAAGTTACATACAAGTTATTTTTCGATAAAACTTTTTTTATCAATGCATATTAGTTAAATTGAAAACCATATTACATTTTGTCAAATGTTCGTACAAATTTTTTTAAAAAGTATTCAGTTGTTATCTGAAATGGAAAATATTTTGTAAATAAGCTTTGAGCTAAGAATTTGTTTTTTTTTTTTTTTGTTACAGATATAGGATGGGTGGTTTTAAATTAAATGTTGGCGGTGAAAAAATAATAGGATCAATGCTAACATTTAATCTACCGAGGTATTTTTCGAAGAAGATGAACTGTTTACCTTAGTTAAGTCTTTTTTTTTTATTAAGACTCCCAGAAGGGGAACACATCATTCTTTTTTGTGTTTTTGTTGGGGGACATTTAGAAGGGAAGCAAATTTGAATGGGTATTTTGAAAAGAATTATTAGTGATGAAAAATTAATAGAACCTGATTTTATATTTGGCAACCACAGAGGTCACACCGGCTTGCCAAATTGTGTGTGCTAATTTCTGTGAAATTAGAGCTATTTGCTGCCTTTATCAGCGAGAGCAAAAACTGTATTGGAATGAGGGCTTATATTCATGAGAGGGAAATTAAGGTGAATTCATTCGTACGTTAAATTAATAATATTCATAGTAGGGTACATAGCAGGTTCATTTTATACTAATTCATGAAAAGTTACCAAATTAAATTGTTAAACAGAAACTATGCTCTAAACTCTTAAAATGGGTATATCAAAATCATGTTTTTATTTAAACCAGTCATAATACCAGTAATAAGACCTCTAAAGCCTATATCCAGCCCACCTGATTTTCGGGGGACAATCACTAGTTAAGTATTATTAAAAAATTAAAAACTTTTAACAAATTGGAAAATAATGCTAACATAATAAAAAAGCTCAGTCAAAACGATAATATCAGACAGCATAGCAGGGTTGCGTTTTCAAGAAAAGCAAGGTCAAGTTAGCAACATTACAAATATCGCGTTATCAAGACAAACAAGGTCTTGTCTCTAAATCGACGCCATAGAATCCGTTCAGAAACAGTTTTTACACGCGCAGAAATCTTGGCTAAAATTCTAATAAAAACTGTATTGTATATATGACCACACCAGAATTGCATTAGAATCTAATATATGTCAAATATTAAAATTGAATTCTTATCCCATAATACTAAATTCTAATACAGAATTGGAATAGAAACTAAGTTTAGAACAATACTATTCTGGTTCATATTTTAATACATTTGTAATCAAGTGTAATACTTCAGTTATTAAAAAGTAATACGAATAAAAAACAATTTTATTAAATATTAATACAAATTGTATTAAATAGTAATACAAATTGTATCAAATTGTATTAAATAGTAATACAGATTGTATTGAACAGTAATACAAGATGTATAACATTTAATGCATATTGTCCTGAAAAGGTGAAAGGAAAAATCAACATTTATAGAATAAATTTATGGAACATTTATGGAATAAAGCTATAAATCTTTTATATGTTTACTTACTTTTAACATTCCAAGTGAAATAGAAAGAAAATATTTGGTCAGCCAATAACAAAATATTTATTCATTAAAGTTTCTTTTATAACACGCGGTTTTTCGTTAACAAAAACTATTTCTTTAGGTTTCTTTATTTTGACAATGTCAGATTTCAGAATCAGAATGACAAATGCTTGATAGATATTTGTATTATATTTTAAGACAATTTGTATTATACCATGTATATAATACAATTTTTATTATACTTAAAAACAGATAACATGAAATCAATTTTTTAATATACTTGAAAGTATAAGTTTTAATCAAAAATATATAAAAAAATGCATGATTCCAACGCTTGGCTTAAAATTAATTCCAAGATTTCTAAGCGTGTACAACGATTATAAATTATACCAAGAGATTGCTTTATCCAGCGTTCCAACTTCTTTCCAGACTATCAGCCATCCACCGACAGAAAAACCAAAACAATGACAACCAACGAGTTTTTGTACTCGTTATTGACGCATTGCTGTGAGTAAGAAGAAGTAAACATGAAAATGAATACAAGTAACGAAAGGAGAAGAAAACAATATTATAAGTATGTATGTGAATGAAAATGTAACTTCTATTTGCCACAACTTTTACAGCTTATTTTTTTGTGTTAATTTTTGGGATCTTCTTGTGTTTGACGAATTGATGTTGTTTCTAGCTGGACATTGTTGTTGCGATTTTATTCTAGCTAGATTTTGGTTGCATCTGCAAATAATAATTTTTTTTATAAGCCGAATAAAAAGACGGAATTCTGATTCGGCTAAAGAAATAATTATTCTTTAATAAGGAGTTGCAAATATGTTTTTTTTTCATGAAGAGAAGAAAATTGCTTGTTACCCATTTGCTTTAAAGTTGTTGAAATTGTTTTTATGTAGGTATTTTATTAAAAGATACCAAAGTTGCAAGCAGTCATGATTTTATTTTAAGAAATTTATTTAAGAAAATGATTTTATTTTTTATTAAAATGTCAATTTTACGACAAAACCATTGATCGTAGATGCATGTATATATATATATATAGTATAGAATAGTATAGATATATATTAATATTATATTTATTATTATATACACATATACTTATAATTTTATTAGTATTCTTATTAGGTTATCTTAAACCACCAACAAAAATATACCTATCTGCCCAATCAGAAAACCCTGCAAGCATAATCAAAAGTATATTTTGATTCAATTGGAAAATATTTAAGAATTCCATTTCGTTATATTAAGATATTTATTTCAGATAGATTTTATGTTGAAATGTATATAACTAATCCGAGTAAAACAATTTCATTTAGAACATTTTATTTTTTTATATATTTTTATATTCTTTGTTTATCACGTAATTAAAATGCAATGATAAAATTTTTAACATTTATTAGAATAATTTTGTACAAATGTAATATTGTGACGAAATTTGTTGTGAGCATTTTTATCATGCATTTCTTAATTGGTTGGTTTTAAGCATTTTAAACATTTTAAAAATAAACAGTTTTAAACATAATATATATATACAGTTTTAAACATTCATAATATATATGAATTATTTCATATATATTACTTTTGAGTAAAATTTCATGTGAGTATAATTTATATAATTGTGTAATAGCATATATTGAAACGATGTTATTTTTTTTTATTAAATATTTACAAGTTATTAGTTTATTTTATGAAGTTTAAGGTATTTATTTAATACAATATGTGACTATTGTCTTCTGTACATGCTTTTATTGGGTAAATTTTGATGACCTGTTTTTGGTTTTTAAAGCATTATTAAAGCACAAGAGGTTTTCATATTTTTATGTTTTTGTTCAATGTAAAAAGTGAACATTTCTGTATTTTATTACTATGTTTAGAGGTCAGTTATATGTAAATGCAGAAGTATTAACCTCGTATATGATTATTGCCATTTTTTTAAAAGTTTGAAGAATACGATACTTTTGCATCATCGGGAGAATTAAATGGCAAGTTTCATAGATCCGTATGGTTGATCAATGGATTTAATTGTTGCGATAAATGCCAATTTTCACAGTTCTGTAAGGTTGATCAATGAATTTAATTTAATAATGATAATTTAATAATAATTAATTTAATAATGATAAAACTACATATCAGATAAGGACGATTCATGCATTAAAATGAGCACCAGATCCTCGTCCTTAAGAAGGGATACTCCTTTGTCCAAATGCCGTTTGCTCTATCTCTTGTAGTTTAGGAGTTGTAGAACACTTTTTGGAGTGGAAGCTGGCCAAAAACATGTGCTTTTTCCATCATAACTCCCAAACCATACATCCTAAAGGACGATTTATACACCAAATTGTTTCTAATACATATATACACAAGACTGCATATTCAGAAAAAAGTTTTCTGGAATTTGATTTTTTTTCAAGAATCTTAGTTAAAATTTTTTACATGAATCATAGTTTTTGACGGGTTTTTTGCGATTTTTTTGATTTTTTAGCCATAACTTCTAAACCATACATCATAAAAGAACGATTTATGCATCAAAATGTTCCTTAAGCTACTGCCCACAAGACTGTATCCTTAAAATAATTTTAAAAATTAGATTTCATGTTAATTTCATGTGCCCTTTTTTGTCAATTTTTATTTTTTTTATTTATTTTCTAAAATAAAAACTACATATCAGATAAGGACGATTCATGCATTAAAATGAGCACCAGGTCCTCGTCCTTAAGAAGGGATACTCCTTTGTCCAAATGCCGTTTGCTCTATCTCTTGTAGTTTAGGAGTTGTAGAACACTTTTTGGAGTGGAAGCTGGCCAAAAACATGTGCTTTTTCCGTCATAACTCCCAAACCATACATCCTACAAGGACGATTTATACACCAAATTGTTTCTAATACATATTTTTTCTATATGTATTAGAAATGTATATATGTATATATGTATTAGAAACAATTTGGTGTATAAATCGTCCTTGTAGGATGTATGGTTTGGGAGTTATGACGGAAAAAGCACATGTTTTTGGCCAGCTTCCACTCCAAAAAGTGTTCTACAACTCCTAAACTACAAGAGATAGAGCAAACGGCATTTGGACAAAGGAGTATCCCTTCTTAAGGACGAGGACCTGGTGCTCATTTTAATGCATGAATCGTCCTTATCTGATATGTAGTTTTTATTTTAGAAAATAAATAAAAAAAATAAAAATTGACAAAAAAGGGCACATGAAATTAACATGAAATCTAATTTTTAAAATTATTTTAAGGATACAGTCTTGTGGGCAGTAGCTTAAGGAACATTTTGATGCATAAATCGTTCTTTTATGATGTATGGTTTAGAAGTTATGGCTAAAAAATCAAAAAAATCGCAAAAAACCCGTCAAAAACTATGATTCATGTAAAAAATTTTAACTAAGATTCTTGAAAAAAAATCAAATTCCAGAAAACTTTTTTCTGAATATGCAGTCTTGTGTATATATGTATTAGAAACAATTTGGTGTATAAATCGTCCTTTAGGATGTATGGTTTGGGAGTTATGATGGAAAAAGCACATGTTTTTGGCCAGCTTCCACTCCAAAAAGTGTTCTACAACTCCTAAACTACAAGAGATAGAGCAAACGGCATTTGGACAAAGGAGTATCCCTTCTTAAGGACGAGGATCTGGTGCTCATTTTAATGCATGAATCGTCCTTATCTGATATGTAGTTTTATCATTATTAAATTAATTATTATTAAATTATCATTATTAAATTAAATTCATTGATCAACCTTACAGAACTGTGAAAATTGGCATTTATCGCAACAATTAAATCCATTGATCAACCATACGGATCTATGAAACTTGCCATTTAATTCTCCCGATGATGCAAAAGTATCGTATTCTTCAAACTTTTAAAAAAATGGCAATAATCATATACGAGGTTAATACTTCTGCATTTACATATAACTGACCTCTAAACATAGTAATAAAATACAGAAATGTTCACTTTTTACATTGAACAAAAACATAAAAATATGAAAACCTCTTGTGCTTTAATAATGCTTTAAAAACCAAAAACAGGTCATCAAAATTTACCCAATAAAAGCATGTACAGAAGACAATAGTCACATATTGTATTAAATAAATACCTTAAACTTCATAAAATAAACTAATAACTTGTAAATATTTAATAAAAAAAAATAACATCGTTTCAATATATGCTATTACACAATTATATAAATTATACTCACATGAAATTTTACTCAAAAGTAATATATATGAAATAATTCATATATATTATGAATGTTTAAAACTGTATATATATATTATGTTTAAAACTGTTTATTTTTAAAATGTTTAAAATGCTTAAAACCAACCAATTAAGAAATGCATGATAAAAATGCTCACAACAAATTTCGTCACAATATTACATTTGTACAAAATTATTCTAATAAATGTTAAAAATTTTATCATTGCATTTTAATTACGTGATAAACAAAGAATATAAAAATATATAAAAAAATAAAATGTTCTAAATGAAATTGTTTTACTCGGATTAGTTATATACATTTCAACATAAAATCTATCTGAAATAAATATCTTAATATAACGAAATGGAATTCTTAAATATTTTCCAATTGAATCAAAATATACTTTTGATTATGCTTGCAGGGTTTTCTGATTGGGCAGATAGGTATATTTTTGTTGGTGGTTTAAGATAACCTAATAAGAATACTAATAAAATTATAAGTATATGTGTATATAATAATAAATATAATATTAATATATATCTATACTATTCTATACTATATATATATATATACATGCATCTACGATCAATGGTTTTGTCGTAAAATTGACATTTTAATAAAAAATAAAATCATTTTCTTAAATAAATTTCTTAAAATAAAATCATGACTGCTTGCAACTTTGGTATCTTTTAATAAAATACCTACATAAAAACAATTTCAACAACTTTAAAGCAAATGGGTAACAAGCAATTTTCTTCTCTTCATGAAAAAAAAACATATTTGCAACTCCTTATTAAAGAATAATTATTTCTTTAGCCGAATCAGAATTCCGTCTTTTTATTCGGCTTATAAAAAAAATTATTATTTGCAGATGCAACCAAAATCTAGCTAGAATAAAATCGCAACAACAATGTCCAGCTAGAAACAACATCAATTCGTCAAACACAAGAAGATCCCAAAAATTAACACAAAAAAATAAGCTGTAAAAGTTGTGGCAAATAGAAGTTACATTTTCATTCACATACATACTTATAATATTGTTTTCTTCTCCTTTCGTTACTTGTATTCATTTTCATGTTTACTTCTTCTAACTCACAGCAATGCGTCAATAACGAGTACAAAAACTCGTTAGTTGTCATTGTTTTGGTTTTTCTGTCGGTGGATGGCTGATAGTCTGGAAAGAAGTTGGAACGCTGGATGAAGCAATCTCTTGGTATAATTTATACTCGTTGGCGTGTACTTTTTGCTTTACCTCATAGTCATTGGAACCCCAATATTATGCTTCCATCATATGAAATATGCCTTAAGATTATTTTAATACCTTCCCTAAGAAGCAGAAGAATGATGCATAATGTCACGTTTCTGTGTAAATTACTTCGTGGCGGGATTAATTCGGAATTTCTCATCTCAGCTCTAAATTTTAACATCCCAAGAGAGACATTTTCTGTTTTTCAAGTTGAGTCAGTGCAATTCTAATTACGCTCTTCATGAACCTTTACGATCTATGTGCAGTAGGGTGGGGCGATTTGAACATCTTAATGGGCGATTCGCGTTTCTGATTCTTGGGATTGTACTGAGCAAAAAAGTCCACTAGACCATACGTCTACGGTGAAAATTGAACTCCCAGATTCTGACTTGTAGTTTTTTCTCAGACTTTTGTCACGTTTTTTTTTTTTTTTTATATTTTGGCCTATAACAGTCAAACCATTGAGATTTTCGATCCAATACTAAGACAAAAATTTCAATGGTTTGGCTGTTATAGGCCAAAATATCAAAAAAAAAAAACGTGATAAAAGTCTGAGAAAAAACTGCAAGTCAAAATCTGGAAGCTCGATTTTCACCGTAGACGTATGGTCTAGTGGACTTTTTTGCTCAGTACAATCCCAAGAATCAGAAACGCGAAGCGCCCATTAAGATGTTCAAATCGCCCCACCCTACTGCACATAGATCGTAAAGGTTCATGAAGAGCTAATCGCCCCACTCTAATGTGCAGTAATTTCAATAATAACTTCAACATGATTATTTTTTCTGATTCGGTAGACGTCTTCATACGGAAAATTATATTTAATTTAACCAATTAAATCAATTTAATTTCATCCTATTATACCTAACGTAGTTTTATAACAATGTAATATCGGTAATTGAGATTTTTCTGTTTCTCCTTTTTGTCCCAATATTATGTTTTATAAAGTAAGCACTATCAAATTGAATCGTTTTTTATGACTTGCTCTTTAATTATTCAATATTTTAATTTTAAATCGAATTGTGATTTACGTGCTCACGTGGCTTCCTGGTTTGAAATTTAACTGAACTCACACTATCACCTAGATTGGTGTGCCAGAGTATATCTCTTTTCCACACAAGTTTATGCCTGCGTTGGCCCAAATGCATATCCAACTAATTGGGATTTTGATTTGCCGGATATGAGAGTTATCTCATTTCCACATAGGTCCTTGGGTTGGACAATGGCCGCAAACCAGTTAAAATGAGTAAAGTGTTTTGGATTGTTTTTTAAATCAGGATTGTTTTTCGTGTACCTTAAATTGGTAATCACTATCATTTAATTCGATGCAGCTTATTTATATAGAATTAAATATACTTAAATAAGCGTTTTATGTATATTTCATTTTTAAATTCTGCTGAAAAGCCAATTATGTGCTTAGTGGAAAATTCTAATTGCCAATAGGGGGTATGTTTGAGTCAGTACATAGGTGCATTCTGTCTATCCCGGCTGACCCAGGCAGGATCTAGAATATAAATCATACATGCGTATAGCTCGGGTATACGTATTTATGGAAGATTCCATACCTCCGGGCGAATCCAAAAAAAGGTCAAGTTAGCAACCATTTTTGTATCCTAACATCGGTGGAGTCGTGTGACAAACAAGGTTTCATACCCAATAAAACACCACTCCAATAAGTACATATATAATATATATCGTTCTGTCTTCCTAAAGCCGGTAGGATCCTGGTTTGACAGGGTGGTTACTCGACAAACTAGGTCAACTTCACCAAACCAATTTTCTTAAAACAAAGAAAATCGAAGAAAATCTGTTGCTTGGACAAAAGCTACAGCTACAAAACGAAGAATTGATATGAGCAACATTCTTTCTAAGACCCAACCAGATCGATATTTTTGATATAAGGTTTTATTGTTTCTTAAAATAAAATCATCCAAGGAGTACAAGCGAAAAATCCTTTAAAAGTTGATTTAATAGTAACCTCCTTGCAAAAACCCAACCTGAACAAAGTTTATTTTGTTTCATAACTCGCTCTTATTTTACAGATATTTTTACTTCAAAACCGACTAAAGTCCCTCTATACTTGTGTAAGGCGATTGTTTTTTCTTCACAAACCAAACTCATTCAAGTAGTTTTTTTTTTCAAATCTCGACTTGGAATTAGTACTCTTTCAAAATCCACCAGGTCAAATTTCAATTTACTGAGAAATAGAAAGCAGATTTTTTAGAATTTTAAAACAAAATAATATTGCGAATGATATCACAATCTTGACAGAAATTATAGTTTTTTGCGGTTTCTGAAAAATGACTTTAGAAGTTCACGTCGGATTTTGGAAAAAGGCACAAAATCCAGAAATAAAAAATCCCGAACCACAAAATCTCTACTAAACAAAATCAGGAAATGACAATATTTCAAAAAGTCAAACTGTCGAAGAGGCAGTTTTTTTGCAAAAATTTTGGAATTTTGTTCAGAATATTGTTTTTCCGAAATACATATGGCAATGTCCCAAACAAAGCTGGAAATGTTTGTGGAGGTAATTATATAAAGCTAATTCCATAAAGTACAATAAGGCCCTACAAATTTAGAAGCAAATTTTTACTATAATTTTATTTTTTTATACATATTTAATTTATATTTTTAATTTTACTTCTTACTAGCTGATATACCCGGTGATACTCGAGAGTCATTTATATAAACATTTTAATAAACACTTCTCGATTATATGTTCTTTTAAATTCTGAAAAAATTAAAAACATGTTGAATTTTATTTTAAAGCTACCGTTAGAAAGGTAATTGAACGAACTTTAATCCAAAAAGTTTTGGAAAATTTCTGTTGTTGGTGGTTTCATCCCTTGCGGTGAGCTAATTGAATTCAAAGAAGGGGTACGAAAAACATATTTTAAAAATTAAAAATAATTTTTATGTGTAATTAATCTTAAGGCTAGCAAAATTACCTTTTCAACAATATAAAAATTATGGTGGGACTCAATGCGTCCTTGAGATATGGACATTTTAACATCTAAACAAAGATTTATATCAAAAAATATATTGAACTTTTAACAAAAAAAAATTAAATGAAATATATAAAAAACAGCGGAGATATTGGCATTAAAAGTAAAAACTTTGATTTTCATATAATTTTTCTTTCTTTATTAGCTATCAATGTTTTATGGAAAATTCGTTGTACTAAAAATAATTGTACTAAAATATTAGCTGCGTTTTTTTCATGGAGATCAGGATCATATCATCGCATTTGCAAGCAAAGCAAAAACAACAAATGATCGAGCATGTGAGCTGGACATTTAAATTGATCCAATTCTATGTTTTTAAGTGTTGAAAGGGCAACTGTAAAAGTAAACAACACTTAGCAGTTATTGACGGCTTGATGACGCTGCTACTGAAAAAAACTGGCAGTACTGCATTATTTGACATTTGAAAAGTTTGGTAGCAGTAGCATTTTCGCAAAAAATTTCACAAAACTTATCTGCTAGCTACACAAGAACATCAGATATTCTTCTGTAAGCAGAAAATAGCGCCACCTGTCTGTAATCCCAAATGTGTGGGGTTAAATTTGAAGAAAATTTTGGTAGACATCATTCGGCTATTCACCGCAAGGTGTATAGTTTGTACCCATAGTACTTACAAATGCGGCGCCATCTATCTGTGAATTTAAAGCACAGATCAAAACCAATGAAGTAATTGTGGTAACCAGATGCGCATAATTTTTATTATATCGCCATAAAGCTGAAACTGATTACATGAAAATATTAACTCTTACAGCATTCTTGTTCACAGTCATCTTTTCGATGAAATGGTGATGTACATACAACATTTAAAGTACCATTGATAAAGAACTGAGTGACAACGGTGAGACAATAGTGAGAAAAAATAGAGCCATCACAACATAACAAATTTAACGGGAGGGGGCGGGGGGTAGGGAGGAAAAAAACGAAGTAGATTACTATAAGGAAGATTTTATATAAACCAAAATGTTCGTAATTACTCCAGATACACAACTGCATTCTTAGAGATAAATGGGGACGTTCAAATTATATAGAGAATTTTAAAACTAAACTAAGTTTTATTAATAGTCTGGTATGAAAAAATAGATTTTTAGCCAAAACTTTTGATTGGAAAGAGATAATGGGGTAATTTTTTCACATGAATTATTTTTGAGACTTGAGTTTTTTGTAAAAAAATACATAAACAACATGTTGGAAAAAATAAATTTCGCGAAAAAAATCAAAGGGGTAATTTTTTTACATGAATTATTTTTTAGACTTGAGTTTTTTGTAAAAAATATATAAACAAGGAACGAAGGGGCTCCTTGTTGTTTTGATGACAATAACAGTAAAATAATTTTTGCGCTTAGCTGGAAGAATTTTTGCAAATAAATGCTATGTTATATGAAAGGTAGTCAGATGTGCAATTTTTAATTGATTTCATTTTACAACAAAAACAATTTTTGAGTAATTTTTTGAGTAAAAAGTCAATATTTTGGACTTTTTTTGGGATAATTATAAAACATAGTTACACTGACGCAACGGTACAGTTCAACCTACTTTTGAACAAAAAAAATTTGAATGAAATATATTAATGGACAGCGGAGATATTTGCATCGAAAGACCAAACTTTGATTTTCATGTCGTTTTTTTCTTATTCTTAGGTAACGATGTTTTATGAAAAAGTCGTTGTACTGAAAATTTCTGCAATTTTGAATACATGTGAATGTTTTTGATGTCACAATAACAGAAACTTTTTAAAATTAAATACACAAAAAATTTCGAGGGTAAAAAGTATTACGATAACAAAATTACCGTATGTTGAAAAATTTTGAAGGGGGCGTGGCAAATACTAAGTATGTAACATTTTAAGTTGGGATGCAGTCAATATATATACCTAGATTGAGCGGAATCCGTTGAGCCGTTTAGATTTGTATAAAGGTCAAACACACAAACAGAAATTGAGTTTTATTGCTATAGATTGGGAGTAATATTATTAACAAACAGAAATTGATTGATTTTTTAAATTTATTGAGAAATAAACAAAGTTTTAGTTTTAAGTTGAAGTATAAAATTTTTTAAACTCCTTTTTTAGAAATAACCATAAAAATTTTTCACTTTGGTTTTCTACACTGAGAAAAAAAGTACTTTAAAATTAAACAAAAAATTTTAAAATAGAAATTTAACTCATTTGCTTTTCTACAAAACAAAATTTAAAACAAGCGTGTTTAATTTTGAACTATAAGCTCATTTCTGTTTTTTTTTTACAATTTTTTCTTATTATTTCCTTCCAATAACAAAGAATACGTCGCTATCAGATATTGAATTAAAAAAATTATGATAATAGTAGAATCATTGAAAACTATTGCCAGACTACCTGAGACCCTGATTTTACATATAAATGTTAGAAAATATTTTTGAACTAGTCTTACAAATATTGAACATAAGATGAGATACGAACTAATTAATTATTTTGATATTGAAAATATTTCAAGCCGCAACGAAACGCAAACTTCATCAACTGAAGTCAAAAAATTACTTATTCGGGGGGTTCCAGGGGTCGATGACCACGAATCTGACTTCGAAAAATCCAAAAAGTTAAAAAATGGCATAAAAAATGGCGGTTTAATTTATTTGTTTTAAATTTAATAACAATATTTTTAAATTATGATTCAAAATATTTGTTTTAAATATTAAAGTTTTTGTATTAAATTTTTCGTTTAAATAAATTTTTACAATGAAAGCTTATTAAAAAACGTTGTTTTGAAAACAAAAACTTTTGTTTTAAATTAAACTTTAAAAACATTTGTGTTTAGCCAAAATGAAATTGTTTCAAGCTCTATTTCAAAAACAAATTCGTTTAATATGAACACAATTTCATTTAATTTTAACACATATTTCCCTCAGTGTATATTTTCAATTATCTCAATATTCATCGTTTTAAATAATTTTTACCGAAAAATAATTTCTTGCACTGTAAAGGGTTAATTTCGATAAAACACAATTGACCTTGTTCTTAATGTGTGACCAAAGGTGACCAATTTGAAGGTGGGCGCTCAGATTTTATGTAGTACAATAGTTAGTAATTTTGGCATAACCTTGTAAGGTTTTTTAAAAATTTTCTACGTATTTTTCAGCGTGTTTAAAAAAAAAAATAAAAAAACTAATGGGAAAATGTTTCAGTAGATTAAGCATCTCATTTCCCTAAAAAAAAGGGTGTTAAATTGAAAAATTCAGTTGTAGATGCGACTACTCATATATAGCTTCTAAATTTTAGTAATGTTGTAGAATTTTTTTAATTAATGGAATATGTTCACTAGATTCTTTGTTGACTTGTTTCTATTCTACCCGCGCCACTTTTAATTTTCCCAATATATAACTCTTTTTTTTTCTTATCAAAAATAAAAGCTATCCAAGGTTAAAGCAGAATTCAATAAACAAAAAACCTAACTCACAAAGTCAAAGTGACAGTAAAACATAAGAATAAATGTCTCACGCTGAACATTTTTCTTGTTGAAAAATGTTTTCTTTGTTTTTAACTCACTCATTAGCGATGACACAATTCTTAATTCGATCGTTAATCTTGGCTGTGCAACGAAATTAACTCAGGAGCGCGCTTTAAAATGAGTCATTAAAGCATTTGAAAAATGTTAGTTGCCACTAATTTGTAGTCGTGATGATAAGAAAGAAATAATTTTTCAAATTGGACCCGAAATGTTCAAAGTGTGTAGTTTAAGTAATTTTTTCAAATGTTGTCGCATATAATTTGGAGCAGCTCTTAAGCGAGAAATGGTTTGCTGTGGAGAAGAGAGAAACATGTTAACTTGTTCGAAATAATGTAAGCGATAAGAGATTGTTAAAGAGATAAGAAAACGCATTAACGCATTAACGCATCAACATCATGCTAGTAGAATCGTCATTATGATGCTTTGGATTTAGTCAAAAGTGAATGTCTTGCAGTCAGGGACAGCGATTCCCAAAGAGTAAAACGTTGGTTTTTCAAAGCTAGTTTGATGCGCATTGTAACTACTTTAAAAACTACCTCATGCAAAAGCTTGGCAGTCGCTGTCTCACAGCCTTAATTTAAACAATCATAAATAGCAATAACCCGCTAACTGCGCTGCTGCCTGACAGAGTGGCCCATCCTATCTTATTGTTGTTATTACATGCATAAAATTGATGGTCGATACCATTGTATTCGCTGTATCGGGGTATCGATCACCCTGCTGCGTTTATCTTTGTTTAGCTTTGTTGCGTTTCATTGAGACCGCCTTTAAAATAAACAAGCGACTGTTAAGGAAAACAATTTGTGTGCGGTCAAGTAATTTGACCCTTTCATATTTCCACGGAATGGTCCTTATTGCTTTTACAATATCATTTCAATAATTAATGGTTTCAACTCATAATAAATTTTAATTCTTAATAAACTGTGGAACCTTTTTGTGGTGTTTTTTTTTTTGCTTGTTATTCATGCATTACTTTTGTCTTTCACTTCACTTGAGTGCCGCGCAGTGGTTTTGAGCTGAAATGTATACTCCTTAAAGGTCATGTTGTAACGCATCAACGTTAAGGTTTTTGAATTATTTTTTGTGTTCCTTACTTTCTGTATTTTTTTAAATTTTTTTTGTTTTTTCTCTAACGAAGACGTTTCTGCGACGAACCAATCCTGTTAAATTTTCCTGTTCACCCTCTTTTTTTTTCTTTCTTTTTTTGTGGCTGCTGTCCAATAAGTGTCAATTACATCGGAATTTTCGTAATTTTCTGGTAGATGGGATTAAATTGATTCAAGCATTAAAGACGCTTTTTGCAGCAGACTTTTCTGAATTGTCTGTCCTGTCTTTTGTGCCTGAAAGACGACAACGATTCACAGAGCTGAAAATACTCTGTAATTATTGGTTAAGCCTGCCAAGTTCACTCTGAGGTTAAATGAAGCAACGCATCCTGACAACAATGTCAATTCAGCTTGTTATATCATATAATGGAATTGAGTTGATGTCTGAAAAGTTGTTGGTAGAGTTTACCTCCTCTACCTTAAAGAGTTGCACTTCATTTCCAAATAGTTAATGAAAAATTCCTGGAATATTTTCGATTTTAATCAAGGATTAAATAAGCTGAGTGCAAATGAAAATTATATCAAGAATATTTTCCGAAAGTTGCTAGCTTTTAAGATATAGCCGCAAGCTATAATATCGAGGTTTTTCAATTAGTAGAATCTGCTGCTGCACAACGATATCTTCCTCCATGTCTTCCATTCACAAAGTGATTGATTATAATAATTGTTTTCTTTGTTTTCACACTTGCCTTGGCTAGAACTTGAAAATTATTTTTTTCTATCCATGATTTAAAATTCATACGAAAAAAAAGAAAATCATTCAATCAATCAATCCATCGAATTTTTGCGCTCAGCATGACGATGAGTTGGGAAGGTGAACAAAGGGAATCAATCTTTTTCTTGAATTTTCCAATCAGGTATCTCATAATGCAGGATTGTTGACAAATTGTTTGCATTAAGTTTGACGAGATTTGCCAATACTTCCGACTGAAACAAAAAAAACAAAAAAGGCAAAAAATTTGTAAAAATCGTATTCATAAAAACAAGTGTGAGGGGATGCTTTAGCGCAAGTTTCGCGAGTGTATCTTTTTTGCGAGTTTAGATTTTGCCTCAGCAGTCGTAACTCCCGGTTTTTTTTTTTTGGCGTATCTAAACAAAATACGTAGACAGGATGAGACAAATTGTCGAATGAGCTATGCAAGGAATCGTTTTTTTAACACATAAGCAGAGTAGGCAATGCTTTCTTTAGAGTAGATTGAAATGAAGTGGAAAGGGAGAAATATTCGCTTTTTTAAGTATGAAAATATGGTTTGGTAGAAAAGATATGTAGATCTATGAAGAACTAAAATTTTTAGGGAATCTTTAAAGCAAAGCAGTCATGCATTGAAAAAGTACAGTGGCTCACAGCTTATTTTATGCAGTGCATACTTTAAACTTTAGGGCTTTATAAAAACAAAACTAACAGGAATACAAAAGATAATATAGTGTCATTTAAGAGAGCAAAAAGTCTAGTTAAATAAAAGTTTTTAATTAATTGTGAATACATATATTTAGTTGTTTAAAAAATAAGAGAACAAGAAATACTGCTTAATTTCATCTCGCAGCTTATTTTATGCAGTCACTTCTCTCTGTTACGGTACTCTAATGCTGCGCTGTCTAACGGTACTTTCTGTAGCTATGCCTTCGTTCTATTTTTATAATTGCTTTGTGTTAGCTTCTTAGTCTGATTTTTTTGCTTTAAGTGCCTGCTTCTATGGTTATTTAAAATTGGAGCGCGCAAAACGCTACAATAACGAGAATTGGTTATATACTATTTGAAAAACAGCAGATCGCAGTGAAAAATGGCTGAAATGGTTAATATCAATCCCTCTACAGTGCAAAAGATCATCGAGCGCTTCGTCCAAAAAAATCGATTGCACAATAAGAGCAAAGAAGCACCAAACAAAATTTTTAATGCAACCGACGAGCGGCATATTGTACGGAAGATAAATTCTAACCCGACACTCTCAGCTCCGAAAAGGGCTTTTGAAGTTCAAACTGACCTGAGCAAACAGTGCAGTGCTGAAACTATTCGACGTGTCTTGCGCAAAAAGAACTTTCAGGGCCGAGTAAAACGAAACAAGCCGTTTATTAGCCCCAAAAACAGATTATGCAGACTCAACTACGACAAAGAACATATGCCCAAGGCCCCAGAGCACTGGGATTCAAATATTTTTGCAGATAAATCGAAGATATATTTATTCGGTTCAGATGGTATGTGCTATATGTGGCGAAAACCGAATACCGAGGCCAACAAAAAAACTTAAAACAAACCATGAAACATGGCGGTGGCAGCGTCATGGTTTGGGCCTGAATGTCAGCTGCTGGTACTGGGAAGTTGCCGTTTATTGAAACAACAATGGACAAATTTAAGTACCTACAGATCCTGAAGAAATATTTGTTGCAGAGTGCAAAGGTTCTGGGTATAAAATTGAATTTCCGATTTTGCCAAGATGACGATCAAAAGCACAAAGCGGGTATTGTGCAAACCAGGCTAATATACAACTGCCCACAATTGATGCCGCCGCCAGCACAGTCGCCAGACCTTAATGTTATTGAAAATCTGTGGTCTTTATTGGAAAATAACATCCGGAAACATCAAATTTCAAACAAAAACCACCTGAAAGAGATATTGAAAACAAAGTGGGCGAACATTTTGCCAACTATAATTATTATCAATGCCAAACCATCTTAGATCTGTTGTGGACAACAAAGGCTATCATACCAAATAATAAAAATATCAAATATCATTAATTAATACGAAAAATTTATAAATAACAGGTGACTGCATAAAATAAGCTGTAATATAAAATTAAGCAGTATTTTCTGGTTTCTTAATTTTAAGCCAGCTTAATATATATTTTTACAATAAATAAAGTTAATTTATTAAACTAAACATCTTGTTCTTTTAAATGCTACTATATAATTTTTCTATTCCTGTTAGTTTCGTTGTTACAAAGCCCTAAAGTTAAAGGTATGCACTGCATAAAATAAGCTGTGAGCCACTGTATATAAAATCTGTCTTCCAGAATGCATCTAATACAGCTAATTTTTTAGCTTTTTTCACATTAACTAAACCTTAATGTTAACTTGTCTTTGAATCACAAGAAACTATATTATTTTTGTCAGTTCCAGCATTTTTGACTAAACTGAATACTTTTATATTGATCACAAAAAAGTTTTAAAACATTTTGTGTAAAGCTTTCATACAGCTCAAGTATAACAGTGGTATTTTGTACCATGTTTGGTTCTAAGGGGTCGTCCATAAACTACGTTACTAATTTAGGGGGAGGTGTTTAGATATTGTAACGTTACCAAAAATTAAAAAAATCGACGAAAAACCTCAAATTAATAGCACAATCATTTCAAAAATTTTTAACCTTACATGTTTATGTTTGATCGTCTAAATTGATGGTTAACTTTTGTTTCAACGATTTCTTACACCGCCTTTTCCCTCGACACAGGAACATTTTGGAATTCCTTCACCATCTCAGCACACGTATGAAAAATTTGGGTCTTTGCTTTTGCGACAGGCTTTGACGTTAAGGCCTGAATGTTCTTGATCAAAGGAGATACCGTATGAATTGTACTGTCCTCAGAAGGAAGAAATCGGTTCAAGGTCGTGTCCTGCCTGCGGCTTGTATTTCGTTTTTAAAACTTCTATGAATTGCCATAAGTTTGTATTATATCGTTTACAATAAATCGGAATAAAAAATACTATTTAAATAAATCAATTTTTAGAAAGCATTTACACAAAAACACAGAACTTGGTGCAGCTCGGGTGCAGCCTTTAAGGGTATTCTGTCAAAGACCCATTGGCGTCGGAAGCGGGGGACAAGGGGGGCAGTTTCCCCCCCCACTTTTTTAGCCAGATAAACAATTTAAAAAGAAAACTTCAAAAGTTATTCAAAATGTCAGTTTTTTTTACAACGATAATATTTTTGTATTAGATATTTTCCTCTTCTTTTTCTCTTCTTCATAAGCATGCTTGCGGATAACCATTTTCTTTCTCTGTGTTTGCAAAAAGATAGAGTAAAATGTAGAGTTTCTACTGCAAACCCACCACTTCAGTTTAAAAGCACCCTTAAGTATGTAGCTTAATACTGTAAAATTGTAATCGAAGCCTTCAACGGAACAGTGCCTTCTGAACAAAATCTAAAAACAAAACTACTAGATCTTTATGCAGATGACTTTGATGTGAGCGACCTCCACGCGCAACTTAAATTGCTGAAGCTTCAAATTGTAGTGGCATTGTATCCCAATTTGCAAAAAATTCGGATACTGTAAAAAAAACTATTAAATGAAGTTGAAAAACTTATTGATTTGCTTTTGAGTGTGCCTGCATCAGCAGCTTCATCTGATCGTTCTTTTGGTGCACTAAGACGACTTAAAACGTATCTTCGAGCAACACAGAAAAAAGACACAGAAACGACTCACTCATGCGGCACTTATACACATTCACAAAGATAAAACCGAAGAATTGAATTCGATGGAGGTGGTGAAAGAGTTTGTTGCTCGCAAGGACAGAAAGAAACATTTTGGAATAATTTAAATTGATATAACTTTTTGTACCTTATTGCATTTAAACCATGTAAAGATATATCTAGTCTGGCTTTATAAAAGCAACCATTATTTCTTATATTTTCATATTACCATATGAAAGATCCTTTAAAGAATGATCTCTAATATTGAAATTGGAAGAACTTTTAAAAATAATGAAATATTAATATATTTTATATATTTTTATATTTTTTTATTTTAAACTAAAATAAAAAATTTGTGTATTCACATTCATGTTTCTTTGATGAAATTTTGGTGAACTTTTTTTGCACCACCATTTGTATTGCCGCCCCATTTGTACTGCCCCCCCCCCCCAGATGAAATTCGCTTCCGACGCGTTTGCAAAGACCAGGTGAATTTCTTTGCGTTAGAAATGAGGATTCACCTGAATGGGTCGACATAGAATCCGATGAAAAATTCTATTTTGAAGAATCCTCAACAAAGCTACCAGCTTCTTCTATCCCAGTGATTGAGAGCATCGAATCTTGGATCGCAGATGGAATAGCTTTTACAGATGATATTAATTATTGATTTTTTTCCAATTGTTCCTTTAATGTATCTAGTCATACTAGACACTAATACTAGTGAAAATTGTCAGAGCTAGTCAAAATATATAATCATTCGAATGAATTAATTTCATATGTCACGTTACTTTATGGGGGGGAGGGGTTTTGAAAAGCACTACGAAAAGTAACGCAGGGGGAGGGGGGTAAAAAAACCGGAAAATCAGTAACGTAGTTTATGGACGACCCCCTAATGTATGTTTATCATTTCTTTTTTCACATGCGACTGAATAGTTCAGTTGAAATCTCACAAGATTAGTTTATTGTTTAACATTTTAATACAAACTGAGTATTAAATCTTCATACAAATTTATATTACAACAAAATATAAATTACCTCTAATTTTAATTTTAACTTATACAATTTTAATCTACTAAATCGCGCGTTTTCTACCGAAGATTGGAGTACTCAATTTTATTCACTGAGTTTTGGTGGATTCATTTAGTTTTTTAAATATACTATTTCTTATGTTTGTAATGAATATATACCTCGCACTCAAAGAAAAAGCTATAAAATACTCTGGTTTACACCGGGGCTTATAAAACTTAAAAATCTCAGAAACAAATTTTATAGATTATATGCTCAAACAGGTAATATTGATCATTTTTTTAGATATCGGCATTACATGAGGGAGTTCAACTTTTTAAATAAATACCTCTATAAACATTGTATCTTAAAGTTTGAAATGAAAATTAAATCAAATCCAAAACAGTTTTGGCGCTTTATTAATTCTAGGAAAAAGAGCTCATATATATTCCTTCTTCGATGTTTCTTAATAACAAAACTTCTAAAAGTGCGTCTGAAACGGCAAATTTTTTTGCTGATTTCTTTGAATCAAACTTTATGCCTACATTAGGTTCTTTTGTTTCATCGTTAGCCAATGTATCATCCTCCATTGATTTTGGTCAACTGAAGTTGTCGATTCTTGACATTAAAAATGGAATTCTTAACCTCAAAATGTCAAACAAGTTGGATATCGATGGCATATCCCCGTTTTTTCTTAAAAAATGCTGCTCATCTCTTATGAATCCATTGCAAATTTTGTTTAATAAAGCTTTACACACAGGTGAATTTATAGCCAATTGGAAAATTGCTTCTATTACTCCGATCTATAAATCAGGAAATAAAAACAATATCATTAATTACAGACCGATTACTAAACTATCAACTATTTCAAAGCTCTTCGAAAGAATTGTTAAAGAAAAGATCTTCTTTGCAGTGAAAAGTATAATTTCTCCATATCAACATGGCTTTTTTCCTGGTCGTTCGACTGTTCCTTTGTTCCTGTTCTTACCGTTTTTTCTGAATACTATATCAATGCCTTTCAAGAAAGGTGTCCAGTTGACACTATTTATACAGACTTCTCAAAAGCCTTTGACAAAGTTGCTCATACAATTCTGATTAATAAACTATCTAAAATCGGCTTTCATTCAAACTTTTTAAACTGGCTCAATTCATACCTAACTGATAGGATTTGCATTGTGAGTGTTGAAAATGAAATATCTAGGCCATTCTTAGTAACTTCTGGTATCCTTCAGGGAAGTATTTTGGGTCCGTTATTATTTATTTTGTTTATAAATGACATAACTGATTCCATTGTTTATTCCCGCTGCTTGTTATTTACGGACGATTTAAAAATTTTTTAAAAGTCAACAATTCAGTAGATGCTTCTAAGCTTCAGGCTGATCTCGGCTCTGTTTACGATTGGTGTGTTAGGAATATGTTGTCTTTGAATCGAAGTAAATGTGCTTTTTCCACTTATTCAAAGTTAGATTATTCTCACTCAAGTACTTACATTCTGGATAATACTCCGATCAATTGTGTCACTGAAATTAAAGATTTAGGTGTCATTTTTGATAAAAAATTTAATTTTATATCCCATCTCAAATACATTATCCCTAAAGCGTACTCATTGCTTGCGTTCCTGCGGCGAAACTCTTCCAACTTTAATAACCTTGTCACGTTGAAATCTTTTTATATTTCTATGGTGCGGTCAATCTTGGAATATGCCTCTTTTATATGGAACCCTTTGTATACTATATTTACATTCTAATCGCATAGAACGGATTCAAAGGTCATTCGTTATATGATGCCAAATGCAAGCTAATTAATTTAAAAAGTCTACACATTAGAAGAATTAATCTTTCAATGTTATTTGTTTTGAATATATCGGTCGGTAAAGTCGATTGCCCTCAACTTTTGGATTTCATTAACGATGTTGGATTAAGAAATATGTTTAGGCGCAGCAGCTTAAAAAATAAGCCTGTTCGACTTTTAAATTCTTACATGATCTGAGTTCAGACCGGCGTAAGCCAGGTTGGTTTCTATCTTTAAACGATTAAGATTTCTTAGTACGAAAGGACTTAAAGTTCCGACGAGAACACTAAGGCATTCTAATTCATTTTATTTAGGCTTACGCCGTACAAATTATGCATTAAACTCTCCAATGTATAGAGCTTTATTTGAACTTAATAAGTTATCTAAATATTGTGATGTAGATTTTGCTAATTCTAAGGATTCTCTAAAGTCATTACTAAACAGAATTTAATTCTTTTAGATATATTAAATTTTTTGTATATAGTTATCGTAGTCTGTAAGAATATTGTTCATAGACTTAATAAATGAAATAAATAAATATTAACATTTGGCTAGTGTTGAATTTTAATACAATCTTTTATAATCTATTTCATTCCAAAATTTATTCCAAAATTTTTAAGCAGGGTTTTCAAATATTCGCAACTTATAAATATCTGATTTTCCGGTTTTTAAAATATTCGAAATATTGAATATCCAAAAACGAACAGTGAAAATTCTCCGGTTAATCGGGTAAAAGCTTTTAACCCTTTTAGGACACCGGTGTCCCAAAAATACATTTGTTCATCAGAACTTATCCGAGAGTCCAAAAATGTTTCTTTTTTTCACTAAAGAATTCTAAAAACAGTGAACAAAGCATTTGTTTATTTGGCAACCCGATTTAAAAATCAGCTGTTTGAAATTGAGCGTACCTAAAACCACGTTTCGCGAGTTTTTGTGAATTGGACATTGTGGCATTATAACTCGTATTTATTGCTGAATTATTATTATTTTCTATTAGTCTGATTTGTATTTGAATGGTTTTTATTTCGAAAATTTTAAAAATAGTTAAAACTTTTGAGCAAAAATCCACATGGGACACAGGTGTCCCTATGGTTCTCAAGTGTTCAGAATATTTTATAATTGCAAACTCTAAGGCCATACAATTGTATTTCGTGCTATCAAAAGTTCTGCTTTGCTAAAATTATAATAGGAATGACGCTTACGGCACCAGGGAGTTCCAGTTAAGAGAGGATAAGATTCTGGAACTACTTATGGTTGAGGATAACGAAGAGAAGGACGCACTGGCTCTTGATGAAGAAGATCAGATTTTTATCGAGGGAGATATTGATGTTGGAGTTTAAATTGTGCAAATTGAAAGAGGAAACTGTGTCACTGAAAATTTTTCAGAATCTGTCAAACTTCCTGATGAAAATTTCAGATGCAGACATAATTCGCTTATTCCACATACATTTGAAGAAAACAACTATATGTTTGGTAAAATTAATAGTTTTTGAAGCGAAAGCTCAACTTAAGTGACACCTCCAAACATTTTTTACGAATGCACCCATTTCGAAACATTGATATTTTGATTTCGGAATCCATTCATGCACAGCAAGATGGAAGAACATTTGCTGTTGACAGGACTGAAATGAAATCATTTTTAAGGGATGAACTACCAAATGGGCTACCATATATTACCAACTATAAAGTATTATTGGTCAACATAACCGGATATGGCTGTACCTTGTATTGCAAATATTATGTCTCGCACTCTGTTCGAGGAAATCTGCAGTAACTTACATTTTTACAACAATGAAAATCAACCTGAAAAAATTCTGTCAGTCAAGAATAGGGCATATAAGGTAAGGCCCATAATAACCCATTTCAGCCAATGTTTTCAAGCAACAATAAATAATAACAAATATGTACCAAGCAATCCATGAACACGTGATAAAAATTAAAGGCCATAATGTATTAAGACAATACATAAAAAACAAGCCGGTAAAATGGGGTTTCAAAAGATGGTGTAGAGCTGATTCAGATACGAGATATTTGTTTGATATATACACAGATTAAAAATATGAAATCTACTGAAATCGGCTTAGGTGAGTCAGTTGCCTTGGAGTTGATGGAAACAATTACATCCTTGGGATGTGAAATATATTTCAATAATTTTTTTAATTCGCCCTCATTGCAACTTGAACTTATCAAGCGGAATGTAAAATCATGTGGAACTGTACGAGTGAATAGAAAGAATCTTTCAAAAGAAATACCATTAGAAAAAAATATCACAAGGGGAGAAAACATCAACTCTCAGGGCTTGGAATTTATGAAGTGGATGGACAACAGAGGTGTTCAATGTATCAATGCAGTCGCTTTTTTGAACCTTTGCTTTTGCAAAGTAGTAGAAAAACATTGCTTTGAAGGCGACATACAGCACATAATTCTGTTTTAATTTAACAGAAGGTTTTCGTATAAGCTTATCAAAGTGGATGGTACTGCAGAAACCACAGAAGACTACTGATGTAGCTGTCAACGAAACAGCTGTCTAGTCTGCTTGGTGGTTTGTTCTGCAAAGAACTTATTGTTATTGCAACCTGTTGCTTCATGAATTTAATTGGCATTAAGCTTATATATAATTCTAAAAAATATTATTTTTTTAGAATTATTAAAAACAAAAGACGTGTTCATATGTTGACAAATTTTATATCAAGATTTGGTTGGAAATTTTTCATCTCGTAAAAGGTCAGCTCCATCTACATCTTTTGCTTCGAAGAAACGAATTCAGCCTAATATCTCTACTCCCAATCATGGAATTGAAAAAGAAAGTTTCCGTAAACGATATGTATATTGTGTCAAATCGGGTATTGAAAATCGCACTTCAAATGTTTGTAAGCCATGCAAAGTGCATCTATGCTTTACAGTAAACAGAAACTGCTGCGCTGCATATCATAATTCAATATAAACCGTATATATTTAATTTATTTTTTTTTTGTTTATCCGTATCGTTGTTACATTCCAAGCTCTATCAATAAGTAACAATAAAATATTACCTTTAAGGACCATTGGAACACCCATGTCCCAAGAAATTAAAAGAAAACTGATTATAATTTTTTTTATAATTGTTTTTAAATATGCTTAATTGAAGCTAATTTAACTATTTTATTGTCTCAAAAACTTTGTTTCATTCCTGGAAACCTTCTGGTCTTAAAAGGGTTAAGGTAAAGCATAAAACAAATAATTAAAATACAGGATTAAAGTTTTTTCCTAATTGACCTTGTTATTTATTATGTTGACTTTTTATGATTTAAATACAAATTCTAAATGTTTGATAGTTTAAATCATACTTGATTTTAATTACAAATTCTAGTTGTTTGATAGTTTAAAATTGTTTATTGAGCTTAAGGTCAAATTTGGAAAAATTAATTGTACTTTAAACTATCAAACAACTAGAATTTGTATTTAAATCATATAAAATCAACATAATAAAATACAGGATTTTTAATTTTCAAAATGTTTTTTTTAACAAAATAATATAATGAGATTTTTTTTATATTTTTTTTTAATATAATTAGATAATATTAACCAAATCACATTTAATTATATATAAACCAAATTTATAATTACAGTTGTAATTAAAGCTGCCAGTGGTTTTTTTACCACAGTATTGTAATCAAAACATACAAAGAAGCAGTTCTTGCATTTAAAACCCCAATGAGAGGAAAAAGTGGTAAAATCAAAAATCAATCTGTTACGAAAAATAGCTGCTCTGAAAAAAAAACAACAAAATTAACGTATAGCGAATTTTTCAAGAGAAAAACCATCAAAAATAATAAAAGACATTGTTTTTTCGAGAAAATTGCCTTAAAAGTGGAATTTTTTATGAAAAAATCGCATTTTCTTACTTAAGCAGCTCATAACGTTTTTATTTGTGACTTCATGAAAAAAATTGTCTCTGAATCATTGTATCCAGATCAGAGATCTGCAACGAATACTTAAAAATAAGTAGTACTCGAGTAATATTCGATCAAAACTCAGTGATTCAAATCAGAGATTTGCAATGAATCACATTTTTTTATCATGAGCCACTTACTCAAAAATGAGTATAAGTAGTTTCCAAAGTAGTGCTCATATGTAATTGATTCAAAACACAGTGAATCAAATAAGTTTAGAATGAATTAAATATTAAGGGTTGCCACCTAATAATATGTATTTTTAAGAATTTTAAAAATAATTTAACAGTGTTAGGGGGTCGCTGATTTCGAATCTGAAATCAGAATTTTAAAACTCAATATGGCGGATAGGGTTGCCACCTAATTTTTTTTCTTATTTTTACGAATTCGGTGCTGGCGTGAACACTAGGTAAAAATGGGTCGTTGACTCCGAATCCGTTGTCAGAATTTCAAAATTATGTAATTTTTTACATTAGGGCTGCCACCTAATAATATGTATTTTTAAGAGTTTTAAACATTATTTAACAGTGTTAAGGAATTGCTGATTTCGAATCTGAATTCAAAAATTTTGAAGTTCACTCGAGTGGACCTGTTTCACACTTGCTCGAACAAATTCGTATGAAATCGAAAAAAAAGTAACAAGCAATTATAACAGACGGCAGCCCTGATAGAGTTAAAGGCTTGCTCTAAAAATAGCTACTGCTTTAATGTCGTATGACTAAATGGCCGATGAGAACGTTAAAGTTCATACGAATTTGTTCGAACAAGTGTCAAATCATATGAGGCTTTAACAGTGGGTTGGTCACAGCTCAATCACTCAATACTACTTAAGAGGAAATATAGGAAGGCTGTCTAGTTTGCTGTGTGATTGACTACAGAGCATGATTCAATCATATAGGTTATGCAGCCATTTGACGTTTACTCATAAGAGTAAACTTAGATACCCTAATAATGCGAGGAGAGCACAAGTGTAATTTTTTTATATCAAAATAAGCACTTGGTTGCATGAATATGAAACGTTTTCATTGTACGAAATATCCAAAGGTACATTTGACTACTACGTTTTATACTACATTTTCTATAACTTATTTGTAATTGCCACATTTTTGTTGTAAAACAGTAAAACAGTAAAAAAAAACAATAAAAGTAATATGTGTACACAGTACACATAATACTAATAATACACAGTACAGTAATAAAAACAGTACACAGAAAATGAATAATCGTTGCATGCGAATATTTCCAAAACTTTAAGCTTTGAATTAAAGAATGTACTGAAAACATGGTCTTCATAATAAAATTTATGCAATTCAAACTTTTTGTAGTTCTTTGTTACAAACAGTATGAATATAGTTATTTAAATATAAATTAAATTAAATTATGACTTACTTCTTCATATATTTTGTTTTAATATAAAAACACTAAAACTGATCTATTATTAGTCATATTTACACAGCGAACAGGATTCCTTACTTAAATCTCGCTAAAAAAAATAAGCTTGCCTGTTATAAACGCTGTTTTTAAATCATCAAAATATTAAAAGAGGATTTAGGCAAACAATCTTTTGAAAAAAATTTTTTTGTTAATTTATTATTGTTGTAAAACAATTCAAAACTATGTAAAAATCAACCAAATCCACTTATAATTCAGATTCTGCAGTGCTAAAAACCCGGTGCGCCAGAGTACTTTTAACTTACCAGAGTAACTTTAAACGCATTTTTGTTGAAACATAATTTTTTATACAGATTTTCATTTTTGTAATGTAATTAACTTTGATCAAAATTAGAGTTTTTGTAAAATTTGTCTAGTTTTTACACGCAATAGTATTGTTAAAAATAACATTAATTTTACTACTTTTTCGTCGCTTCATAATTTTCTTTCCATTTTGACAAAATATGTGCATTCAAAAGTCGATTTTCAAATGCATTTCTTTTGTTTGTTTAAAAACGATTTTGAGCTGCGCTATGATGTGGGTCGATTTTCACCATTTTTTAAGCGTACAAACTTCAGCGCCAACTTTATATACACAGAATATATGTTAGAAAATTTTGTTACTTAAACTGATGATGTAAAATTAACACGCAAATAAACTTTTTTAAAAAACATCGACCAAAATTACCTAAATTTTAACCGATTTTGCATAAAATCTCCCTTTTTTTTTAAAAAAGGCAGTCTTTTAAAAAAAAGTGTAGCAAAAGAAGAACTAATTTTTAAAAAAAAAACGCGCCAAAACACTGAAATGATACTTTTTTTTTGAGAAGACTACACAACCCCGTTTTTCATTAACTTCAGAGAGAGAATATGTGTTTGTTTACATAAAGTAAGGATATGTCGAACATATACTGAACCTTATTCTGATTGAATCATGATACAGAGTTGTTGTTGTTGCCTTTTTCAAACTTAATTGATCTAAAAAGCTCACAACTAAATTCATGGAATGATTTTTTGACCACGTTTTGTTTTTGTTAAATAGGCATTTGTTAGATCCATTTGTTAAATCGAAAATGTCGAACTGTGTAATAAAGTGTTAATTCGTTTTGCAAATTAGTTCTAAAAAGTACTAAATTATTTTTTGTGTAGGAGCTTCATAACCCGAAAATCGCCTATTTTTCATATGAAATCAAAATTTCGTATAGATTTCAAAAGATTGAAAAGTTTTCATTGACTTAAAAAAACATTCAAAAATAAAAATCTTGGAAGACTCTTTAACAATTAAAGTCTCAGAAGACTTAATTTAATATTAAAAGTTCACTTCAAACTTTTATTCCTCAAAGAAAAAGTTTTTCTAAATTAAAGTTTAAAGTAACTTTTAACTTAACTTAACTTTAAGCAACCATTTTTTAAATTTAAACTGGAAGATCCGAAAAATTCGGTTTTTTGTTCTTTGCAACCTGAAGGAATATTCTCACCTAAAACATTGCCGAGACGCGATTTGATGATTTCATGGTAAATTGTGACTCTACGCTCAAAAAAACATGCACTGAATTATGTTTGACGAAGCAGCGACTTATTTCTTTTAGGAGATTTTTTTAGTTCGTTTTTAAAAATTTGTTTAAGATTACGTTAGAATGACAAGATAATATGCAAGATAAAACTTTTGTGTTTAGATTTTTGACGTCGGCCACTACTACTTGTTTGAAAAATTGCTTGTGGCACATTGCTATTTTTTTAAGACGGCATATTAAATTGTGGCGGCCGTAGCTTAGTGCGTAGAGTGCGTGGCCCCTAAGCTAAAGAACTGCGGTAGCCCGGGTTCAATTCCAGCTCAGATAGAAAGTTTTTTCAATGGAATTAATTTTTCTGTACGGTCGTCACCTCCCTGCAGACAATGGCAAACCTCAGAGAGTAAAAATTGCCATGTAAAGCTTCTTGAGAACATAAGCTGTTCGGAGTCGGCATAAAACACGTAGGTCCAGTTCTCGGTCATATGTGATCAAACATTTAATAACACGCACAACACAATTGATCAATATAAGCTAGGTCAAAGTCCTTCTTCCAAGGGCTAAAATGGTCAGTTTATTTTATATTAAATTTCCCACCTGTTCGCTCTACGCATATTGTGTTAAGTCAATGTTTTATAAAATGTGAAAGAAATAAAGCTTTAGAGAAGTATTTCCATAAAAAAAGCATCAGCAAATAAAATTCCCCAAGCATATTCCAGGTAGCTTAAGAAAATTTTGTACTATGCTGATAGTAGTAGTAGGACATTTTTTATGTTCCTTACATATTTACACCCATAAGTTAAAGAAAATACTAAACTTTCTTAATTAAATCTTAGGTGTTGAAATAAGCTACAGGAAGAGTCACACTTTCACAACGGAAATTAAAACAAAACCCTTTTAAGCAAGCCGAAAATATGATTAGCGCGACATTTTGTGGCTCATTTACAATGAAGAAAATAATGTGAGTAGCAACGTTTGCTTAAAATGAACAAAGTACGAAAGTGCGAAGAAAATACGAAAATGTTAAAATAAGACTGAGGTGTAGTGCGCTTAGATGCGCATCTAATTACCAGAAAAGTGACTGAGCAAACGAACACACTCGGGATGTTAATGGCGTCAGTAAGAACAGCATGTGCATGTGTGTATGTGTGCCGGCGAGTGTGTTCACGTTAGAGCGAAGAGGCGCAGCGTCTAAATTAATTAGCAGTTGAAAACCCGAATGAGGAAAATTAATTGTGGTTGCGGCAGGCAATTTAATACATTTACAGAATTTTAAGAAAACATTTAAAACACGCTGCAAGACTTCATCAAATATGAAGATGCTGTACTAAATGTAGGCAACACCACCCCACCCCACTCCACCACCATCACCATCATATGAGCTAAATGGGCTGTGGCTTGGATCTACATATTTTAGCTTTTATTGAAAGACTTAACTTTTCTACTTGTTACTTCATTATAAAGCACTGACGCACTGAAACTATTCGGAATTCTGGTGTAAAGGTGAGTGCGAGCGTTTACACTGCATTATTCACTAGGACAAAAGAGGAGTGAAAACTAAACTCAATGAACGCCAGACTGAAATTTTATTCCATTCCAACAGAACCAAGCATCTGTTGTTCTGGAGATGAAACAGTTCGGAATTAATTTACATATTAATCCAAACTTACCATATGGCATTATTGGCTATATCACTACGAATGAGCCTTCTCGACTCTTCGTACTCGTACTCCAGCTTTGGTCGCAACTGCTGGTCCAAACATCTATGTGTTCTACAACCAACAAAAGTCATTTGAATGCTTTTGTTCGGCTGGTTGTTCGTTTATTTATTTATTTTTTTGCTTTACTTTGAATCCAGCACATTAGGATTTCGTATTCCAATTGCTTGGGAGTGCAGTAGGGATTGGTCATGGAAATGAAATCTGTTTTGAAACAACATGCAAACAGTTAAACTTCCGCTATGAAGTTGCTCACAGCCACAAACTTGTAGCATTGACGAGAGTCAGCGTTCTGTAGAACTTAAACTAAATTTCAATGTGGCTGCTACGAGCGAGCAACCCAACTGGCCGCCATCCATTCTACCATTCTGTTGGTGTGCATATCAAGTAAAATTTATTAACTGTTGAGTTGGAAAAATTGCAGACATTTATGGTCTTGCTTGAGCCATTACTTTTCTATTATCGCTTAAAGCAGCTCGCTGCAGTCGTTCTTCGCTTTCTGCCAGAAATAATTTGGTGGTGACAAGGAGTTGGGCATCCATAAGATCAAAGTGCGCCAGATCAGCATTTTGCGGGTCGAGTTTTTAAATATTCATTTAATAATTTTTCGCATATTTCAATGTCATTATCTATCTTTGCTTTTAGCAGCTAAAAAGTTGGTGTTAATGACTTATTTTACTTTTTCTCGATAAAAAAGTCAGTATGAATAATGAGACAAAATTGGTAATGGAAAGTAGATAGAAAAAGTGTACTTACGAGTGTGCTCATCAACATTGTAGTGCGAATATTAAATCTTTCAAATAATTACGAAAACAAATATTTATATATACTGACTTCTCATCAGACCCTTAATGTGTCTCTTAAAAAATTTGTTTTTTAAATTAGTTTAGTTTAGTTTATTTCATTAAGTCTTTAGATACAAATAGCCTTACAGGCTAAAATTCAAATAGTATATAGTTTACAAGTACATTATACAATTTAAGTTACAAAGTAACTCACTTAACTTTAAGCCTTTCTGTTAAACATATCTGAACGTTTGATTTAATTTTAAATATTACCTATAGAAAATTTAGGTACTCAAAAATATACTCCAAATTTGTAATTTTCGATAAGCTCCAGTGAAACAGATGTATGAAGAAAGGTCATTTTTCTTGAACATCCTGTTTGTGAACCACACAAAGAAAAACATTAAATTGACTCATAAAATCGTCTTATACAAAAAAAATCTAATAGATATTTTGAAATTTTAAAAAATTGCTTAATTCGCTAAAAATTGGAAAAATCGCCAAAAGTTAAAAATCGTTGCGTTAAATTTCAGTTAAAATTTGTCTTACCTGAAACTTTCAAAATACGTAATTTTTTTCTTCACGTTTTTAATATATCTCTTAAATATGTACTAGGGAAGTCAATCCCGGGATCTCGGACAGCTTAAGCCCCTTTAAACCCCGGGATTTTCTTTCCGCGATCCAGGGATTATCAAATAAAAAAATTTATACTACAAATATTCGTGTAAATGTAACCATTTTAATTTAAGTTGACACACTGAGAGAAATATGTGTTAAAATAAATTGTGTTCATATTAAACGAATTTGTTTTTGAAATAGAGCTTGAAACAATTTCATTTAAGCTAAAGACAAATGTTTTTAAAGTTTAATTTAAAGCAAAAGTTTTTGTTTTCAAAACAATGTTTTTAAAAATACTTTCATTGCAAAAATTTTAAGTTGAAACACATTTATTTAGACGAAAAATTTAATGCAAAATCTTTAATATTTAAAACAAATATTTTAAAAAATAATTTAAAAATATTGTTATTAAATTTAATACAAATAAATTAAACCGCCATTTTTCGATGCCATTTTTTTAACTTTATCGATTTTTCGGAGTCAAATTCGTGATCAGCGACCCCTGGGACCCCCCGAATGAGAAATTTTTTGACTTCATTTGATGAAGTTTGAGTTTCAATGCGGCTTGAAATATTTTCAATATCAAAACAATTTATTATTTCGTATATCATTATATGTTCAATATTTGTAAGACTAATTAAAAAATATTTTCAAACATTCAAATTTAAAATCGGGGTCTCTTGTCTGGTAATAATTTTCAATTATTCTACAGTACATAATTTTTTAATTCAATTTCTGATAGCGACGTATTTTTTGTTATTGGAAGGAAATAATAAGAAAAATTTATACAAAAAACAGAAATGAGCTTATAGTTGAAAATTAAACACGCTTGTTTTAAATTTTGTTTTGTAGAAAAGCAAATGAGTTAAATTTCTATTTTAACATTTTTTGTTTAATTTTAAAGTATGTTTTTTTCTCAGTGTAAGAATATAGAATTAGAAAAACTTTTATTGGGGCTAAAAAATAATGTAAAGACGATGAGTGTGAATCACTAGAGCAAAGACTTTGCAGAATCTGCAACATCGGAAAGTCAGCTAAGTATTTAAAAATTGTCAGATATTCTGACGCCGGAAATTAATTGGTTTTGTGGTGGAGACAATCGTGGTTGAAACTTAAAGATTCCCTACGATTATCGTATAACTATTTTTCCAACTACCATAGAATCAGAGCGGTGCTTCTCATCAGCGGGTTATATTTGTTATTATATCCGAACAAACCTCTCTAAAAAACTAGACGCGTTGATGACCTACGTTAAAAATTACGTTAAAAATAATTAAAAATACAAAATTTAATTTTGAAAAGTCTTTTCTAACCGTAATTTTCCTTAACACAATAGGTGTGTTTTCGAAAGCATTGTCGAGTAAAAGACGAGTAAAATTCTAGCTGAGAGAGTAAAATTAAATTTGAGAATAGTGTCAATAGATCGGAAACGACTTCTAGCTAGTTTCAATCACAAAAACAGCTGATTTTCGAGTTTAATTCCAATTTAATTTTCAGTTTATTTCACTAAAATGTTACAAAAAATAGCAAAACGCAAAGAAATTTCTCAAGATATCAGAAAATTGATTATAAAGTTAAGAAATGAGGATAAATTGTACGGAGAAATAGCAAAAATTGTTAGAAAAAGTCATGACATTACTGTTCAAACTATACAAAATTTTATTTAACCAAAACTACTGAAAATATACATCAATCTGGTAGACCAAGCAACCTTTTCGAACGTGAAAAGCGAAATGTCATCAAAATTGTCACCGCTGAGCCCAAAACCAGTGCTGTTGATATCGCAAAAGAACTCAAAAAATCTATAGAAATTAGTATTCATTCGGAAACAATTTTTCGATTTTAAGTTTCGATTTTAATTCCATAACGAGTTTTCTTTATATTCCTATTTACTTTTTGTTAACGAAAATTCCTCAATATTTCGATATTGGGTTCGTGCATGATAAATCCAGACGTTTTTGCATTGCGTCTTGCACAAATTTAGAACATTTATATTAAATTTCCGTCAATGAAATGTATGGCCAAATCAGCATGTTTCGTCAAGGATCAAGAAAAATCGTACGTGATTCATTTGAGATTTCTTCAAGACGGGAACTACGGGGCACGGTAGAGGATCTGTCATGGTATGGGGATGCACGTCATCTGCTGGACTGGGAAATCTGGCTTTTATTGATACTGCAATGGATCGTTGTGTTTATTTGAATCTGTTGAAAGATAATCTAAAGAGTGCACACATCTCTCATTGTAAAGGAGTGGTTAATTTATAATGTCCCTAAACAATTGCATTCTCCTCCCCAATCACCGGAAATGAATCCAATTGAAAATATATGGGATGAATTGGATCGGCGAGTTTGAAAAAATAAAATATCGAACAAAGAAGACCTTAAGTTAGCTCTACTTGAAGAATGGAACAAAATCACTGCAGATGTAACTAAAAAGTTAGTTTATTCGATGCCAAGACGTTTACAAGCATTATTAGATGCTAAAGATGGTCCAACCAAATATTGATTTCACTCGAATAAAACAACGTTCATCTCCCATACAAAGTGGTTTTAAAATGCAATAAACTCTTTTGTATTCCACAAAATGCATACAATGTCTTCAAATTTTACAACTTAGTTTTAATCTTAACCATGCACTCTACGTTTGGAATTTATAAAAATAAAACCCCTCCTACCTCCCATACAAAATTAAATCATCATAAAAGCAAAGCCTTCATATATTCTCCAAAAACTGTATGCTTAAACTTGCTAAAACATCAGCATAAGCTTTGCTATTCAGAATCTAATTTTAGTTTAAAATTTGAAGATTTTGGGTAAAACGACACCCCATAAAAAATACAAATAACTCGAGGATACTTCAATAAGTCCTTAAAAAGCAAAAAGAAAGAAATGTTTTATTTTTCAACATTATCCTCTTTCAGCTTTATAGATTTTTTTAAGCGTTTTTTCAAAAAAGTAGGATTTTGGAAGTTTCGTAAAAAAGGCATGTGTGCGATGGCCTTCTCATTAGACACAACCCAATCAACCATTGTGTAATAGTGTTTGGAGTAAGCTTACCTACAATGAATAATGAAAGCCTTTTACAAACATGCTTTGAAAACACTTGTCTGCGTTATAAATTTACAAGTCGTGTTGTAAAATTGTATCGAAACATAATAAAAATAAGCTTCTTATAATAATATTTGTAGTAAGTTTACTTGATGTTTAAATTACAAGTGTTTTCAAAGCATGATTGAAAAATGCTTTCAGAGGTAATTGTTTCACAACTTCAACATATAGTGGAATTTGGAATTCCCCAAGCACTAAAAATTACAATTGCAATAAGAAATAAAGTTCCATCACTTACAATTTTGATGTCAGTGCCTCGTGTTCAGTGATAATTCCAACACATTCTTTTAGAATTTCATAATACTTAAATAATTTTTAATATTTTGTAAGTTACATCAATGTGCTTTAATAAAAATTTATGTTGAATAGTCCACATAGTTTTATTTATATTCCCTTTTTTTAAGTGGCAATGTGTTTATCGATAGTATATTATAGATAAATTTCCTATAGATTTGGATGTGATGGTCTTTCGTATGGATTCATTTTACTGAGAAGATAAATTTGTGCTCTTATGTTAACTGCGAGCACATAAGATTTCTTAAAAACAGGTGTTAAAAGCTTACAATAATACTTGCTTCCCATTATTTAATAAATGTTTTAATAATATTTTTATAACACTTTTTTCCAATTTATTATAAAACAGTTGTAAATAACTTACAATAACACTTACTTCCAATTATTTAATAATTATTTTCAATAATACTTTTACAACACTTTTTTCCAATTGCAAGGAAAGTATTGTAGAAAGCTTATTTACAACACTTGAGTCCAATTGACTTGTAAACGACTGTAATAATATTACAGTAAGGAATATTTTTCCAAGGGTTCCTTTTTGCTTATTCTACAATTACTAGAAAGCATTTAACAACCATTTTTACAAGCTTTTTCCAAGCCCAATGCTTACGCTTGTAAGCTTACTAGAAGCCTATTCTAAGCTTGTTTGGCTGATTGAGAAACCACTAAAAAAGCTACAATTTTGACTGTTCCTTTGTCTCTGGTTTGTAGTAGTGTATTCATGCTTCATGTATCGACACAATTCTCAGGATTGGGACCGAAAATCACCCAACCAGCCTTAGGCTGCCCGCATAGTAAACGCCGAAGCAGGCAGGCAGGCAGGCAGGCCCTGCGAAGAAACGAGATAGAAATAACTTTTTTCTCTCTTGTTCACATAGTTTTCCTGTGCCTGTCTGCCTGCCTGTCTGCCTGCCTGTCTGCTTCGGCGCTTACTCTGCGGGCAACCTTAGGCCGTGTTTATAGTGAACGCTTTTTGCTGAGCTGAGAGGTTTTGCTGAAAAAAGCTTTGTGTATAATCATATGGAAAAAGCTCAAGTGTTTATAGTGCAAGCTGACTCCGAGCATAAAGCTACTTATAAATTAGTTTTCAGCGCTTATATCTCCATCTCGCTTGCTCACATAGCAGAAAGCGCGCACTATAAACACCAATAAGCTCAAGAAGCTACTTTGTGTAGCGTTAAATAAGCGTTCACTATAATCAAAAAAAGCTTGACAAAGCTACTTTATGAATCAACTTGAGCCAAATGAGCCACTATGAACGCGGTATTCTAAACTGTCAGTAAACGCGGTACTCAATCTTGCCTACTTCAATCGACAACAAAAATAAAACTATGTGATGGATACAGCTGAAACTCTAGCAGCTGACTAGTTTAAAGTGTTGCTTACTGGGAAAAATTCATTTTCGATATTACGAGCCTTATCTCTTGGACTTATTGAACTACTCTCGTACAACATTTAAAACTTCAAATACACTTAAACACGACTGTGGGGGATTTTAACTTCAGCCCAGTCGAAGAAAATCTTTTACTAGTTTAATTTTTATTTGTGTATTTTTTGCTGATGCAAAAATTAAAAGTTCATTTAACGTTGACTGAACTTCTGTCCATAAAACTTATAACCTTGAACTTGCGTGTATGATAAACAATCCCAAAATAGGTATTCGAAAGGTGCTGATACGTCACGTTTGCATGAGTGTGCGTATGAATTGTTGACGCAGACATCAAGGTCCTGCGAATGCGTCAAGTCCCCGGTGACACACATTGACGCTGCAATTCATGCAACAGCTTTTCTGCTCTGTCATATTTTTTCCCCATTTTATAAATTGGGCTTATTTTCTCTTAAGAACTGCACTCGGTTGAATCCTTTTAAGTAATCCTGCTCTTAGCTGCGTAACTAGGAATATTTTACTGCCTAAGCTTAGTATGCTGTTGAAGCGAAAATAAATCTTCCGTAAGAAATGCATTGCGTTTTTGACAGCAAATAGGTAGCGATATTTTTTTTTCGTTGGTTAGTATGCTGTTGAACCGAAAAATTGCTCAATGCAGCCAAGTTCACAACCATGATTGCAGAGTTAAAATGTAAAAATTTTGCTGTCTTTTATATGTCCGTACATTTGGCGTGGAAATTTGACATTCAACAATAAGGTTTAACTAGCACATTCAAGAAACAGGTTATATAAGTATGTGTAAGTGTTCAGTCTACACCAAAATTTCGCGTGTAGAATTAAATGCCTAAAAATTTTCGTTCCTACAGCATACTAAGCTTTAAACTGAAATGACCGCAATCAATCAGAACTAGCAAATATCTATTAGCTGCAAGGATACGTTTTTAATTATGACCATGAAATCCTGCCTTAAATAGTGTCGCAGCCAGCCAACCTGAGTTTGGACAGCATTGTTGACATCCTTTTGAAATTTTCGTTATCAGAATTTCCTTTATGCAATTTCCTTCCTTGCTAAATTTTAATGCTGCTTACAGAGCTTTTGTTTGGACAAGTTTTTAGAAAAATAAGTCTTTTTTACATACAAAGTTAAAGAAGCTCATCACGTGTTCATCCATAAGTAAACACACACGAGCATGACGTATGAATGTATGTGTTAGGCAAATTTTTTTTGCTCCTCTGAGCTGCATGGAATACCACAAAGCCAGAGCAGGAGAGCTTAACTGTAGCTAAACTGACATCCTCAAACAACAACACAAACACACACACGCACGCATAGACACGAGCAACCTAACAAACACACTCACACCCTGCGACACACAGAGGACAAACACATCATTCCATAGCCCAGCGTTATTCCAGAAAATTTCAAATTTTGTTTATTTATGACGACAGTCTGCACTAGATGGCGCTGTCGTGCCGCCGTTGTTGCTTCTGCTACTGCGTTGTTCCTTTGGAAAATTACATGATGTGCGCCATAAAATATTATGAGATGATTATGATATCACTTTGCCGAGCACCGTGCTAAACACACACACACACACATCCATGGGCGTCCATAGGGGCAAGAGTAGGGCACTTGCCGCCTCCCCCTCTAGGCAGTGAAGATGTTTTATATATCTTCATATTAAATCAAAAAAGCCGTAATTACTATTAAAAAATTTTGCGGAAGAAGCAAAAACCTTTATAAATTGTAAGTTGCATTTTAACTTAGCGATTTTAGAACTTGTTAATATAAACGGCGTTTTTAGTTAAAGGAGTGTAAAATTTACATACAGGAGCATGTATTTTGATAAGGTGCATCATAACACTGTTCAACACAAAGAAAAATAACAAGGTTACGCCAACGGATTCTGAAAGAGGGGACAAAAAAGAATATCTTCTTTGTACTTATAGATATTATATGTAAAGCTTTCTTTTGTATGGTGATTTAGAGTGAAAGTTTACGTAAAACATTTTTGTTATAGTAACTAGCACCCTAACACTGAGTTTTGTGGGACATTTTAACACCAATACTAAATAAGTGAGAAATTAACCCTTAAACACATTTTAAGTTTTCACTTATTTTTGGCATTCAAGTTAGTTTTTAAGCTTTGGTGTATTCAGAAACTTATAATGAAATTGTATGGCAAATATTTTTGTGGAATATTTTACCCGTTTTATCCCTATTTTATTATTTGCCCTTTATCAAAAACTGGTCAAAAAAGACTTATACATTCAAGAGTTAGAGGGTTAAAATATTCCACGAAAATGTTCCTCGTAATATTTTACATAAATGTGCTGAACACATCTTATACCCATAACGTTAGGGTCACATGGTCTCGTTTGCTGATTCACTATGAGAATGTTTAAAAGGGGGATACATTATACCCCCTCTAAAATAAAACTCAGAAGTAAACTTTCTAAACGCCGATACACGTATATTTTTTTTTGTCCGTTAGCGGAACCTTGTTATTTTGGAAAAAAAAATGATTTTGTTGTTCAATGTAATCAATCAAAAAATCGGTTTTAAATTTTTGGAACTTACGGTTTTTTTATACCCCCACGTTTAAAAAACGTAATGGGGGTATATTAATTTCGTCACTCCGTTTGTAACGCCGATAAGGAGGCGTGGCTGGTATAGAAAAGTATATATATTCCTGATCAGCATCACCTCCTGAGTCGATTTAGCCATGTTCGTCTGTCCGTCTGTCCGTCTGTGTCCACGATATCAGCCGTAGTTTTTGAGCTATCATAACGAAATTCAAAATGTAAGCTTTTTATACAAAAATGGAGGTCATGTTCGAATCTGAGCAAAATCGGATGAAAACCACGCCTACCTCCCATACAAAGTGACTTAACCAAAATGGTAAGATCTCTTTAAATTCCACAAAAAGCAATTTAATGACTTCAAATTTCGCACAGTGTCTTAAATATTGAATATTTATTTTGAGTATTAAATTTGTAAAAATCGGATGAAAACTACGCCTACCTCCCACACACAGTGACTTAACCAAAACGGGGAAATCTCTTTAAATATATTTAACAGTTTGCTTAAGACTTTATATATACTCTAATTCGGCCGTGGGGGTATTTTAACTTCGGCCCAGTCGAAGATAATTTCTTACTAGTTTTTATTTCATATGACAATATTTTAGTTTGGTATGTTAATATTTTTTTAAAGAGAACACAAAAATACCTTTTTTAGAGTTTATTTATACATAAAGCTAAGCTAAGCCATGCATTTTTACATAGTATGTTGTACCCGTTGCTGTGATAAGTTACGATACCATTTCATTTAACCTTGTTTCACAGATACTTTTCAATACGTATTTGTATACTCATAAAATTTTGTGTTGAACTATTACTAATAATTGCTTCCATTCTACTGATTTAATTCGTAATTTTCAGCCAAGAATAGGATTCGTAAAATGGACGTCGTTTGGTAGGGGACAGTGGGGAGTTTTTAAGCATGGGGAGTTGCGAAGCACGGCCATAGATGTTGCTTACCAGTGGTTTTGATCGTTCTTACCTACCCAGTAAAAAAACATACGATCGCTCCCATGAGGAGCAACAAGAGAGCTCTCTTTTGCTGTTTTATTCGATCAAAAAGTGAGCACTTGTGCCCTTGTGCCCTTGTGCTCCTTTACTGTTTTATAAGATCAATAGGCGAGCAATCAATAAAAAAAAAGAACATAAAGTAAGGCATGTGCTTTGTAAGAAACTCTATCATTATTTTCTGTGAAAAATCGACCTTTGTAGTCTAGTGGAATGTGCGCTAGACTAACAACCCAGAGGTCCCTGGTTCGACTCCGGGTTTGAGCATGCTTCTTTTCACTTTCTTTATTCTTTCCTACATTTAAGAATTATGGAAAACTAAAAATCCTCAACTAAATTGAGGAAAATATGGAATTAAAGGACAGGAACAACTAAGGGCTTGCCGAGGTTAAGGCATAACACACACACACTAGCCTCGGTTAAAAGCAATTCAAATTGTCTTTCACGTTTATTTCGTCTAATCAATAATTCACGTATGGTTCCAATCAATTCCTCTAGCTAATCTTTCCCTTTCCTTTAACGTCAAAGACCAAACCTTGTTTGTATAAGGCGCATGTTGGTTCTTTAATCTTTAAAAAAAAAATATTTTAAATATTTTTTGCTGATTCATTTGGATCATTTATTGATCGCTCTTTTTGAGCTCCTCTTGGATGGAGCACTCCCAGATCGCTCATAGGATGATCCCCTTTTCTACTGGGTACGGTCAACATTTTTCCACCTAATATCTAAGTTTTGTACTAGCACTCGTCCTGATAGCACACTTTTTCGTATCCCTCTAGACAGTGTGTTCAACATTTTGTTCGAAAATTTTTTTTGAGCATTCCTGTTTGTGGCATTATCTTAAACATTTTCAAGCGAATCGAAAAAGTGAGTACACATAAAATAAACAGCAATGATAAGGCTTTCGACGTTCAAAAGGATTCATGCAAAAACATTCGATGTGTTAACGACGCGGTGGGAATTTTAAAAAAGTAGTGAATGGGGAGAAATGAAGGACATCAAGTGGGGAGATGTGAAGCACGCCAAATATGAAATATGTCAACCTGAAATCGTATTTTACATGCGTATTACGCATAATTTGTAAAAAAATCAAATGTTTGGTGCAATTCCAAGGATTTTTTCAATACACTTTGTTATTTTTTTATTTTTTTCCCTTATGAACAATATAGTTTTTTGCTTAAGGAGTTGACAAATAAAAAAATATGAGATAATTATGAAATCTATTATGAAACTTTGAACAGTATAAAAAAACAATTATAAAACTTTGAAAACTATGCGCAAACTATGAAAACTATAGGAAAACTATGAGGTAACTATGAGAAAACGTTAAGAAAACTTCAACATTTTAATTTTATTTTCCCCATTTTCGTAACTCTAATACATAATAATCATAGTAATATGTCTTTTTCTACGATCTCTGTAAAGAATTTTTACCAAAAAATTCAATTTTCTGCAACTTTTTGTCGTGCTTCACAACTCCCCATGATTTTTGAAAACTCCAAAAACTAGTTTTTTGGGCCAACAGATGCTCTAGAGATTCAATTCGAAAAAATGTAAAAAATACTTTTGTGGTAGTTTTGACCACCAAACAAAGCTTGCTTCAAAACTTCCCACTCTCCCTACATATTACGAATATTTTATTCGTATTCGTACAAAAACAAATGTATATTGTACGAATACATTTGTTACATTTACGAACGATACTAATACCTAAATACGAAAAAACATTCTGTCCAAGCTAGGGTTTGAACCGCGGTTCTTTAGCTTACGGGCCACGCACTCTTCCAATAGGCTACAGCCACCTTACAATCATACATTTCCTTATATTCAGTAATTGTTCGACCAACTAGGCTGAGCGATTTTGGTTGTACATTTTTAAAACTCCGCTAATACTTCGTACATTCTACAAATAATGTATAAGGTCAACCTACGAATGAATGTAATGGAAGAAATTACGAAGTTATTCGTACGAGAAATTGAAATCGAATGTTAAGAAATGATATCATTTTTCGGAGCAACAAATGGCAAGGGTCATTTAGACCAATAACGAATATAAACTTTGGTGATTAGCAAATTTATGTTTGAAAAGCATTGTAAGCAAGTAGAAAACAAAGTTAAATACATTTGATAATAAATATAAGTTTTCCCAAAAGTTGGTTTAAAAAAATCGTTTTTCTGTCGTTTACATATTACAATTATGATAATTTTTTAATTGTTCGTAAATTTAATGAAATGGCGAAAAATCCTGCAGCAATTAAATTTGATTCATACGTTTTGAATTAAAACAATATAAATTTTTTAAATCATTTGCATAAAAGGTATGTTTCCGAACTCGATTGTAGTAACTTGCATGCTGCTAGAACTGATGCATGTTAGAAAAAGAAATAGGTAGATTGGTTTCAATGCGGTGTGAGATCTGGTCACAAATATTTCATTTAGCATGCGGGAAAAATCTGAAAAATTTCAGCCCGCTCGCAATTGGTTTAGGAGTAATAGGCCTCCAAAGCTGAAAAAATGGTCCAAAAACCTTACTTTGTTTCAGTTTTACAACAAAATAAAAAACTTTGTTTAATATTTGGAAATTTTTGTATTCGTATTTAAAAAGTTGAAAATTTTGAGCTCAATAGTAATTAATGCGATTGCATTTAGGGATAATGGAGACCTTCCATTAAATAATTTACTAAAATACTAAGAATATTTGCTTTTGTAAAACATTATTGAAATGCATTGCGTGACAAAAAATGAAATTAAATTTGAAAATTTTTCGGGCATGATATGAGAAAGATTTTTACCCCTTCTTTAAAATATGTGACCTTCTCCGAGAAAAGGGACCTAGTGTGTCAAAAAACGGGTTTGGACTTAAGAGTGAAGTCTGGTACCTAAAAGGGTGTAGAATAAGATGAAATGAGTTAGATTTCTGATAAAAATTTATTTACCCCATAAAAACGTACAAAACGAACTTGGGAAAATCGATAAAAATGCGTTATGAAACTTTAAATGCGTTTTGCTCAAAACTTCATTTTCACACACTAGGTCTCTTTTCTCGGAGAAGGTCACATATATTGAAATTTTTTATGTGTACAAGCGTGTGTCAACAACTGTTATAGTGTGCATACACCACGGTAAAAAAATTAGTACCAAAAATCTCAGAAAATAGAATTATATAGGTTACGTTTTCTTTATGCGCATTCTAGACTCCTTTATGTATTTGAACCCCCCCTAGAACAAATCCTGCGGACACCTATGCATACATCCAAACAATCTTACACATTCATACACGAGGACTCACGAGCCCACACAAGGCATTATCCTGTCAGCCGGCAACATAGGACTCACCTGTAGTTAATTTTTATATCGGTATGTGTGCGCTCCTCTGTTGGCAGTATGATTGTGTGTATGTGTGTGTGTGTGTGTGTGTTTGTTGTTTGCTGGATCTTACAACATAAATTTTAAAAATACTCCGCTTTAATGTTTCTCAGTTGTTGTTTTTACTGCTGCGTTTGCTGCGGCGCGTATTCGTGATTTGCACTTTTATTTGGAATTATTTTATTAAGGCTATTCCTTTTTTTTAATTTTTTTTTTTTTAAGACAAAATACTTCGTGCCCAACCCTGCCACGAGGACATACAAAGCGTCTCTGCCGTGTCACCGAAAAAGGATCAACACATGTTCTGGTGTGTTTGCACGCTTGTTGTGTGCATGACGTTTCACAAGGCATTGCGAGGACGAAACAAGTGCGTGTACCGCTTGGTTGTGCAATTAAATATTAATAATAATGGGCCGAGGTGAAAATAAAATAAATATTTTTTCTTTTGGCTTCACCAAAAAACTGTGTCTCACTCCAATGCTTACATGTCGAAAGACAAATGAGCTCCTTATTATGCAAATTGAAAAGGAATTTTAAAATTTGAATTTATTCTTGCCGCAATTCAGCCGCGGTGCTAATGTAAGGATATAATTTTTGCGTTAAATTATCTGTAAGTTTCATAAAATACTAAAAATTACGATTTGCAAGAGCGAGAGTATGAAGGACTTTAAACGTACGGTTTAAAGTAAAACAGGAGAGAAAGAGAGATAGAGAATGGATGACTTTAAAAATACAATTAAATTTACAAAGTGGTGTATATAAAAAAATTAATACAATCTTTTTAAAAAAAAATGTTTTTAAAAATACAACTTAATGAATTATAACAATATTTTCAAAAATATTTTTAGGATTCTAAAATAATTTTTATATCTACATTTAGCACCAAAAGTTCACCATTTCTAATACAAAATGTAAAAAAATGGTTAAGGCCATTTAAGGTTTCAGATTTAAGTCTGAATTTAAAAAAAATTTCGTTCGAATTTAATATCGAGAGCTTATATTCAATATGACCTATCTACATTTTCCACAAAAATGAGTTTTTTATGGCAAAGAAATCGTGGATTCAGCTGCCACCTATGAGATTTATTTTAATAAAAAAAAAGAGAGTTTAGCAAAGTGTTCCCCCTTAAATATTTTACTTATATACAATACAGTTTTTTTGTTTGTCTATACAAAAGGACTACTCTACACAATTTTACGGAAATATTCAACCTATACACAAAACAACCTATCTACACTTAAACGAAAAATACGAGATTTCACTAATTTTTTTCTTTCCTTGTTTATGCAAGTTTGTCATTCTTCTAATACAATATTCTGGTACTTTGGTGTGTGAATATTTACACACTGAAAGGTTTAAAGGATTTTTTGCTCTCCTGAGAAAAGTTTTTTTGTAGATAGGTCATATTGAATATAAGCTCTAGATATGGTAAATATTTTTAAATATTTATACACGTCACTTTAAAATTTTCCCGCACCTTACTGAAATAGTTTTTATCATCGGCATTTTTTGGCAAACATATAATAAAACTGTTAAAAAAATCTACTTTTGCACATTGAATATTTTTTCGAATTTCTTAGACAATCTGTAAACATATTAAATTTTGCTTATACTTTTCATGTTTGTTTAAGTAAAATCATTGAAGTGGAATTCACACAAGTCTAATTAAGTAAAAATTATTTGTAAAAAACTACCACCACGGCCGTATTTTAGTTTATTCGGAATCTTGAATGCTGTGTTATTTTGATGACGTCACTTTTATAAGGCGCGGTTTTTATGCAAATATTTCAAATTTGAAACTCAGAGTTCTTTTTATTTATTGAATTTTCAATTTTTTTACCAATTTCACAAAAAGACGGACTAATCTAAATCGACTCAGGAAGTGATGCTAATCAAGAATATATATACTTTTCTATACATGGGCGTAGTCAGACTTTTCTATAGAGTAGGGAGCGTTCCCAAAGTCCTGAAGTATAAATATAAGCAATGTGTAAGTAAAGGCATTAATAGTCAATTTGTGTTGCCACCGATTTTGACTGTAAAATTCAAACCAAAAATGTGTAAATGGTGAATCCAAATAGCTTACTTTCACTTCACTTTTTCACTTGCATATCAGAGATCTGCTATGAATCAAATTTTTGAATCAATGAGCCAATTACTTAAAAATGAGTATTAATTAGTATAAGTAGTTTCCAAAGTAGTACTCATATGTTATTGATTCGAAAAAAAGTGAATCACATTTTTGAATCATGGGCCACTTACACAAAAATGAGTATGAATGAGTATTAGTAGTTTCTTAAGTAGAACTCATATGTGATTGACTAAAAAAAAGTGAATCAAAGAAGTTCAGAGTAAATTAAAAATTAAGGGCTGCCACCTAAAAATATTTATTTTTAAGAATTTGAAACATAATTTAACAGTATTCGGGGGTCGCTGATTTCAAATCTGAGTTCTAAATTTTAAAATTCAATGTGGGTAACAGGGTTGCCACCTTATTTTATATTTTTAAGAATTCAGTGCTGACGTGAACATGAGGTAAAAATGGGTCGCTGAATCCGAATTCGTTGTCAGCATTTTGAAATGATTTAATTTTTTTATAATAGGGTTGCCTATTATAAGGTTGTCTTCATTGTGTATGACATGTTTTTACACGTCCTAACTTATTTTCTACCGGGCTCCCTATTTGTTCGAGGAAATGTGTCAAACTTCTATATATCATCAATCAAGGTATACAAGTAAGTTACAAATAAAAGGTGATCAACATATGTGATCACCAGGGCTCGGATTTTCATGACCTAAAAAACTGCAAAAAATTGCCTATAAAAATAGCAAAAATGACCTAAAAACTGGAGAAAATTACCTAAAAACTGAAAAAATTACCTGAAAAAAGCAAACAATTTATAAAAAAATAAATAAAAAATAAATCTTTTAAAAAAAACATTTCTAAACATAAAATTTATTTGATATAAATTTTATGCATAGCATTAAAGTATATAACAAAGAACATTTCTAAGTTATTAAAATGGAAAGAACGTCGATTCTCTAGAAAAATGTTTTTGTAAGCAGAAAAACTTCTCTCTACTTCTGCACTGACGAGAGGAACATATTTAAAAGACGATATTTCATCGGATGTAAGTTTTTCTTCTAGTTTTATACTACACTCGGTCTCATAACTATAGCACATTTTTTTAACATTTTTTTAACTACACATAACAATTAAATGAAACACCCTGTATAAAAAAACGATTTTTTATAGAAAACCTTCTCTCTCTCTCTCTCTCTCTCTCTCTCTCTCTCTCTCTCTCTCTCTCTCTCTCTCTCTCTCTCTCTCTCTCTCTCTCTCTCTCTATTCTGCTTCTTTTCACAAAAAAATTTTTTTCTTAAATCCTGCTGTCTGAAAGGAACCGTTAAAAACAGCAAAGTGATTTCATATTTGCACCTCCTTTATCGCTTCATAACTATAGCACACTTAAGTAAACACTCTCAAAAATAGGTTTTTCTTGTTTAATTTAATTAATAATAATTTTAGTAATGAGTTACACCTCCGTTATGCTGAATACACGCAAATATTCGGTTTTCCATGAAATAATACCTTGACAAGCATGAACATTTTTATTTCTTAGTTCTGGAACTGAGTTGTACTAGCGCATAGATATTTTCTATTGAGTTAAGATCAGGTGAGCAGGCTGGCCATTCCAGAATCTCTGGCCATTTCCAGAAGAAATTTGTGTGAGAAAATTATTGCGGTTCTTTTCTTAAGTCGGCCTTTGTATTCTAGTGGAGAGTGCGCTAGACTATCAATCCAAAGGTCCCTGGTTCGAATCCAGGCATTTAAGAATTATGTAAAACTTTCATGCATTTAAGAATTATGTAAAACTAAAAACCCACAAACAAATTGTGGAAACTGTTGAATTAAAGAGCAGGAACACAACTAAGGGCTGGAAATGCTTGCCGAGGTTAAGCAATAACACTAGCCTCGGTTAAAAGCAATTCAAATTGTCTTTCATGGTTGTTTCGCCTAATCAATAATTCGTGTATGGTTCCAATCCATTCTTCTAAATAATCTATTTCTTTCCTTTTAGGTTAAAGACCAAACCCTGTTTGTATAAGGCACATGCCTTGGTTCTTTGATCTTTCAAAAAAAAAAAAGTCACGCCAATATTGTCTGTGACCATCAGGGCCATCTAAATTCCATTTTTCTCATCAGAAAAAATAATCTATAAAACAAAAATTACTCAGAATATGACAAAGAGTTATTTATGTACTGTCCATGTATTCGGCCATTTTATAATATTCGGCAGAAACCGAAACCGAAACCTAAACTGGTTAAAAATATGAAAATTTAAGTTTTTACAAATGATTGTTTTTATTAAAATAAAACAAAAGTAATCCTAGTACAAAACAAGTATTATTTTAATATTGAAGTTTACAATAATTAATTGAAGTTTACTGTAATAATAAATGAGATAATTTTTTATTTTATTTTTTAGTACACACTCAAAATAGTATGCACCTACAATGTACATTTTTTAGAACTACAAAGCAAAGTATTTCTGTTTTTCTTAAAGGTTTAGTATTATTAAAATAGAAATATGTATTTCGTTTTCTTTTTCTTTATTCGACACACATAGAATTCATTCGGAAGTTTAATTGTCAATTTTTGGCTTAAGTAATTTTAAAACTTTAGTGGTAATTGCAATAGAGATGACAATATCGAAAATGATAGTATCGAACGCATAAAATTAACCAAAATGTTTTGCGTTAACACGATATATCAAATTATAGACGAATCCATCATTTTTGTTTTTTACAATGCGTTGCAAAAATTTTTATTAAACCAAACTTATATATTTGAAGTAAATGACTAATGCAAGAAATTTTGTCATAAGTCAAGAATAGCGATAACTCTCTTTTTTAATATGTTTTTGTTGGATTATACGGATTTTAACCTCCTTAATCTAAATCCAAATTTCAGGCCGCTGGAAATTGGTGTAGAAGTTATAGGCCTCCAAAGTTGCAAAATGGGCTACAAATCGTTCTGTTTTTTTTAGTGTTCCGCGTTATGGGTATCAAAAAAAAGGTAATGCGAGTACCTATTCAACGAGGTTTGTATCAAACATGAAAATCCATTCATAACTTTTTAAGATATATCTATTATTATATTTACAATTTGTCTAGAAAACTAGTGGTTTCCCTTTTACGAAAGCACGACACTAAAACTGTATATCTTTAAAAGTTAGGCATGGATTTTCATATTTGAATAGGTATCTTGTTGAATAGGTAATTGAATTACCTTTCTTATGATACCCATAGAGTGTAGTTTTGTTGAAAAATTTAGAAAAATAGCAAGATTTGTAGTCTATTTTTTCCAACTTTGGAGGCCTATAACTTCTAAGCCAATTGCGATCGGCCTGCAATTTTTTCATATTTGGAGTATGGAGGCCAAAATCCAAATAATCTGCAAAAAAAAATTCAAAGTTATAGTTGTCGCTATTCTTGAAATGTTCCGAAATTTTTACCAAAAGTTTCGGCTAGTTTCGGTTATTCGGCCATATTGAGGCCATATTGAGGCCGAATAGCCGAAACCAGCCGAAACTGCCAAAAAGGGCCGAAACTGGCCGTAACCGAAACCGAATATTCGGTCGGACACTACTGTCAATACCTGAGAACAGTTTGTTTGCATATTTCGCTTATCGAAATTAAGCCGGAAAACTTTATGACGCTTAAGTAATCTGGGTGCTGTTTTCATTTTTTGTCGACAGATTTTCGATGCATCATTCAGAATTCTCCAAACCGTTGATTTAAACATTTTTGTTGTTATTGTAACAGCAAGCTGGCTACAACTAAGCGCTGAGTTGCTAACTTTTTGTAAAAATCTTCGAGATTCGCGGTTCGAAAGTTTTTTTTTGAGCCATCTCGTCTAGCACTATCGTATTCTTCCGGATTAACGAGGAAATTTTAAATAACTTTACATTTTTTTTTCCTTGAAATATCGCAAATTTTCAGGCCTGCCTTATTAAATCCAAGAATTTCCCTTTTTCTTCTTCTGACAAATTCAAACCTAGTGGCATTTAAAGTTTTTATTTGTTTTTTAACTTTAAATACAGAATTATTATCTTAAGTGCACGTGTTGTCACTTAAACGTTACCTTTTCAAATCTGTAACCTTTTCAAACGAAGAAAGAGGTGCAAATATGCGATCATTTTGCTATATTTAACGGTTTATTTCAGAGAGTATATTTAAGAAAAAAAATGTGAAAAGAAGTAGAAGAGAGTAAAAAAATTTTCATTGAATTTATTTTTTTATACATGGTGTTTTAAATAATTTCAATGGTCAGTTAAAATAATATTTTAAAGTGTGTTATAGTTATGAGACGCAGTGTATTAAAATTTTTAATACACTAATATTTCAGCAACAGAGCATATAAATAGTGTTCATAAAAATAACATAAACTGAGTTTTTATCTAACACTTGCTTCTAACATACCCTTTCGCCAGTTTCACCACGCGCCTAGCTTTTTTTCATCGAGATCTATAAACAAAGCTACTACTTTTTCGAGAGGTAATGTTTTTGATTGAAGGGACTCTATTGTTAAAGGAATATGTTGAAAAGTTTGCATTTTTACATTTTATAGTACGGAAATAATGAAAAAAGAATTATTTTAAAATTACACTAAAATTACCTAAAAAACCAAAAAATGCTCTAAAAATTAAAAATGCCAAAAAATGACAATAAAATTACTTAAAATCGATAAAAATTACAAAAAAAAAAACGTCCTAAATCTAGTAAAAATGAAAAGAAAACAAAAACCGATAAAAAATTATGAAAAATGACGAATAAATGACCTAAAAATATTTCATATTTGGAATTTAGAAAACATAAATGGACGTTCTAAATACCCAGGAAATGTCTTAGAAGCAGCAGAAAAAATATGAATGTCATCAAAATCCTAGTCCTGATGATAACATATGTTAAAACAAAAAGTTTCAATTATTGTTTCAACAAATTTTGAGTTTTTTTAGTATTTTTCCATTATATGTTTTTCTGAAAATTTTCAAGTTTCAAAAATCATGATTTTTTCCCAGTCCCGAACGACTTAGTTGAAAAATTTAGAACAATTTTGCAGTAGACCCTTAAGAAAGTACAGCATTCAAAATTTATTTAAAAAAAAACTGTAATCAAATTCCGTGTATCAAAAACGGAGATTTGAACGTTCCATCAATCAATCCTTTCACAGGCCGAATATGCTACCAGCGGTAGAAAATGGGTAAAGGAGCTAAATAACGCTCAACACTAACATTCGTGCAGGGTATTAGCATGATAGAGGAATACAGGTAGATGCACCAGATGAGAGCATACTGCCGGAAATGTCAAAACGAAGCAAAACTTTTTCTTTGTTTTCTTTTGTTTGCTGAATTTGACAGACATGGCAGTATAGAAAGAGAGCACAGTCAGTGCTGCAGCTACCTCTAATCTTCTACCATAGGTATTAGTAGTGCACGCCTTATTACTGGAAAAAATTTACTAGCTTCTTTGATTACATTCACCAGTTCTAAAGCGGCCAATTTGTCTTTGCTGAGGTTTTTTCCTTAAGTGAGTTAAACCAAAGGTCAGATTCTCCCTCGAAATATTCAAGAGCATAAAAGTTAACAAATGATTTGGTTGCTGATTTATACCGGTCTAGAGTCTAGAGAGCATATTCGATGGGTGCAGAATAGAAAACGCTGGTATTTTTTCTGCGAATAATCTTTGCAGTACTCAGCAGGTGTGTTGGAACGCCTAAATCAGGTGGATTATAACTCTAATTTTAGTGTGAAACTATTTGACCCTCATAGGCACAGGTGAACAATAATACAATTCAAACACATAGAAATACTTAAATCAAACTAGGATATTGATACAGTTCAGAGTTCACTAAAAAGTATATCACATAACGGATATACCACAGTAAAAAAATCGAATCAACGATTTAGGGTGAGGCCAAAACTCCCCTAGCTACGCCATTGTTTCTACACCTACCACGACTTCTTATCGGCGTTTTTAAGATAATTAATATAACCCTTACGCTGGCTTAAAAATACAGGAGCTTGAGAACAAAATGTGACTCAAAGGGTTTTAGTGAATGGATAAGAGTTGATTCTCATACTCTCCTCTTTTTTTTCTTTTGCATATTTTAGCAAAGTTTTTCATAATTTTTGCAAATTATAACTACAGTACTCATATTTCTTGCATGCAAGTGTTCACATTTCTTGCAATAAATAAAAAAATTTATATAAAATCCCTCTAAATAAAGTTAATTTCTGTTGCTCCTATCCATTGGATCTTAAAATTAAGGCCTGACATAGTTAAACTAAACACATCAGATTTCAAAACAGATGTTCACTGACGTCTTTTCCACAGTCGTAGATGTGATCAAAATATATGTGCTAAACAAATAAACCTTAAATAAATACCTTGCACTGCTTTTGAAATTGCATTCAATATCCTTTAGTGTTACCTGCAAAACAATGCAACAATTTTATATCTGACAACAGCAAGGAGTATTAAATCTTAGATCAAAGGATCTTATGCCTACCACAACCTGCCAACCTTCATGTTAAGCACTAGATACGATTATATTTGCAGTGCAGTTGAAGGATTAGAGCACAAGAATAACAAAATTTTAATGCATTTAATTCGTAGCAAACATTTCCGCTTCCTAATTTCCTGTGGTTGTTGCAGCTGAGGTTTGTAGTTGTTGTTTTTCTATGTTTGCTTACTGCCCAAGTAGTCAGTCGTATGTTTGTATGTCTGAAGGTGCGCTCAAATGCACAATTTAACATCAACAAGCATAATTAACTCGGGGAATTGAAGGAATAAGTGTAGCTACTAACTGCTTCTAAGAATGTTACTGACAAATACAACCACCAGAGCTGCAGCAGCCACCGGCATCCACTGTGGATTTAAGGCACATGCAACCACCTCAATCAACCATGCAGCCATCCAGGCAGGCAGGCAGTTAGCTCCATGCAGGTCTCCGGTTGTGACGGTTAGTAGCTTGAAAGGCGAAAGTTTCAAACGACTTTCCTTTCGAGAAACCTTCCTACAAGCACACAAGCAGTAGTCAAACGAACCAACTGCCAAAGGAATAGGACAATTATCCACAAAAACAAAAAGCAGTGCTACGCAAACAGTGTGTGTGCAGGATTGACTTGAAATGGAATGTTGAATGTGCGAAATGCTGAGTTCTCTGTCTGATTTTAGCAGCGATTAAACGTCGCTCGAAATAACCCAATTCCTACAAATTACAACGTAATGATAAAATTCTGCTGCCTGCACTCACAGCTGCGCTCCTGCGCCCTCTGACAACTTTAAAAATGTTTCAATTATTTAATACGTACACGAACCAAACGAGGGAGGTCAACTTCTGTTTGTGCTCGCTCCATTTAAATGTCAAACAAGTGTCAATTAGATTCAATTCAGGTCACTTAGGTTGGAGAGCAGCAACAAAGTTTTTCAACCCGTAAGGATTTTCTATTGCATACCGACAGCTATACTGCGAAACTTGCTAGGAATTTATTTATTTTTTTGTGTTTTATTTGCAATCAAAAATATTTAATATCCGTACCGAAATGTAGCAAAGATGTGCGCCTGGCTTAACTTAGCTCTAGGTTGTTGTTCGTTGTTGTTGCTGGTTGCCTCTTTTATTTTGCCTGCAATTAATCTTAATTTGCTAACAATTTTTATTCATGCCGCATCTTGGTTTTTAAGTCACTGAAATTTCTGCACAGGATTAACAAAAAATCAGGTGCAAGACGTGATGTGCTTCCAAAAAAACACAACTTTTAAATACTTGAGCATACATTGACGAAACAAGAAGGAGTGAGAGAGAGAGAGAGAGAAAGCACAATGACGAGAACGAGGTTGAGGACGCTTAAGAACGTGGACAATGACGAGAAACAACAACAACAACAGCACATCGTCAACAGGACAACAAAGAAACTTAAACAAACGAGCGCGTGATCAATTTTTATAACGAGCGATACACTAAAGCTGTGACCAATTTTAAAACAAAACAAAAATTTATAAGATTTACCAATAATACCCTACAGACGGCAGTAAAGTTTAGTTGCAATGAAAGTAGTTTGGCAAGTAAAACGATTGCTGGTTAATGAAAACAGAGCTAATGTGTTAGTTGAAGGAAGTCTTAATCTTTCCAAGGATTTTAAGACAATAAACTTTTATTTTAAGACACCTTAAATTGCTTTTTTTTAAGCCAATGTAAAACTAAAATACTATTTGATTCGAAAAAGTTAAAATAAATTTACCGTTAATAAGATAATAATTTTTTTATTTTAAGACCGAATTGATTGGTCACAAAACATTGAAAAATCGATTTCAACATTTTAAATTCAAAATGGATTTCAAAAATTTCCAAAACTGTAATACGATTTTGAGCTATATTCGGCGTAAGGCCACCATCTATCGTGTAAAAATTTCAAGCAAATCTACAGTGAAGTTTTTTTTTTGCGACAAAATAGCAATTCCAATGTACGGAATGACCATATCCGATTTGGGTCAAATTTTGCTTGAAGCATTACTGACAGAAAAACTTTATTTGAAGGAAAAAAGTTTGGCATAATTTTTGGCGGAGTTACTGGGTGCACAAAATTGACAAAAATCGGCAAAAACATCACAAATCGATTTCTAAGAAAATTCATAATTTAAGCACTTTTTAACCAAATGTAAGGTTCGAACTATCATTTGAAAGGTAATTGAAGGGACTTTGATCTTAAAATAATTTTGAGAATTTTTGAGGGTTGAGGGTTTCATCCCTTGTGGTAAAGTAATTGATTTCGAAGTAGCGATTCGATGAAAACTATTAAAAAATTTAAAATAATTTCTTCAAGCTGTTTAAAGTACCTTTTAAACAATATAAAAATTAGGGTGTGGACTAGGCATGTCAAACCAGGGATCCCGATCTTTTTTAAGACCCGAATATCCCAGGATTATTCGATTCGAATCCCGGGATTGTTGAAAAGAATTTTTTTAATATCTGACAAAATTTTTCAAACTACCATCACATATATCCAACTTTCAACGATCAACGATCGAACTCACAAGCTTTGAGGCGGAGCGGTCCTTCTTCTCTGCAGGTCTTATTATAAGCAATAAATTAAGGTCTAAGTTAGGGGATAAAAGCATTAATGCTTTAATTTCATAAAGATCGTATTTTGATCAAAAGAAGGAATATTTTTACTGAGCTCTAAATAGAAAGGGTATTGTATTTATTTTTGTACTTAAATGTATTGACTTTTTTATTTTAATTTGAATGTACTGTAGCATATAAATAAAGGGAGGTTGTGGGCCAAAGCGATTAAAATTAAGGCATATTTTAAAAGATGTTTTCTAAAAAATTTTATTACATACACAAAAAATTTAATTCGCATGTTAATTTTACATCATCACGCTGATCGCCTGAAGATAAAATGCTTTCGAAGAAAGACTCCTGAATGCACATCTTTTACCAAAATGATAAATTAGGAAAATCACGAAGCGTGGAAAAAAGTGGAAAAAATTTACATTATATCTGACCATATTGTTGCGTGTGAAACCTAGAAAAATTTTCCAAAGACGCTCATTTTGGTAAAAGATGTGTAGAATTACAATAGGAACAGATTAAAAAAATGTTCATTGGTCGATTAATTTGTTTTGAGTAGTGTAGCCAGTTTTGAAAAGGTATGTTACAAGAAAAATCGTGCTTAAAGTTACTCTTCTTAGTTAAATTTACTCTGGCGCATCAGGTTTTAAGCGCTGTAGAATCTGTATTATAAGCGGAAGTGATTTATTGAAGGATAATTGAACAATAATCAATCTAAGAACATTTAATTTTAAAAAAATTATTGTTTAAATACTGATTTAAAATAATTTTATGTAGGCAGTTACTGCTAAAGCTTAGTATGCTGTAAGAACAAAAATTTTTAGACTCAACACTAACACATACTGATCATAACGTGTTTGTTGAATATCGGTCATTCCATTTAAAATCGGACGCTTTTCAAAACTCTCATTTCTGTAAAAATTTGGTACTTTGCACGTGGATAGTACTTTAAAAAAGAAAAATATTTGCATATTTTTTTATAATTTTCAATTTTTTTTTTTAAATTATAAAAAAAAACAAAAATTGTCATTTGGACATGTACTCAAACAACTATATCTTCTAAACCGTTAGTCTTACAAAAAATGACTTAAGACATATTTTAAAGATCTTAAATTGGTCTTTACTGTGGTGTCCTCTTTTACCAACAGTTTCCAGAAAAATTTTGAATTTTTTGACCACTAAAAATTTCATTCCCATTTTTTCACACTTTTAATTAAAAATTAAAGTATTTTGTACTTAAAAATTGTAAAGTCAGTTTTTGAAAATTTCCTTAAAAATAGTAAACATTGATACTCCAACATCAAATTTTGAGAATGCATTAAGAATGAATGCCTTAATACGATAATATTTTCAAAGTGCCAAAAAATAGTGGTACTGACCTTGAATAATGGGAACATTTAAAATTTTTCTTGAAAGTGTTAGTAAAAGAGGACACCACAATAAAGACAAATTCAAGATCTTTAAAATATGACTTAATTCATTTTTTGTAGGACTAACGGTTTATAAGATATAGTTGTTTGAGTACATGTCCAAATGACAATTTTTGTTTTTTTTTATAATTTTTCACTGTGTATAACTGCAAAAAAAAATAAAAAATTACAAAAAAGTATGCAAATATTTTTTGTTTTTAAAGTTCTATCCACGTGCTATCGTGCCACGTTCTATCGAAGCTAAATTTTAAAAAAATCGGAATCGTCAAAATTAGATTTTGGACAAAGGCGTCCGATTTGACATGGAATGACCGATATGTTAGTTGAACATTTTTGTTGAATGTCAAATTTCCGCGCCAATTAAATGTATGGCCATATAAAAGCCAGCGAAATTTTGACATTTTAAATCTCCAATCATGGTTGTGAACTTTGGCTGCATTGAACAATTTTTTCGGTTCAACAGCGAACTAACCAACGAAAAAAAATTTCGCTACCTTTTCGCTGTCAAAAACGCGATGCATTTCTTACGGAAGATTTCCTTTTGCTTGTACAGCATACTAAGCTTAAACCAAAAATATGTATTTGTGAATGTATTACAAAAACTATGTTATAAATTACGGAAGATATATGATTGGTCAAATTTGATGTTTGGTTTTTTTTTTTTTTTTTTTTGTTGAATTGGTACAAATTGTGCTTCTTTGTTATATCAATTTGATACAGAGTATGTACTGTAATAGAATAGAAGTGAATGTGTTGTACCTTTTGGCAAAAAAAAAATAACGAAATAAAAACTTCTTGAATTTCGGGACGATCCCGGGATCCCGGAATTATATTTTCCGATCCCGAAAATCCCGGGATCGAAAAAACTTTAAAAATTGCCATCCCTAGTGTGGACTCAATGAATTCATGAGATGTGGTAATTTTAACATCTAAAAAAACATATTTTTTATTTTAGTTTTTGTTTAGATGTTACACTGGCTATATTTTATTAGCCCATTGATTTCCCACCCTGATTTTAATAATGTTGAAAAGGTAGTCTAAAGATATATATAAGATAAGATAAGATAATATTTTAAATTTTTAAATGGTGCTCTTCGAATCCATTCTTCGAAATTAATTACCTCACCGCAAGGTATGGAACCTATCAAAAATATTTTTAAATTAAAGTGCGTTTTATTTCCTTTTCAGCAGTAGTTCAAATTTAACATTAGGTTCAGAAGTTTTTGAGATACGAATTTTCGTTAAAATCAATCTTCGACGTTTTTGCCTATTTGTGTAAATTTTGTGCACCCTCCTGCAACCCTGCCAAAAATTGTTTATTTCAATCAACGATGCTCCATGCAAAATTTAACCCAAATCGGATGTGATTATTACGTAAGACCGGTACATGTTTAAAAATCTCGGACTAAATTTTAAACTTTTCTTGATTACATGTAGGACAACACCAAAAAAAATTACTTTTAATCCAAAAGTTTAAAATTTTTCAATACAAATAAGATTAGTTTTCAATCCGAAAAAAGTTTAAAAAAAACAATAAATATCAACTTAAAATAAAAAACTTTTCTGACCAGTAGTGGAATTCTCAAAAACTTAACGATAATAATCGTTGTCGTTATTGGCGTGCCACTTTCATAGAAAATGACAGTTTTCGCTAACTAACAATAGCGAAAACCGACGTTAAGGCGTTTGGGAATTTCACTACAGTTCATGATTTGAACACACGTCCTCTGTTCTGCTGGTCCAGCACCTTATCCACTCGTCCATTTTATTTGCTAAGAAAGTTACGTTTATTTGCATCATAACGAATGCACGAAAGCAAGCAAGTAAGCAAGCCTGGGTTCGAGACCCAGCTACATTAAAGTAAAATAAAAAAATATTCTGACCAGTTCGTGATTTGAACACACGTCCTCTGATGTGCTGGTCCAATACCTTATCCACTCGTCCAACTCAGTTTTTAACATAGTTTCGCTTATTTTGCATCATTACGAATGCAAGTAAGTTTTTTCAGGAACGTGGATTTGAGACCCAGCTAAATTAAACTAATGTTTGGATTAAAAAGTAGTACTTTTTGGATTAAAAACTCCTTTAAACCTTTTGGATTAAAAAGTAGTCCAAAATCTTACAGGGTTAAAGACATTTACGAGCCACTACTAACGTATGGGCAATGAAATGCGAACAACCACAAATCTACACAAAAATAAATATCCAGATGATTTTCAACAATTTTTACATTTTATTTAGAAACGTTGTTATTTACTTAAAATTTATAAAAAAATTTGAGTACCGTTACGATTTGCTTTTCGTACCTTTTCAGGCACTTTTTTCATTGACTTCTGAATGCCATTTGTGTCGATATTTTTCAACTCTTTTTTAATCTTTTTAATTAAACAATCCACATTTTTTGGTCTATATCCGTTACTGTATACCTTCCTCTTAAGGTTAGCCCAGAAAGTCTCAATCGGTCTTAGTTGTGGTACGTTTGGCGGGTTGAAGTCCCTCGGCACATATTCAATTTCAAAAGACTCCAAAGCGTTGAGAGTTGATTTGGCATAATGAGCAGACGCCAAATCTGGCCAAAATATTATTTTGTCATACCGGTGATGCTTATGAATAAACTCCTTAAGTACCGGTAGGCATCTTTCTGTATAAGTCTGCGAACTAACAGCCAAGCCACCTTTAAAAAATACAGGTTGGCTAATTCCACTTTCGCTAATGGCTAACCACAATAAAACTTTTTCAGGGAACTTCGTCTTATGAATAAATTGATCCCTATCTGTTGCTTTAATATTAGCAGACTCATAGTAATATTTTTGCTGCCATTCATTGCCTTCCACGGTAAAGTATGATTCGTCATCCATCACACAAATATACTTAGAGCTAGGAGCAAAATAATTTTGGGAAAGATTGCGTAGTCTAGTTTTAATGATTTTTAGTTGTTTTTCCGTTGTTTTTGGTGCACATTTCTTTTTTTTACGTTGAATGTTCATTGATTCTAAGTACTTTTTTATTGTATTTTTTGCAACACCGTATTTGTTTGCTAATTGTCGATACGATTTTGCACTTCGGCCCGCTGTTACTGCTTTCAAAGAAGCACGAACTTTTGAGTCATTCAAAACACATTTTTTTCCAGAACCACGTTTTCGTTCTATGCTCTTTTTATCCTCCAACAATTTAACTATACGGTATATGAACGTTTTTTTAAAACCCATATTTTTAAAATGATGATAAATTTCATTTTTCTTTTTGTTTGGATTATCTTCAAAAAATTTACGTATCAATTTTCGACGTTGTTCCTCGTTTAAAGACATTTTCGCTACTAATTATTTATTGCCGAATTTAAAACAACTGTAAAACGAAGTATAAGTGCAGCGCTTACTATGCCAGTTTAAATTCTTTAAAAACGTTATGAGTTGCTGAGTACGCTTCATTTAAAATTTGTTCGGATTTCATTGCCCATACGTTATAGAACAGCTCGTTTTTTAAGTAAAGCTTTTATTGCGCTTAGTTCTTTATAGATTTTTTCTTAAAAATTTCTTATATAGGCAAATCTGGATATAACGAACCCCGGAAATAGTAAACAGCATTCAACAGCATATTTTCAAGATATTTAATATCTGAAGTAATTTATCATTCTTTAAACATTTAGATTTCCAAAAAAAATTTCATGTTTTTCAAATTTTTAACTATGTAGCATAGAAGTTCTATTCTTGCAATAAGCTCTTTATTTATAAAATAGTCTTGTCTAACCCAAATTTTGTGGACGATGATTTTTTCAGATTGCTTATTACAAATCCGATGTTAGATTCTGGTGGTGCGATTCCATTCGCGTTCGCAGTTGTTCTCGTGCAAAGGCCAAACGTAAGTTAAATCGTTTCCCAATATATTTGCTTTACTTGTTATCATCAGCGATAAAAAAATTTAACATTTCTGCAGTAACCAGAAACCACTTTTGAGTACGGATTAGCGACCTCAAAAACTGACATTTTTGACATAGGAATTGTCACATTTTGGCTTCAAATCGTGATGAAGGAACCCAAAAGCTTATATGATATATTGATCAGGTTGAAAATTGAATTGAATACATATTTTTGGATCAAACCCGCAATCCGCAACCCTAAACATATTAAGTATTGTAGTGATTAGAAAAACAACGCCTTCAAAAAATCAACCCCTAAAAGGAGTAAGGTCATAAAACATTTTTGGAATGTGTAATATTCAAACGATATAATCAGTGACATCAGATTGAAAACTGAAGTGGAATATTGTACATATTTACTTGCTTTTCACATTATCTGAAGTTTCAATTGACTTTCAGTTCATTTCTTGCGCTTATAAAACTGGTAAACCGATTTTCTGTGTGTTGTGATGTGTATTTCAAGTAAACACAAGTAAAAACATCTAAGTTTTATCTCATTTTTAAAGAAACTATTTTTGTGATTATTTTTAGAATTATGTCAGAATAACTTAAATTAGCATTAAAGTCATAACTTCGGCTATTTTCCTGTTCATATTTATTTCGTGTATCATGACTTTAATATGTTCTGGCGTTAACATGAATGCATCGAATTGTGTCATAATATCCATATTTTTTTTAAATGTTTGGCAGTTAACCCAAAAAAGGCCTTTTGTAAGTCGTTAAAACATTACTTTTACTTTGTGTCTCTTCCAAACCAATTTAACTACACAAAAACACAATGCAATGAACCTGTCTCTTAAAACCACAACAACACAACAACAATAGCTTGTTGTATTTCTTATTATTACCTACTTCTACTCAATAGCATTCAAAAAAGTATCTCGCTTTTATCGAAAATAACTTTATTATGGGCTAAACTGTTTGGTTCCATAATTCACTAACTTAAGACGCTTTATTAACCATCGTATGAATGTTTACAAAACAACTTCATTGTGAAATCGATTTAGTTCTTTTTTTTCTGGTCAGAATGGTGCCCAAATAAACCAATTCAGAGTTTTTATTTATTGAAAAACTTTCTAAACCAAAGTGTTTGTCTCCAAATCAAGCTCAATTTCTATGCAAATCTCGGTGTAGCGACCACATTCTTTTTGAGCCCGCCATCAACAGTCAACTTTTGCTACTTGAGCTACTTCATAATTTTACTTATTCTGATTTTTTCCTCTCCGCTTCCAATTCTTATTCCTATTTTTTTTTCTTTTCCTTCCGCTGCGTTCACTTAATGGCTGTTACAAATTTGAATTTGAAAAGTGCCCTCCGTAGAAAATCTGCACGCACAATTTGTGGAAGTGAGAGCTCATAAACCATAAGCAATCACCATTAAGTAAATCGAAAAAATTACCGAAATCCATTCAGGAACGCAGAAATGGTGGCAGTAGAGGAAGTGAGAGCGGAAGTGTTATACCTATTAAGTGCAACAGAGAGGCATGATGAGGTAGATGGTGGTAGTTAGGTCGAAATTAAGCGCTAATGACTGCTTTTTGGACGCAATGCAGTCGTTTCATGAAACTGCTCTAGTTTGAGTAGCCGTTTACAGGTCCTTGAAACAATTGGGTACTTCAAATAAACAATCGAGTGGTGACCGTGAATTAATTTTATGATTGATTTAATCAAGCAATGAATAGAGCGACAACCAGATTTGTACTTGGGAAGAGGATAATGAGTTTAATTTTTGAAAGGTGAAATGTAATTTACTCCAATGACTGTCATTATTCGATTTGAGTATCCGCCAAGTCGTTGCTTGCTGGTAGTTTTAGAGAAACAACCATTTGTCATCCGTAAAACAAAAAGGTCCTTAACTGAAAGCTTTTTTGGTACACCACCCAACTTTGTCGCCATCAAGTATCTCAAAATAAAAGAAAAACTTTTTAAGCCAGCCAATATCAAAGCTTATGCGGCACAACACGCCAATATCAGCTCTCGAAACATGTCCTAAAAAGGCCAAGCTAGTACTTAACTTGGTCATCATCACAAGCAATATGTGTGTGTATGTGTAGGTAGGATTGGGAAAAAAAGACAAAAACTCGAAGAAAGTATTTACAAGTAATTTTTATTAATTGGGTATTAAGGCAAGTACTCAAACGAAAGAGTGAGTGGGTGAGCAAGCTAATAGCCAACTTCTTTACTCATTCACACTTTCATGTAAGCGACTGCGTAACTTGATTTTCCTTTCAATTAGTATTTCACACTTAAGGTCGTGTATCTTCAATGTATGTATTTGTTGCACTCTAACATAATTAGCAACATATCGTTACCCACACCTGTGCTTTGTTTGCCTTCATCATCCATGACCATACGGTGACAACATATCTCAAAGCAAACTTAATTAAGGTTGCGTTTAATCAAGCTTGTTTGGCTCCACGCAATCAGTAATGGATGCAGACTCGTTTCGAACGTAATGTGTGAAAGTAACGTACTCAAGCATAATTAAATATGTTGGCAGAAGACAGAAAGAAAGTCGGAACGACAGGTGTTGTTGGATGTATAGAAGAAGGTGTTGACTTAAAGTGTTAAATGTTACGATGATGCAAGAGCGAGAGAAGGCAGTCAATGTTAAGGTGTTTTGAAACTCGAGTGGCTAGATAAAGCTTGAAGGAGTTTCCTACAAAACCTATAATCCTTAAATCCTTAAAATGAAAACGAACGTAATTCGAATTTTTTGTTTTTTATCTGGATAGTGAAAAAAATACGTGATATTGCAAAACACAATGTGAGCGAGGCATAAACAAGGGTCGAATACTGGATGTTTATGAACTTAACACATTAAGAGTAACTGTTGTTTAAATGTAACAAAAAGGAAATATATATTTAAAGAAACTAAATCTTCTCATAGATTTTACAGTGGAACAGATATGGTTTAATTACTAGTAACTACTGTTTGAGAATAACAGAAAAGAAATATTTTAAGAAAATAAATGCTTTCAAAAACTTTTGGCAAAATTCGTAGAGCAAAAATGTAATAAACTTAAAATTCAGATACAATTTTGCCTGGAAACCTTTGATCAAATCAAAACTTAATCCTCACAATTACACAAGAAGATAGAAATGGCATGTTTAATTTGTTGCAAAACGATGAGACTTTATAAAAAAATACTATCGTATCATAAAAAAGTAGCGTATGTTATTGGTTTTGAGTAGAGATGGGCGCATGCTACATTTTTGACGAACGGGCATGCACGAGCACGTAGACCATTTGCACGGGTACGCACGAACACGAAATTTATTTTTCGTAATTGCACGAATACGCACGATTTGAAACTTTGAAAAGTAGGTATGAAAAAGTTACACATATTTTTTAAATTTATGTTTCAACTTAAAAATATTGGAATTATAATAAATTTAGAATGTTTTTTTATTAGTTTTATTAAAATAACATATAATTGAAGTAAAAGTACTAAATTTTACTGCACGAACACGGAAAGGCCCGAACGACTTTTCTTTTATTAAGCACGGGCACGCACGTGCACGCCCGAAATTAGTTTTTAAGGCCCGTGCGTGGTCACGTCGCACAGTGTCGCGAGTTCATATAACAGGTGGCCAAAAATAGAAAGTGTTATCGTACAGAGTTAAAATTTGGTACAGCTGATTATATTGCTTAAATTAAGAAAAATTTGAATTTTGGCTAAAATCGGATAATGGACATACCATCCTCCCATATGTCTCTAACCGAAAAATTGGTATAAAATGCGCAATAAAAATTTAATTACAATAAAAATCGACCAAAATGTTTGCTATGTCAACTTAAACTAATGTGTGAAATTATATTTAAATCGGGCAAAGGATACGCCCACCGCTCATATGTCCTGAAATGAAAATTCCCCGTAGAATCCGTAAAAACTAATTAATAACAGTACATTTTGGTACAGATGTTTGTGTTAGCAGCGAAACTACTTCGTAAAAAATTTTTGAAATCGGTCGAAGGACACGCCCACCGCACACATAAAAAAAATTTAAATTTATTATCACTTCTCTTAAGCAATTCCTATATGTATTTGTGCATGCTAGGTATATAAAACTGGAAAAAATCAAAAATACTTGTTAAATTCTGCGAGAAATGAGCCACGCCTATTTTAAAAGTTGCCTGTAACACCCAACTTAAGAAACCTTACCTTTGACATAAAAAGAAGTTTATGCTTTTTTGCCTTTTAAAAAATATTGCCACTAATTAAAATAAACAAAAAACTAAAAACTAACTTTATTTATCAAATGCAATTCATAAATTTTTGATAACATATTTTATCAACATATATTAATATATAAAAAATTACGTCATTTCCTTAAATTTTTATTTATACAATGAATTTGATGATGAATCAGATGAAAAGAATTCAGTGAAATTAATTTGTAAAAGTTTTGAATTTTTTAAATACTTTCATTTGATTTTTCTTGTTTATTAAAATATAATCTTAAAAATTCAAAATTTTGAAAATTACAATAAATTGATATTCAAATGTTTTTCATGTCACGTTTTTAATTAGTGATCATTTTCATTTTCCAAAATTTCTTAAAAAAATGCCAGTATAGTGCACATTTTCGTGCAAACATGCTCATCCTTAATTTAAATAAAAACATTCTTAAAAATAAAAGAAAAACAAAGATGCTGATGTTTTTATTGCTTTTGAAACTTTGTAAAAAATGTGTTATATTTTCCATATAAATCAGCTGATTTTCGCTGAAATATGCTCTAGGAAAACTGTCACAAAATCTTTATATTCACTTTTTCCAGCAAAAATTTTAAGAATTGTGTTCAGAAAGAGTTGTTATACTACATACTTAAAAATTAAAAAAATTATATGGATTTTTTGTTATTGCTTTCGAAACTTATATGTTATTTTTACATATAAATATGCTCTTTTTCGCCAAAACATGCTCGAGGAAAAATGTCATTAAATCTTTAATTAACCAGCAAAAATTTTAAGAATGTGTTTAGAAAGAGTTGGTATAATACATACTTAAAAATAAAAAAAGAAACATAAATTAAGATTTTAATTGTATATAAAACTTTTGATTTTTTCTGATTTCTTGAACTTTTATTCTGTTTTGGAAAATTTTTTATGCCTTATTTATCTCTCTTTTTTTCACTACAACTTAAGACAACTATTTTTTTAAAGTTTTACTTATAAGTTGTACTAGAGTTGCAACGATATTAGAAAATATTCAGTACTAAACTGTAAAATCGGAAATTTCGTTAAATTTTTAAGGCAACATTTAAACAGCATAACTTCCACAAATGTAAAGATATCGGAAAATTCTATGATATTCGTATGACCAAGACTGTTTTCTATAAATTTGCATACTTTGATTTCCAAATGTACGACTTTTTTCCATGAGCTATTTTTGGCCGCCTCGCTACACTGTGCGTTGTGGCACGAAAAAAGCACGACACGCGCCCATCTCTAGTATTGAGCTTGTTTGAAATGCATTTTTGCTAGCTTTAAGATCCGGCCTTTATCTTTTCACGTTTGAAGCTAACTGTTGAAACGAGCATTTACAAAATTAACGAAAATGATAAATGTATTTTTTTTTATAGAAAAGTTTTAACGTAGAATTGCGTCTTACAGTGGGATTTGTATCGGGGTCATTTTCGCCAATTTTTTCAAGCATATGTAACGTGTTTAGTGGACACTTTGGTGTATACCTACAACCTTTAATGTTCATCACATAAAGATAAAATATATGTGACCTTCTCCGAGAAAAGTGTGTCAAAAAAAAACGGGTTTGGACTTAAGAGTGGATTCTGGTACCTAAAAGTGTGTAAAATAAGATGAAATGAGTTAGATTTCTGATTAAAATTTATTTATCCTGTAAAAACGTACAAAACGAACTTGGGAAAAATCGATAAAAATGCGTTATGAAAGTTTAAATGCGTTTTTCTCAAAACTTAATTTTCACACACTAGGTCCCTTTTCTCGGAGAAGGTCACGTATGCTAAAAAATCAGTTATGGGGCAAATAAAACGAATATGTATCTAACATTGGTTTTTGTTCCTGCTTAATAACGTCACAAAATAGCAAAATCTAAGAAGGAAAATTCACATTTTTGTATGAGAAAAATCAAGCATAAAATGCTTCAGTAGCTGCTCAAGTTATTGTTATGGTTTAAGGTTTATGCTAAATTCACACTGAGAGCTAAATGCGCATTTAGAGCATTTACTCTATATATTTGTCCCTATTACTCCTACAACGAGTAAAGGGCCGTTCGTAAATGTGGATTACGTAAATTTTTATTTACGATTGAGATTTTTATTGAAAAGTATTATTGAAAGGGTATTTTTCACAAAAATCGCTATAAATTCACTAATTTTCAGCAAATTTTAGAAAATTAAGTATTGCAAATAAGGACTTGATGTAATCCATTGACATTTAAAAAAATTCGAAATAGTGGAAATTAATTTTCTTAATTAATTTTCATTGCAATGTCATTGAACTGATATTTTTTCGTAATTCGATCACATTGTAGCGTTCTCGTGAGCCCAATGTTCACATAATGTGGGAAGGACACTCTGAAATATATGACAAACTCGTAAAAATAATGTCTTTGAAATTTTTTCAAAAATACTTTTCAATAAAAATAAAAAAAAATATTCCACTATTTTGATTTTTTTTTTTATGTATTAATAGATTACAGCAAGTTTTTTTTAACAATACTTAGTTTTCGCAAATTTACTGTAAAATGGCAAATTTATAGCGATTTTTGTGGAAAATACCCAAATTTTTACCGAATTCTGAAAACTGTTGCACTAAAGTATTTCTCGAAACTAACACTCTTCCTATTTACAACTTTAGGGTTCTAGATACCTTTTATTTGCACCCAACTTTTAGTTGGATTTACGACCTACTTGAATCCAGCTCCCAGAATATGATCCACCTTATTTTTTGATCCACCTTAATGCAAATAGATACATTTGAAAAATAGATAAATATAAAAATTAAACTTGAAGCTAGAACTTAGTTTGTTTATACTATTTGGCCCCAAAGTAAGTTAAAATCGATCGAGGCCACACGGTATTACGTCATGAAATTGATTGTGCGTTTTGTGTTTTTTGAGTGGTAACAGGAAAAAATAGCGGAAAACTTTGTTACAGGAATGACAGATGCAGGAATGACACAATCGTCTTTATTTGAAAATCGAAGGCATCAACACTTTTCCACACGTTTTCACCATATATGATAACTACTTTTATGTGTTATACTCAATTGCGTTTTAGTAGTTTACTAACTGTATTCAAAGGCATAAAAACTTTTCCACTCGTTTTCACCATATATTTGATAATTACTTTAATGTATTATACTCAATTTGGTTTTAGTTGTGCACTAACTGAATGCGCAGTTTGTTACAGAAATGACAACTTTTTTGGTTTTAAATATCAATAACATAACAAATAAGTTAAATATTACACTTGACCGTTACACTCAAAACCACAGGTGGATTTTTGAAACTTGAATATAAATAGTGTAAAAGCTACACTGAGTGGGCGCTTAAACGATACTTGTCTCTTAGTTTTGCTACCTAAAAGACGCGAAATTAAAAAAATGAAAGAATCGACGGACAAAAAGTTTGTAGATGAAGCATACGTTAAAAAATGTTATAAATCTTTTAAATGGCACACGATATTCGTAATATTTTTGACCTTGTCATCGAAAACAAGTAGAAATTTCTGTTGTTAGCTATTCTAAATATCAGAGATGGGGTAGTGCACTAAATTTTCAATTTCAGCTGTAATGTACTGATAGTGTAAAATTATTCATTACTTCTATTGTTGTTTTATTGGTTAATTGAAAAATATAAGCTTCGCTTTACATTACTGATAGTGATAGTGAAAAATTTTTCACTAAAATTCATATAAGAATAGTCGAAAAAAATGTCTACAGTTTGGCGCAACTTTTATTTTTTTCACTAAAATTAATAGTGCAAAAAAATATCTACTCCAATGGTTCATTGTTATTGTGGCTATATAATTATGACTTTTAATATTATTATATATATTTTAATATAAAATGTATGGTAAAATTAATTTTCTTCATATTTTTTTCAGGGATTTTTCGGGAATTTTTTTAGGTACTCTTCTTGTTTTGCCGGAGACCAGTTTGAATTGGTATAAATCATCGAAATCGGTCCAGCCGTTCGTGAGCTATAAGCGTAGTAACTAACGCAACACTCTTTAATAGATATGTATAGATATTTTGTTATTATAGATTTATTTTATTCGAGTGTGGCTAAAATAATTTCAAAACCAGAAATACTTGAAAGTTGAGTGAAAACATTTTTAATTGTAGCTTTCATGTAGTAAATGCTTAAATTTTGCACTTAGTTTGAGTGTATTACAGATTTTATCACTACCACTAAATTTAGTTATAGTGCAACAAAATAATACTATCACTAAAGTCTCTAGTGATAGTGAAACATCTCTTCACTATTATAAGCTGGTAAAAAAATAGTGGAAAATATAATTTCTTTCAATACATTTTGTGCTAGCGAAATGCTTAGTGCACTCATCATTTAGTGCACTTCCCCCATCTCTGCTTAATAGACGACATGTAAGAGACTTAAGTCTTAAATGCTAACATTATTTGCAAATAAATTTAATCATAAGTCTAATAAAAATTGCAGAAGCTAAACTTTTTGAATTTTGAACAGGGACTGGTTACAGGAATGACATTTTGGCCTATTTTTGGCATTTCCACCTACAAAATTAATTTTTTTATGACCTATTACTACTAAAACTATAAGAAAAAACTTTTTATGAAAGCTGAAGTATTTTAAAGTACCAAAAATTATTTTTTTTTATCACTCCACTCGAAAATGAGAGTACATGTAAATGGGCACTTTTGGTGAAATTGTCCATATATTTCTCAGTGACTGCTTGTGCTCTTGCTGTTGTAATTAATATGTTTGTCATATCAGTTGCTTTCGTTTTTGCCGTTTGTAATTGTTTTTGTTAATCTTCAGCATGATTCATGCAATAAATAATCCTACTGTTTACAAGTTTTGAGCGTTGTTGACACAAGCTTAAGCAATGTAAGTTCGCTTTAAAATATACTAATAAAACTGTTCACGCAGAGAAAAGAGATGATTGCCGCTATAAAATTTTTTTTACAAAAATAATTGTACTATTCTTGCAAACATAAATGTTTGCCTTAATAAAGTCATCATTTACTATTGATGGTACCAACAATAACATTATGGTTGAAATCAAACAATCGTAAACATATTAGGGTAATTCGCAATTTTGTGCATTTGAGATTGCAAACTTGTGCATTTTTGAGATTACAAATTTGTGCAATTGTAAAAAAATTTATCACTTTCATATAGTCGTTAAGTCAGTAAGCATATTCTTGACTACTGTAAAATGAGCCACACTTACCTTGCAAATTCAAAAAAATCTCTTTACTTACACAAAATATATACCAACAAAAGACAATAACTTTTATATCTTTCGACGCAAGCTAACAAAGATGCCATTCAAATTTTTTTCATGCAGACGCGATGCACCGATGAAGTCAATTCTTCGAATTACAGCACACACAGATATATTGAGGTTGTTGTAAGTGACAGAAATTCGAGTTATGGAGATGAATAGGCATTTCGATTTCGGTTCGAGTTGAAGAAAAATTCGAGATAGGGAAATTCGACTTATAGATATCAAAATATAAGAAAAATGTCTTGAGAAAGCAAAAAGCACAAATACTATTTCGAGTTATGAAAAATTTCGTGTTACAGAAGTTCGAGTTAGACAAGTTTCACTGCAGTAACAAAATAAATAAAAAGGCGATCTTCAAAAACTTGATCATGAAATTATATCCCAAAAGCAATTTAAATAAAAAATATATTAGAAAAACGAAAGCCCAACTACTAAAAACTCACGCTCTAAAAAGAATGAAACATGAAAATATTCTTATCTGATACTGTTATGTAAAAACTATTTAATATTTTTTTTCTATTAAATAAACTTACACATAATATTTTCTATTGTATTTAATGCATATTCATAGTGGTACTCAGAAGAGGTCGTATGCCACCTACCCTAACAACTGTAGTAAGCGATCATAAGCTTTAGGGCGAAGTGCATCACGCTATACATCTAGACGACGATTGACATATGACCATATATGTATATGAGATGTATTAAATACAATAAAATATATTATGTGTTAGTTGTTTATTTAAAAGACATAAAATGTAAAATATTTTATAACAATTATTTTGCATGAAAAGCAAATCAGCAAAACTTTTCTCAATCACGGTGTAATTTTAGAAAAAGATTGCTAAATTGAAATTACTCCTCATGTATTTTGGTAAAGCGAAATTATGATTAAATAACAGCAAAATTTTGCTAAGTTATTATAAATTGCAAGAGCAAGTTTCTACTTAATTCAAGCAAATATTTGCTAAGTTATTATAAGCTTAAATAGCAAACTCAAGAGCAAACGTTTATTCTTAATGAAAAAAATTAGGCGACTATTGGTTAACAACTGCGATGGTCGATGGGATAACTCACGCGGCCAATTTTCAAGCCTCTGGATAATGGTAATTTTTCAATTTGATTTAATGTTAATAGTTATTTCACTTCAAAAATATGCTAGACTTTAGCCAAAACTAATCAAAATTTTCTATTCCAATTTATAATAACTTAGCAAATATTTGCTTGAATTAAGCAGAAATTTGCTTTTGCAGTTTATAATAACTTAGCAAAATTTTGCTGTTATTTAAACAAAATTTTACTTAGTTATGATAAACTGGAATAGAAAATTTTGATTAGTTTTTGCTGAAATCTAGCATAATTTTGAAGTGGCTTAGATTCAAGCGCAAGTTTTGCTTAGCCACAATACAAACTTAGCAAATCGTTTTCTCCGTGTAAAAACGTGATTTTTAGCAGTCGGGTTTTAGTTTTTTGGATCTTTTTTTTATTATTTTCAAATTCCCTTCTATAATCAAAATCAAAATCAAATATTAATTTTTGTGTATTCTTCTAAATTTTCATTTTCTTATTGTGGTTAGAAAATGAAGGCCAAAAGTCACTACTACTTCCTTTTTCTAGCTACTAGTAAATAGAATTAAAACAACTACGCTAAATATGATTGAATAAATGCGTAAAATATTTTAATAAACTTACTCAAACATTATCTTAGAAAACAAATTCATATGTAATTTTTTTTTCCTGTAAGTGAGATTTTGGTATTTTGAGACCCTAATATTTCTTGTAAGAGTTAATTTTCCCAAAATAACCATAAAATGACAATTTAAATGTTATGCAAATTATAAATGCCTTTAGCAAAAATACAATAAGATCTATTAAAAACTATTTCAAATGTATCACTTCTTCGTTTTATTTTCCATCTAAGTTCGATGCTACAATAATTATCATTATCGTAGGAAAACCTTCGACTCAAACTTTTAAATTAAGTTCGCCATGGGTTAAATAACTGATGCTGACTCGGCAGAATTCATTCAAAGAACCAAGCGAATTGTTTGAAGTGAAAGTTTTCTCGCTTTGCCTGCTCCATTATTTAGCATTCAGTTATCCAACTCGTCCAAGTTACTCTCCATTCACTGCATATCGACTTAATTTATATTCATTCAGTGGTTCGTGTCGAACTGAAAGGCACTTTGGTGCAAACGTTGCATCTTGTCTTAGGCTTTGGCTTTTCTTTCCTTTGTTCAAAAATTTCCAACTTTCTGTTGTCAGTGTTTGACACCAGCCTGAAATTCGTTTCTTGAATTTGTTTGGCGAAAGAAAAAGTTTGCATTTTTAACAATTCCTTTTTTAGTATTTCATACAGATATATATATATATATATATATGTACGTTAAAAATTTACATAGTTATGGTTGTGAATATTTTGCAATCTACCCACAACTATATGTTTCTGAATATTTCAAATAAGCTGATGCGGTTTTAACTGTCGCATTGTCTGAACTGAACCTGTGACCGAATGCGTTGTGGTATATTAATAATTTTATCACCAACGCATGCATGCGTGTCGTTGTCCTTGTATCATTCAAAAAGCTTCGCACAAGCCGCACATTTGTGGTCACTTTAATAAGTGGTCACTATAGACATGGAAATCCGACTCTTTTTTTCTTTCTGTTTATTTTCCGTACGCCACAGATGCAGGTATTACCTGTCGTTAACAAATATTTTTGCATTATCTTCGACTTAAGTTCTACATTCGAAATTAATTAGACGCGAACAATAGCCAAATCTTTCTTCATAAGCTCCTTTTATTACTGCCACATCTCTTTACTTCCGCTTTTATTCAACAACAAATCTGTTCTGAATCTTCTTTTTAGAACTTCAGAAAGAGGACGAACCCTTTTTTAGTCCTCAGTTCACTGAATTCTTTGAAATGAGTCTGGCAGGAAACAAAAGCACAGATATCAAATTCCAATGTTGAATGTCAATAGAAGATAATTGCTTAAAGACAGTAACTACAACAACAACAACAAAAACAAAACTAGATATAATACGTTTCCCGTGAAGCGAACGAACAGCCCTTCATAGCAATCGAAGGAGGGGTTAGTATTCGTAGTAGGGGGATGCATAGAGAATCAGGACTAGACATCACTACAACAACAACAACTGAGAAGCACAACATTACACAATGACAGTTATACTCGTACACATCAGATGGGATCAGATACAATGTGTGTGTGTATGTAAGTACATTCGGGAATATTTCGGGCAGAAAAAAAGAAATGCCTGCAGAATGGGAAACAGTTTGTCGGATGATTTGACTGACACAAAAATATAGAGCATGTTTCAAAACTTATTAATCATGGTTAGCTTCGAAGAAGAAATAAGTCAATGGAATGGAAGTTATGCTATTGAGAGGTAGAATTTTTGGCGCAGTCATGACTGGCTTCAAATATTCATGATATGCAAATTGTCTTTTTCAAAGTTTTATGGAGTGTGTGTGCAATGTGTTTTTTAACGTGGAGTTTTTTTAGTAGTTTCATGGAATTAAATTTAGGAATTTAGAAAGAAAACAGAGTTTACTTGAAAGAGTAAGAAAGCAAAGAACCACTTTTCAACACCACAGTTTAAAAAACATCTCTAACTTCAACTTTTACCGAGATCAAAATTAATAAAAAATTTATAGACCTAGACGAGAATAATGCATCATATTTTTTTAACATAACACGAATTTGTATGGAAATATTTGTACGTCAAAATTTGCGTATATCGAAAAGTTATTTACAAGCAATAAATTTTAATTTTAGCAATAAATTATTAGCACTTATGACAAAACATTTATGAATTTCTTCAAAACTCCTAGAGATACATCAAAAATATGTCATTATTTGAAAGATCTAATGTAAAACTAGCGATGACAGACATTTCAAGGCTAACGCAAGGCAAATAGGAAGGATCCTATTTGTCTAACTTCTCAGTAATCGTTTCCTATGCGAAAAATGGAATTTATCATTAATTTATTTTAATTGCCCTTTTTCGCAAAGATATGGGCATATGTATTTTAGACACAGTTGAAAATCGTCCAAACTGGTAATTTACAATAACTCGTACCTAAGTCATTTTTAACCCACAGCTATTTATAAATCACACTAAATCACACACGAATCACAGCTTCTTGCAAGGTTTTATTGCATTCGTTAAGAAAGTGATTTTTGGACATGTTACAATTGTTTGGAATGTACTTATCACGCCTTAAGTTTTCACATTAGAGTCCTTTGATACTGTTAACCTGTAAATTTTGCATAAAATGTATTAAAATTGGCAAGTTTTTGGAAAATATAAACGCTTCAACGCAACGCAAACTTGGTACAACTTTTAATTTGTTTCCAGACAAACTTTAAAACTTTCTTCCAAGCCACGCTTGTTTGTGTTTGGCGTTTTTGTGTGTAATATACAGATGTGTTTGCATATCCGTGTATATGACTCGATTGTGTATGTTTTGGCAAAAGTTTTTCAATTAAATTTATGGGCAAATAAAATTTGTATCCTTGCATTGCCGGCAAGCAACACTACAAGCGGATGAACCCAAAACCGGAAGTGATCATAGTTTGAATGTAATTGTGTTGTGCGGATGAAACTGACATCAAACTGTGCGACAATAATGGACAATCTGTGTGTGTCGTTTGTCTTTGTAAAGACTTATAAAATTAAACTAAAGAGTTTTTTTTTGGGCAAAAATAAACTTCTTTGTTTTCTCAAAGATGCATAAAACTAAGTGAGAAATGCATTTCAAGTGGATTTTCTAAAATTTATAAAATTGCACCATCTTACAAGACTTTTGCAATAGTTTTTAGTAAAAGTCTCAAGTTAATCACTTTAGGTAGAAGCCTAATGATCCCCATAGACGCTGCCACCAAAGCAAAGCTGGAAGTGTAACCTGGAAGTTTTTGACAGTTATCACGTTGAAGTCGCAGCGTGCGTACCGAAGATACGCAACTCATTGACGGTTGCAACTCAGGTTGCAGTAAAATTAAAACCGTTTTAAATTTTGGTCGCAGTTGCTGTTTTTGCTGCATTATTGCAGCGTGATGGAAAAATGGGTTGCTGTAACCATCGTAGCGCAGGGATGATAAATTCAGTACTAAAGTACTGAATTCAGTACTTTTCACTTTTCAAAAGTACCGCATTACCCCCTCGATGATTTCAGTACTTTTAACAAATATTGTCTAAATACAGTACTATTAAAAATTATTAAAAAATTTAAAGATGGGAAAGTTTTGGGCTTAAGTTGGTCAATTAAAAAATAGATTATTAACTTATGTGTTATTCATTGGCTTATTCATTGGCTAACGTTAAATGTATTTTTCATATAAAAATTAAATCACAACAAAATGTCGAAATAGGCTTCAATTAAGCACCCTTTCAAGATTAATACAAAAAAACGACCCTTTTAAATGGAGCGTACTGCTATAAAACTGAAATTTTGCAAGAGTTATTATAAAAAAAAAAATCAAAAACTTTGATGTTAAATTAAATTAAAAAATGAGTTTATGTTTCTTACATATATTTCGTAATTTTTTAATTCAGAAACATAATACTATCATATATTTGTTTTATATATTTTTATTAGGACAACATAAAAAAAATAAAACAAATATATTATAGTATTATATTTCTGAATTTCTTTCCAAATTTTTATTTTATTTCTTATTTCAGTACTTTTAGTACTTTTTTAAATCCGCTTAGTACCAAACCAAAATTTGGAATTATCATCCCTCTCGTAGCGTGTGTGTCAAACGTATTGGAAAATACGTAATCTAATCGCAGTTCCATTAATGATGCAAATGCGGTAGGGCCTTCTCCATGCTGACACTCTTTATATTGGTATTTCGTTTTAGAGTCCTTCACACTGTTTGTCGACACACATTCACTAAACAAGGAGCAGCAGGTTGCCAACTTTAGAGAGTTATTAAACAAATACTAAGGAGGATTTTGCATTAGAAAAATGGCCATGGCACCTCATCCCATACAACCCAAATTTGCGATATCGAATAGCCTTAGGGCTGCACAGCCTCAGGATTCGGTATTCGACCACAATTTGCTAGTGTCGTTTCACTGATAACATTTTATGGACGTTTGGCAACGGGGGAGTGGCAGCAACGCGCCGCACAATGGCTCTTTCTGCCTGCGGTCGTGGCAAAAGTCAATTTTCGAGTGGTTCTCTTTTGCATACCTGATATTTTTATCAGATAAAGAAATGTTTGAAGCTAAGGAATCCGAAGCTTTAACTAATTTGAATGATTAGTTTTATTTGAATAATTCGTCAAAGTTCAGTGATTTTTCTAGTTTGAAATTTCTGAGAAACGTTTAAAAACATGAACATGTTTATGTCACAGAAATAAGTGTTGGTCTATATAAAAAAAGATATTAAAAACTAAGTTCTTTTTTTTTTTGTTTTTGTTTTTTTTTTTTGCGTTTTTCTAAAACACTGATTTGGCGTTGTTTTTAAACTTAACGTGGAGTTTAAAAAAATCCACGCGTAGTTACACGTTCCAGTTACTAAAAATGTATTTTATGGTTATTTCTTAGCATTCTATAAAAAAACTCAGCTGCAACTATGCACAACTTTCTGCGCTAGAGCGATTTGTTGTATGAAGAGGTCTTGGTTGTATGAAGTTGCGTGAGCCAGTTTAGAACTAGAAAGGTGAAATTTCATCTGACTGAAAAGGTCACTTTTTGGAAAATTTCATTTTGTCGAATTTTTTTTTACCTTTTGTTTCTTATTTGGACATACTTATCTTTTTGAAGTTTATTTATGCTCGGAGAAAGAAACAAACCACTTTAAATTGATTATTGAAATTTTTTTATATCAGGTATTACGTCTAAAAATTACCAATCGATCCAAGAAAGTCAAGAGCAGGTATGAGAAAACAGAAATATTTAAGTATCTTTAAGCAAGTAAAAAAACTAAATGACGGGAATTTTCCCTTACAGACAGTTCGACTACCTGCCAAAATTATTTTTCTTTAAAAAATTCTTAGGAGCAGGTGACAAAAAGGTTAAAAAAATATATGAAACCATGAGATTGTCTTATTTTTATTCTCCGGCAAAAATATTAAAAAAAGCAATAAGGCAAAAAACATAAAAATGTTTATTAAAAATTCAGAATTATTTGAAATGTTTATAAACGCATTAAATAAAGATGAGTTTAGTTTGGCAGTAACAAATCATTTGAGGTTAACCGAAGAATGTTTGGATGCATCTTATAATGACAAATAAATACATAAAATATACTATGTCATTAAAAGAAGATGGATAGAGTCATATCGCATAAAAAATCGTTTCTTCTGCAAAAATAAAGACTGGCTCACAAAAATAAAGATAGTGAAAATATTGATGTGAACACTGCCAAAAAGGATGTTATAGCTGCTAAAAAAGAAAAATTCTAGCTGCATTTCAAAAGGAGATTGGACTAAAAGTTGACCAACCAAAACAAGGATATGGAATCAGCAATGATGTAAATACATCCAGAAAATTTTTTAAAAAACAGTGTGACAGCTCAAATTACTGGTGTTGACGAATTACTAGTGTTGAGAAATAATTAAAAGGCTGCAAGTAATTCTCAATATGTTGTGCTGTAGAGAAAAAGTAAATGCCGACAAATTCGGAGAATATACCAAAATATCCTGAAAAAACTTTCGCCTACCGTTCATAAAGTACTGGTACACGGTAAAAGTATTATATATTATATTTATATATATATCAATTGGAGAATTGTCAGAAGAAGCGCAAGAATCCAAAAATAAGGACAACAAAAAATACAAATAACAGAATACATTCCATAGACATTCCAAAATATTAGTTGTATAGGACAGTTCTATTAAAGGGGGCGGATCACGCTCATTTTTCGCACAATGATTTTTACTGATAATATAAAATTATTTGCCAATTCTTTTTGAAATATGAAGTACAAGCCGAAAGTTATGGCTCCTCAAATAGTTTCTGAAGTGGGACTTGTATGGGAGGTAGGAGTGGAGATTAACCGATAACGCCCATTTTTATTACCAAGTAGGCTATAGAGATAGGTGTTCTATATATCAAGTTTCAATCTTGTAGCTTTATTCCTTTGTCCGTAATCGTTTTTTCAAGGAAATGTCGGACAGGCAGACAAAATGATAGACTCAAGAAGTGAAGCTGATAAAAAATTTATATACATACATCGATACCGGAGACATATAAATTGACTCAGGGGGTGTTGCTGATCATAAATATATACATATGTCTATAGCGGAGACGTATGTATATACTTCTGCCTTTATTCTACCTTTATTCCCTCCCTGCATAGACCCAAACTTCAACAACGCATACCGTTACATCCTGCAAACCTATTCAAATGAAATTTGCCACCATGCAAGCTGCATAATATTTCTATCTATTAAAGGAAACTCTGTGTTTATCTGCATTCGTTTAGAAGTTCTGATTTTTGCAACGGGGCAAGTCAAATCGAGCCACTGTGCGCCGGTCTTTAACATATTTTTATGCTAATCACTGTAACTAGAGAAGGCATCAGAGTAACAAACTTTTTTTCATAAGTAAATTTTTCAAGATCGATGGTACAGTCAGGCCGTACTTTATAAATTGACCATTATAATGTTTAACAAAGTTTTGCCCTTTTCCCACCGCTTGTTTCGGTGTTGTGTTGTTTTTGAATTTCGGAAACTTTAGCAAACAAAGTGGTTATCGAATTAATGTTTTGAAATAAATATTAAAAACAAAATTGCGCTTCGCAGCCATCAAAAAAAAATTATGACTTTTTTAAAGTTCTATAATCTTTTTCATGTAAGCACAAACTGCATATTTGTCGTGCGATAGCTCATTGCTTTTGATGATATATATTAGAGTGGGTCAAAAAATTAATTATTTTTTTTAAAAGTGACACGGAAAAATAGGTTGCTAAGCACCTTAAAAAAATTCTCACCCAATATGAGCTCTTAACTTTAATAGAAAGATGCTCTGCATCGCAGTTTTTTTTTTCTCAGTCCAATAGAAAAAAATGTTTACCTCATCATTAATTGATTGTACAGAAAAATGTTTTCCAAGAATTTCGTAGGAAATTTAAAGCTCTACAAAATAGGTATCCCATATTTTTTCCGTAAACCTCACCATTTGAATGATATCGAAGATTTAAGTTTGATTATTTTAAGACATATTTCATTTTTTTTTTTTTAATTTTATAACTCGACATTAAATGACTATTATATAATGCGCAATACAATTTTTTTTAGGAAATTAACTGCTCTATAAAAATGGTATCATATGTTTTGGCTATTAAATTAAGCGTTCAAAAGATATGCATCATTAAACTTTCATGTGTACTGATTTTAAGAGTTTTTGATTAGATAATCGAAAAATTTCAATTTAATTATAAAGTTAAGAGCTCATATTTGGTGAGAAATTTGTTAAGGTGTCTGGCAACCCATTTGTCCGTGTCTCTTTTAAAAAAAAAAATAATTCACTGGAAAAAGGTAAAATGACTTTATACCAACTCTTGCCAAAAGGACTCAAACAAATGATCATATTCAATATTTCTATTGCAGGACGTCAACTTGAAATAAAACTTAAAGAAACACGAATAACCTTTAGTAAAACTGATTGCAATAAATTTTTTTGTAGTTTTATATTTTCCAACTCGAATTTATGCTTTTAAATTTATGAAATGCTACTTTTCGTGAAATTTATAAAATTTTAATCGTATTTTCCATATAAAAGAGTAAAATTAAATTATTGCTTTTAAAATAGTTTGCTTTGAAGTTGAACATATCAATTAATACCAATAACATATCTTTACAATTTTGACTGTGACTGTCGGGACAAATTTAAAAGCCTAATAAAACTAAAAAAATAAATTTTAAAAATAATTAGAATAAGATATTCTTGTGCTGCAGAATCTTTTAGTTTCACAAGAATTAAATTTTTTGGTAAAAACGTACTTTTATACATTTTTTTGTGACTGTCGGGACTTTTGATGCTCCTATTCAAATGAGTGAGTAAAACAAAAAGTAATTTATTATTTTTTACCTCAATAGTTTATGAAACGCTCCGATAGGTGACCCAAACTTATCCTTTAGTTACAGGAAAAGTCCTTATCTACGAAACTTTAGCAAAATTTATCGATCCAGTAACAATACATGAAGTCATACATTTCATTGATAATAACTTCAATATTAATAATTTTTTTATATATATTTTTTTAGCTTGAGTAGAAATGGACCACCTATACATTGTTATTAACAAAGTTGAAAGCGGTTGTTCTTTGTTTCCCCCCCCCCCCTTATTCTTGGAATGACCCTTAATTCAAGTCCATCACAATAATTTTTATAAAATCCAATAAATTTTGATTTAATAAGGGCAGCATTGTTCCTCAACTATAGTCGAATGAACTTAAAATTTATGCTACTCATATACTCGTGCTTTATTTATTTTGTATATAAAGCAAGATACCTATATATTACGGCAGGTCGAATTAAAAGTGTTTGATAAACTCGGTCTAAGCAATCTCTTTGCTCATTGTAGTACCCTCCACGAAAGGATACTACACCTAACCCTTAGGCTAGCAGGAATTTTTTTTTAAAAGTAGCTTTTTTGGACAAGAAAACACTTTTTGTATAAAAAAGTTTTTTGTTTCTTTGAATTGTCAAGGAAACAAGTTTGTTAAATTTTGATTATTTTTTTGATTTTAGTTCAAATGACTGCTACGTCAACAAAGATAGTCCGATTTTGATAAGATGTAATTTTTTGGAAAGGTATTCAGATGCACTATTAAAATGAAGAGTCGCACAGTCAACTGTCTCCATATAAGCGATGAACAAAAATAGAAGGACTCCTCCTATGATATTGCAATTTTGTGTGCTTAATTAGTTTAAGCTAATTAAAAAAAATTTCAAAATTGGTCTAAATTGGTTCGATCCTAGGGGTAACTCCCTTGAAACTATATGAAATTTTAACTTGATTTTGTATAGGAGGTATGTACAAAACCTGACCGATCTTAACAAAAATTCATCAGAAGAATAGTCAAATAAAGTTATAGATGTGTACTGAAAATAATTGAAATCGATTGCACCGTACGTGTACCTCCTTTGGACCTATATCTTAACAAAAATTCGTCAGAAAGGTAGTCAGATAGAGTTATAGAGTTATTCTGAAAATAATTTAAATCGGTTAAACCCTGCGGGTATCTACGCAGGACCTATATTAATATTTTTGTCACCCATAAGATTTTGTATGGGAGGTACATACAAAGGTCTACCGATCTTTACAAAAATTCGTCAAAATGATGGGTGCCTCCCTAGGACCTATATTAATTTTTTACTTCTTTTGTATGTAAATTTTTAATTTAAAGCATTTTTTTAAACAAAATAAAAATATATTTGTAGGACGAAGTAGGAAAAGTTATTTTCAGTTCCTTATTGTGCAATAAATCCATTTTAATAATCCGAAAAAATCACTTATTTTTACTTATTTTGTTTGTTCCATCAAAATATGCCAATCTTTCATTACTTCTCACTCAAATATATCAAATTTCGAAACCACTCAAAAACATTTTGTTTTTAATGTTTAATAATACAAATGACTTTTTTTATTAACACATAGACTTTTTAAAATTATTATCTTTAATTGGCTTAGTTTTATAAAAAACTGGATTTTTGGTAATTATTTGTATAAATCACCTCAAAGAGCTATGTTCAAAATTTGAATTTCTTAAAAAAATACTAAACTTCAAAGCGTAAAATTTTAAAGCAAAATTTTGATTAAATTTAAGCAAATATTTGCTAAGTTACTGTAAACTGCAAAAGCGAAATTTAACTTAATTCAAGCAAATATTTGCGAAGTTATTATAAGCTCAAATGGAAAATTTTTACTAAACTCATCCAAATATTTGCTAAATTATTATAAACTCAAATAGCAAATTTTTACTAATTCAAGCAAATTTCTTCTAAACACACGAAAACACGTTTATTCCTAAAGAAGAAAATTGGGCGACGATTGGTTAACAACTGCGATGGTCGAATGGATAAGCCCATACACTTACACTCACGCGGCCGAGGTTCAAGTCTCCAGATAGTGGTAATTTTTCAATTTTATTTGATGTTAATAATTATTTTACTTTAAAAATATGCATTAGCAAATATTTGCTTGAATTCAGTAGAAATTTGCTTGTATTTAATCAAAAATTTGCTTAGTTATTCTAAACTGAAATAGCAAATTTTGATTTGTTCTTGCTGAAATCTAGCATAACTCTGAAGTGGCTGAGATTCAATAGTAAGTTTTGCTTAACCACAGTACAAATTTAGCAAACACTTTTCTCCGTGCAGTAAAATTTTCGAAAATTTCACAAAAATTAGTGCAATGGCTTAAAACTTAGCAAATTTGTCTTAATCTCCCTGCAGTGTAATCAACTAGATTTATACCAGTCAACAACTAGTTGGAAATATCCAACAACAAGTTCGATTTATGTCCTATTCTCATAGAACCGACTGGTATTTTTTACGTGGTGATGTCATTGGAAAAGACAATTGTCTTACTATAGATAAGGTTTTAACTAGTTAACAACTCATTTTTTATGTAAAGTAAAATTCTAGTTGGGTTGTGACTAGTTTTTAACCAATATAGTAATTATCGAATTGAAACTAGTTCATAGGTTCGCCAATTCGATTTAGATTTCAAACAGTATTGTTACGACTAGTTTTAAACTAGTGATTTTATACCAAATTAAAACTAGTTCAAAACTCCACCGATATCGAATAGTTTTTGACTAGTTAATCTCTAGCTTTTAATATAAAAAATATACATTTCTAAGATACATTACTAAGATTTTATTTATTTTGAATTGAAATATTACATTCATTATATTCATTATTATTTAGTGTAAGATATAAGTCAAGTTTAAAATGTTAAGTATTTTATGTATTAAATTCATTTTGATGCAGTTTGCATAATTTATATATATAATATATATAGTTTTTAACTAAATACGCTTTAGTTTTTAATATAAAAGAAATATTTAAAATACATTACTAAGATTTTATTTATTTTGAATTGAATATGACGGTTGATTTGAATATCGTTTAAGATATTCATAAATCAAGTTTCAAATGTCAAGTATTTTTGGTATTTAATTCATTTTGATGTAGTTTGCATTTTTCATAAAATACTAATTAGTTTAATATAAACAAAAGTGCACAAAATCAAGAATACATTTCTAAGATACATTACTAAGATCTTAAATAAGGTCTTAAATAAAGAACATATAGTTTGCATTTTTCATAAAATACTAATTAGTTTAATATAAACAAAAGTGCACAAAATCAAGAATACATTTCTAAGATACATTACTAAGATCTTAAATAAGGTCTTAAATAAAGAACATATATTTTTACAACAAAATATTAGCTAAAGGCTAAAGTTAAAGCTATTTGATGAAATACCATGTTTATGGTATATATAAACTAAGTTCTAATCTACTACAAATTTGCAATAAAAACATTTAAAAATTAGAGTAGATGTCGCATTAATATAATTCAAGATAGTTTCTCAACTACATGTTTTTAAATTAGTTTTTATATGTTTTAATTTGTTTATTATTAGTTTGTTCCAATGGGGTACCCATCTCCAACTGGTTTTGGAACTGGTTGATTTTGATAATATGTAGTATAGTTTGATTTTGGCTAGTTTTACAACTGGTTTAATGTGACTTGACAAAAACTAGTTGGGTTTAAACTACTTTTGCAACTAGTAAATCGTGACAAAATATAAACTAGTTTGTTTTGACTAGTATAAATACTACTCATGTTTTAATGCTGATTAGTCTTACACTGCAGGGCTTTAATGTGCACTCTGATTTTTGCATATCTCAAATAAAACACTCAGGTGTTTGCAAATTAAATAAAACAATTAAAATTCCTTCCACATTCCATCCAAAGTGACGTCATCATATAGTAAATCATTTATAAATTCCAAAAACATTAATGTTTAAACTTGATATTGTGCACTTAAGCTTTAATAAATAAAAAGGATTCTGAGTTTCAAATGCAAAAAAAAAATTGGATTAAAACGACGCCTTATAAAAGTGACATCACCAAAATAATACAACATTCAAGACTTCGAATAAACCAAAATACGGCTATGGGGCATTTTAACTTTACAAAAAATTAAATCTTATCAAAATCGGACTATCTTTGTTAACGTGGCAGTCATTTGAACCAAAATCAAAAAATAGTCAAAATTTACAAAACTTTTTTATTTTTGGAATTTTTTGTTTTGGCCATTCATAGAAACCAAAACTTGCCCACACATTAATTTGTTTTGGGGCTTTAGTGTTAGGTTTAAATATTTAAACAGTTTTGTGCAATTATTTTTGGTACAAAATGTGGAGCTGGACACTTAGGTATTTACAGTAAGTAAATTCTACAGATTCCGGAAATTTTTCTAAATAATTTATCAATAAATAGTCGACTTTATAAGCAAATAATATTAAAGTAAGCGTTCTTCATTTTGTTCTATAATAAAGGTGAATTAAGTCGTCAGCCCATTAACAGTTCAATAAATTTCTCATCTTCAAGTTGATTATATGTCGTTAACCAAGTTTACAACATTAAGCAACATTTATGTCTTTATTCCAAAAAAAGAAAAACTTTAGCGCTACTTTGGTAGCGTGCATTAATATGTTTTTCTCTTTGCTTTTTGTCCTTTTTAAACTTTTTTTTTATAATACTGAATTACTGAATTACAGTTTGATTTATGACCCATTAATAAGTTTGCTCAAATTTTACTACACATTTCAGTTTTCATGATTTTATTACGTTCCGTCTTTTATGACATCGCTAGATGCAGGCAACAAGAAGTTTGTCAACAAAGTGCCGACATTAAATGCGCTGTTTGGAATACATGTAATGCATTTTCTAAGATTTGGTATTCCAAAACGTTGCCGAAAGTTTCAATTTGGCTGTAGAAATATTATATTTTATTCAGCAGCAATAGGCGAGTATTTTGTCGCCTGCTCCTCCCGAACATATTTATCTACTCGTTGGTCTTGATTTGCATGTGAAACCAAGCAAATGTGAGGCAACGCACTTTATGCTGCTCAGGCATCAATTATATTCCATGCATAATAAAATTCAATTCCACGTTCATTTGCACATGCAAATCAAATTTCTTACAACAAACGTCAAGGCATGATTATGGCAAGATGACTCCGGCAGCACAACCAGCCAACCTTATTCTTCATGCAAAATTTCAATATATATCCTTTCAGTTTGCACGCTCCACAGGATGACATCCCGAAACGTCTTAGAAATTGCCTGTCGGAAACACGATGACGTCATAATGCAGTAGAGTTTGAAATTTTGAATTTAGGCAGCAAAGCTTGTATGTGTGATCCGAGAACGTAAGACGACAGACAACCTCTATTCAGAGCCCATTAACAACAAAATTGCTGTAGCATAACAGAAGAATAGCTGGGGAATGGGCGTGCTGAGAACTGGTGGGGTGCTGAGTAGTATCAACATGTGTCTCATTCCTATACGGATGCTGCTACTTGCCACACTAATGTGGCCAATTTTCAGCAACATTTAGTCCGTCAGCACACCACAAGCTGCCCTCCAATTAAGAGTGTCTCTGGCACACTACGTTGATGAAGGCGTAGACGATGACAACAACAACAACGGTGGCTCATTGTCACTTGAGCGCGCTCGACTTGACTCAGCCTAATTGAATTTTTTGCCCGCAAGCCAATTAACATTTTTTTTTTCCAAATTTACACTGAGTGGAAAAAGTTTATACGTTAATCCGTTTAATGAGCTGAGCAAATAATAAATGCTAGATAAGCGGGAGTAAAGTGAGGAGACTAAACGCAAGAATGAATTTGGAATGTTTCATAATATATAAGGTATGTCAAGGACATTGGATTGAATCCATTGCAAAGTTGTAGGAAAATAAAAAAATTTTTTATAAATTGTAAACTAGGACTATTCTGATGTTCCAGAACCCACATTAGTTATAAAATAGAAACATTTTCTGACGAAAAAAATAAAGTTTCTCTAGGCATCCTTTTCTTATAGTCTTCCTGCTGAAAAATAAACCAAATTTTTTAATAGTTTCGGGCTAATTTAAGAACTGGATTGTACTAGTCGGTCTACATTAGCATCCCAGCAGAGGAAGTTATCATTACTGAACTAGTTACATAGTTATTACTTGGTAATGGGAAGTAGTTCTCTGCTGGATTACAAAACACTCAAATAAGGAATTATTTTAACATGGGCTTATCATAGGCGGTAATGTGTGGTGCTTACATCCAGCATTATAACTATAAATCAGAGGTGAACTAGGCTAGGTTAGGTTAGGTAAATAGGGTCGTGTACCGTTACCGGCGCTTCCGCGGGGGCCTATAGGTCTATTGCGGGTTCCTTTTTATTTTTTGAGGTACCATGATAACCATTATATCGATTATTCCTCAAACCAGCCTGTGCTTTTTATGAAACTAGAGATGTCTAGCAGTGGTGTGTTCACTAAATCTGCCAGGTCTTTAAAAAATCTCCTCCCCATATATCGGAGTTGACGGTTCTGTAGACTTGGCATTCACATAGAAGGTGAGTTATTGTTTCTGTTTCTTCCGATCCTTGCAGCTCCGAGAGAAGTCAGGGGCTGCAATGTTCATTCTATTGGCCATTAATCCAATTGGGCAATGACCTGTTAGAACTCCAACAAGAATACGGATTTCTCGTTTGATCAAAAGCAGAAGGCTTCGGTTCTCTTTTCATTTAGCTCCGGCCAGAGCCTTCGGGATATGCTGCAGTCACCTCTGGAGGCCTATGCTCCTTTTGACGACTCCTATTGGAATGTACACATCTGAATTAGCTTTGTTTGTACTAGCTGTTACTCCACTCCTAGCCAGGTCATCCGCTTCAATATTGCTATGTCCGGGAACCCAGCAGAGGGTGACATTGTGGGTATTGTAGATACTGTTCAGTGCCAGTTTACAGTTCTGTACCATTCGAGCCTTCGTCGTTTTACTATTCAGCTCTTTGATATCCGCTTGGCTATCCACAAAAATAAGCACCCTTTTGGGGGTAAGATTTGTCCCCCAAAAGGGTGCTTATTTTTGTAATATACTGAACAGTATCTACAATACCCACAATGTCACCCTCTGCTGCGTTCCCGGACATAGCAATATTGAAGCGGATGACCTGGCTAGGAGTGGAGTAACAGCTAGTACAAACAGAGCTAGTTCAGATGTGTACATTCCAATAGGAGTCGTCAAAAGGAGCATAGGCCTCCAGAGGTGACTGCAACATATCCCGAAGGCTCTGGCCGGAGCTAAATGAAAAGAGAAGCAAATGGCCCGTGCAGCTTCTTCAATAGAATATATTTCTGCCTGAAAAACGCTACAGTAGTCGGAGAGTTTCTAGGACTCTTTTATTTGCAGCGTTTCACAATATACACCTGATCCAGGTTCCGTTTTCCATTTTTGAACCATCAGTATATAATTGGAGATTGCCGTTGAATTCTACGGCCTTTTCTTCCCATTCTTGTCTGCTGGGGATGGATGTGGTGTATTCTGTGCAAATCTCACACAGGGTATAATAAAGTCGGTTGTTCTTTTTCATTCCTCGGTTCCAAAGAGACTCAGAATAAATGCATGTCCGAAAGTGTTGTTCCTCCAAGCTTGTGATTCGTTGAGGCGAATCGCGCTTTTGGTTACCAAACACTTAAGGACCTCTTCTATGGGGAGAAGATATAGCATCATTTTCAAACCCGCCTCTGGCGTTGATCTCATGGCTCCTGTTACTTCTATGCATGCTAACCTTTGGACTCCTGTTAGGGAGCTAAGGTTGCTCTTTTTGTGAGCTATCGTCCACCATAAGAAGAATGAGTCTCACGATCTCTGTATACATCCAGTGTATTGTCCTGCCAAAGACATGCGCACAGAGGTGAACTAATTGCATTCAGTATTACCAATCAGAGTGTAACTAGTTACCATCTGCATTACCTATAAGTCAAAGGTCAACTAATAACCACCTGCATTACCCATAAGTTAGAGGTCAACTGCTTACCATCTCTATATCTCATAACTCAGAGGTCAACTACTTACTTCCAGAATTACCTATAAGTCAGAGGATAACTAATTACGTCTCGTATTACTTGTTAGTTAGAATGTAACCCTTTACCACCAGTATAACTTATAATTAAAAACATAACTACTTAGCTTGATTTCTGCCAAAAAGAGTACTCCTTGTTTTGTTTCCGTTGAAATTAAGTTTTTATTTATAAATTATGCCTATATCGATGATTCCATATCAATTCGACTAGTTTTGAGCAAAATCTGACCTTTGTGTTTCCGATTTTTTTGAAACTTTGTAGATTAGTATTGCCTATAACAATAACTTTAACTGTGTTTTTGTTTTTTTTTTTTTTTGAAAAAATTTTTCCAAAAGTTATACACTGTGAAAATATTGAAAAAACTTTTAGTGCATGTATTCAAATAGAAGTAATTTTGAAACCGAAAGGGTGTATTTTAAAAATCTTGAGTTTGTTTTTTTTTGTTTTTTTTCAGCATTTTTATGAAAAATTCCTTTTTATTTTAACCTGAAATTTTCAGTCAATTTTTTCATAGTCTACGCAACAAGTTTTTTATATTTTTAGTGTAGTGTTAAGTTAAGGCATCAATTTTAAGGACTTACACACAATTTAAGGTTGGATTTCCACGGTTGCTATTTTTAATGAATTTCTTAAAAAATGTCTACAAAATATTTATTGTTTTTACACCAAAATTCCATATTTTCAAACATCGTAACAGTTTTTAAAAATATAAAATAAATAAAAAATGTTTGGTTTTACAAATTTTTGGCTTCATGTGAATACTAATGGATTTATTTGAATAATAACATATACTAATTTGGATGTTATATGGTATTAACATGAACAATTGAATTTTTGGTATAAAAATATTAAATCTTTAGAAGGTATTCTTTAAAAAATTCATTAAAAATAGCAATCATTGGAATTCCAACCTAAAATTGTGTGTAAGCCTTTAAAATTAATGCCTTAACTCAACACTGAACTAAAACTATATAAAAAATTTGTTGCGAAGGTTACGAAAAATGTGACTGAAAATTTCAGGTCAGAAAAAAAAATAATTTTTCTTAAAAATGTTGCAAAAATATATACCACCAAACAGACAAATTATAGATCTTTAAAATATGTTTACACTTTTTTCTGTACAACTTACGGTTTCAAACCTACATTTACTTGAATACATGCACTTATTGTATTTTTTAAGATTTTTTGATATTTTTGACAGTGTATATCTTTAATACAAAATTTTGAATCCAAAAAAAGTACTCAGGTATATTACTTTTCAGAAGAACTATCCACCTAAAGAGTTTCAAAATTTTCAAAAATAATGATGTCAGAAACATGGGCGCTTTGGTATGGAATCACCGATATAGAATTAAAGAATTAAAAATTAAATTTACATTAAAAACAAAAAGGCTAAAGTTTAATACAAAAATTTTAAAAAACTTAAAAAATCCAAGAATACATTGTTGTATTAAGAAATTACAAATTTTTAAATAAATCACAAAAAAAAATTAAAACTCATTAAACATCTAAATTACAAATTAATATAAGATAGTCTTATTTTAATGAAGCATTTTTTTTTTGTTGATACATTTATTTCTAAAGAAAATAATTTTATAGTTTTTTAAGCCCTTTTTTAGCTCTATTTCAAATTTCTCCTTCGTATAGCCCTCCTTTAAAAGTGCACCTGTAATTAAATATAAATAGTACTAATTTCGAAGTAATGATTAGAGATTACATTGCACGTTGAAAAAAGTAATAAATATCCACCCAGGAAACTTGAAGCAATTCTTACCATAGAGCAGTTGGACTTCGTTTTTGAGATCCGTGGACTGTCTTTAATGGTTAATTTTAAATTTTTTTTATATCATTATTGTTTTCTACTAGTCTATTTTCAGAGACTTTTGAAGAATTATTAGAGTCTGCGGAATTAAATTTATTTTTCTTAGCTTCAAAATGTATTTTTCTTTTTTAAATAGCCGAACTAAATTTCTTATGCCTATGTCCTTGTTATAATAGTAAATATATAATTTTTTTTCTTTTATGAAAATATATAAAAATAATTGTAATATAGTTTTCCAATCACGGTAAGATATCACAAATACGGTAAGATTAATTTTTGTTTAAATGTTTTGTTTTATTTTGCTTTATAGTCTTAAGTTGATCAACTGAACTCATGAAATTCACTTTGCAACTAAGGATCTAGAAATGCACTTTATGCATCGAAACCGGTCTCAAAACAGAGCAATAATTGAATGCGCATTTTTTATTCTCTTATTTGTTGTTGTTTTTATTCGAGGAGTCAAAAAACATGTTTTAAGTTTGAAAACATGAACTGACATAACAAAAACAAATGTATTTTTGTTGTTAAATTATAGATGTGCATACTTTCAGGCTGAACAGTTTGAGAGATAATGGGCACGGAGCAGAGTGCTTGCCTTTTATATGTTAAGATTTATTAATTTCAGTACAAAAAAATGACAATTATTAAGTTATCATTGAGTTAAACGCAAGAGTTTTTCTACCAGATTTCTGTCAGTACGGTATTTCTGTTTCGATTTCGATCGAGAAAAACTACTGACTGAAATCTGGCAGAAAATTTCTAACGTTAACTCGGTCATTACACTTCAGTCGACAATAAAAACAAAAATATCACAATTCAGTTCATAAGAAAATAAAAAAATTAACAATTCATTTTAGAGGTTATGATTACCTGAATCAATGATATGATTCCTAATAATAAAGAAAAAATCAATAGTTGAAATTAAAAAGCTTTATATTGTAAGCTAAAAACAGTAGTTTGTCAGCATCTCCAAGAAGGTTAGATCTATCCATATACAGCTGCCCAGCAGCGCTGAAAATTTGTTCACTGGCCACGCTCCATTAGAGACTTTCGCGGTTCAACATGTTAGATACACATGGCATATTAGACGTAAGCTAAAGCGACGGTCGGTCCGACATGTTGAATGAAAACGAAAATTTTTTGTTTTTTTGCCGGTCCGTCTGACATGTTAGACAAAGCAAAAACATTCGGCAAGTATGCGGCTATTTTAGGGCTAAGCCGAAGGTTCAAACATCGGGTGATATAATAGGGTGATTTTTTTAAGCGTTTGGTTTTTGAAATTTGGGAAAAAACTAGAAAATTTGCAATAGTAAATGAAATATTTATTTGGAGCAATCATCAATGCCTGCTCAAAATATATTAGTTCATCGTTTTCCATTTATTAGACATTTTGTTTTGTGTGTTGTGCATTCTGTATAAAGTTATTTTTAAGAGGTTTTCGGAAAAAACAATTATATGCTGGGAAAATGTGCAACATAATTAACACAAATAAAAAACAATTAATTTAGTGTAGCTATTAAATAAATTACACAAAAATAATTTTTATTCCCAACAGAAAAAAATTAAAGTCCGTAATAGATTTTTTTAAAAGAAAGAAAAAATAAAAGTCCGAAACTGAATCTTATTTTTGACTGAAAAAAAGTTGAAAAGCAGCAGTTGACTTAGCCGAAAAAAATAAGAGTCGCACATAATTGTTATTTTTTTCCTGCAGTAAAAATCACTTTCTAAGATTTAAATTTTTTTCTGTTGCAAAATAACAGTTAAAGTTTGAGTTTAGGACTTTTTTGAATATCATAACTATTTCGAAAAGATATTTGAATGTGATCATTCCAATAAAGACCTCATATATCTGCGATATCTGCAAGACCATGATTTTTTTGAAAAAAATTTTCGAATACAGTTCCCTGAAAATAACCCTTAAACGTAATCGAACAGTATTAAGATCTTATATGAAAATGCTTGTTGCAAAATTTCTTAATAAGTCCCTTTGCACAAGATTTTTCTACAGTGTATATCTGTGGGGAAAAGCATTAAACTTGCTTTAAAAACTAACTTTAAGTTAAGCAATGAAAATTTCTTTCGATGTTGCCGTAACTTTTTGCATGAGCTAATTAAAGCTGACTATTTTTGATCTAAAGCACACCAAAGACAAAAATCTTGTTTAAAAAGTCTTATGGTGTGTGGTATTCCACAAAAATTGCTCATAGAATATTTTAACCATCTACAACTACGTTCAAGTTGCCTTTTGAAAATATTTTTTGAAAACGGTATAAAAAGGTCCATAAAAAGCAGTGTTGCCGTTTTCACTTCAATTGAAGTGTTTCACTTTTTTTGCTAGACTCACACTTCAAAATTTCCTCTTTGGCATGAACACTTCCATTAGTACGAAGTGAAATTTTTTTTTGAAAATTTCCTTTTAAAACGAAAATAAGAAATAGCCGAAATAGCAGTGTCAAAGTTGGCAGAATTTGTTTTCAAAATTGTGTTGTTAATTATTCGCACATCTCTAAAATGACAATTAGAAATGACAGACTGTCAAAGTTGGCAGCATTTGTTTTCCATAACCAAAAAAGAGCTTCACTAGTAAAGCTGGGTGGAATTCATGGAAAGGTAAGTTAAATTTATGTAAAATGTATTAACATTCCTAACTTTTTGCAGGAAAATTGACAAAAACAGCATAAAAATGTTCTTTAGAAGTGATAATGGACCTCTACCCTCTAAGAAAGTTGCTCTTGAATCGTGCGTGCAGACTTTGGATTCCACCGAAATTGAAACGATGGCCATTAATGAACATGTTTTTGTTTTTCCGAGCCTAAGTGAGTCCTTTGCTGAGAATTCTGACGGAGTTTACAGTGAAAGCGCACTTTGCAATTCTGCTGATAAGCAAGAGCCAACGACCAACCCGACCGCACCACCCAAAACTTTCCAGCAGCAATTTTGGTCAAGATGGAAGGAAAGTTATAAATGGTTTGAATCGAAGGAAGGGAAAAGTTTTGTAAGGTATGCCAGCAGTTATTGGCAAATAACATAGCGAATATTGACAGACATAAAAAATCGATCAATCATATGAAATGTAAAAAAAAATTTAGCACGTTAACAATTTTTGATCAAAAATTTGCCAAGTTAAAACTAAAGTGTTTGCCATCTACATATTCGTCGCTTCGCGTCACTCCTTTTTGAGTAAATGTACTTTCACTTCACTCCACTACACTTTTTTAAAAATTTTACTTCGCTCAAAAATTTTGAAACGGCAACACTGATAAAGAGGCGTGCAAGAATGTTTAAACATTCCAAGAAAATATTTTTAACTTACTTTCACTTAAGGTCTAAAAACAAAACAACCATGTCAAAGGCATATATATATCTGTGTCGATAAGCAATATTGCTTAAGTCGACTAAAGACAAAGCTAAGTTATTGATGAAGTTGTGTTACACGAATATAGCACTATAAACACACAAAATCTAAAGCTTCTATGATCATTTTAGCCAAAGTTATGGCACAAAAACTAAAGACCCTTTCATATAACTTATTTGTATGGCGATTAAAAACTTCAAAGCAAGATTTCTCGAAACATGGAAATCAGACTTAAGCTACTATTGCTTATCGACACAGATCTATAGTAATTGCCTTACTTTTATAAAAGAAAATTTGCTAAATTAAGAGTAAATTTTAAACCTTTATAAAAACTACTCTAACTTTAGTATTTTAAATATATATTAGTATAAATATAATTATTTTATTTTCTCTACCAAAATCCATTGTTAGAAGTTTGTAATTTTGGAAAAGTGTTAGCAGTGTTGCCACTACGATTCTAAAAAAAGTATCCATAAAAAGGTAAAAAAGTATCCACTTTTGAAAAAAGTATCAACGTATCAAAAGCCAAGAAATAATACTTTTATCATTTTTTTGACACAAAAATATAACTTTAGTATTTTTAAATCATGAAACCCAATTTTTTAAGCTTCCATAACAATTTTATTTATATCATTTTTATTAAAATATAATAATAAGAAACGGTACATGTATAATAATATTGAAAAGGAACATAAATTTCAGTATTTCATATTGCCCTTTAATTCCATTAGTTTTATAAGTATAATGTTTATATAAAAGCAATATACAAAACAATATATAATTGCATAAAAAAGGAATACAAAATTAAAAAGCTTTTTCAGTTAAGTGTAAAATAAATTATATAGATTGCTTTTGGCCTTTAATTTTATCAAGCCAACATTGCACGTTGAAAAAAAATAAAAAGATTGAATTAGAAACATTTATTTTGAAAAGACAATAAGAGACAAAGACTTAAATTTTTTTTTATGTAAATTATACAAAAAACAATATTCCAAAAAGATATCTGTTTTAATGCAACTTCTCCTTGATAGGAAGCATAAAAAAAGTAGTCGTTTTTAGCCAGGGTCAAGATTTTTTGGTCCCAATTTACCGGAAACAAAAAAATCAAAGTGCATATTAATAAAGGTACTTGTTGCTACAATCTTTACTAGAATTATTAAGTTTTGTTACAATTAACAATCGCTACGGGGATCTTAAGGGTTAAAAATAACAGATTTTTTTAAAAAGTCACACTTACTCCTTACTATTGGACATTTTAAAAAACAAAATATTTTCTACTATTTCCAAAAAACTTTATAAGTATGATCGTTTTTAGTTAGTTTTAAATCAGAAAAAATACCTTCAGCAGCAGCTGAGCAATGAGGCAGACTTTAAATATGCTCTAATGCATTTTTTGATAAGAAAATATTACCCAAAAATGTATCAATGTCAACATTTGTCTTAAGGTTTTTGTCGAATTGAAGGGACTGTATACTTTTTATATTTTGGAAACAAAAACATACATATATTCATATTAATAAAGATTTTTTTTAAAAAGAGTCCAGACTTACACAGAGGCTTAAAAAAAGTATCCATCTATTTTTTAAGGAAAAAAGTATCCAAATGGATCCAATTTGATCCAAACGGCAACACTTAGTGTGAGTTTGAGTCGAATTGTAGCACAGTGTAATCTTTAACAACTTTGATCGCATTAATTTTTCCCAGTGCTGCACATTACTTCAGAGACAGCCTGACTGGAGTTTGTATGCTTTATGGGCAGAGGATATGTTGATAATAAATACAATAACAAATTAAAGTAGGCAATGAGCAAACATAAATTGTACCAAATTGTGAACCATTAAAGCTCGTATTTGCGTAAAAAAGGATGCTTCTGGCTCATAAAACAAAAAAAAAACTAAAGTTATTGGCTAAGAGCAAACAATGGGGCCGCCCAAAGCAAACGTCAGTCAAGCTGTCAGCCAGGAGTAAAGATGCAGCAGCGGCAGCAACAGCTACTCACAAACTCTTGAATGCCAGCATGAAAGGAAACAATTAACCGTCAACGTAATTGACTCAAATGGGCGCAAATAATAAATAAAAACAAAACGAGGCAAAAGATGACAACGACGACAGCAAAAACAACAACAACAACGGCAGCAAAGACAACGATGACAACATCAGCGACAACGACGACAATGAGTAGGACAACGCCATCTACGCTGGACACTGGGTCAGAATCAGTATTTATTTGTTTGTTTGCGTAGTAGTTAGTAGCTAGCTCCGTGCTTCCGTTGTCCGTCCCCACGTCACTCGAGCAGCTACACTAAAAATCTCACTCTAGGAACGCTTCATCTTCATGCATATTCATTGTTGGGTCGGGAGTGGAAGAATGCCACGACTTTGTAACTAGCTTTTATTCCACTTCGTGGACATTTACAGTTGAATTCCTGTGCATGTCCTTTTTTTATTTGCACACTACTTGCCTATGATGAGTGCAGAGGAGGTACCACAACGAGTACTGGCCACTTACTGTTAGTAATTGTTGGATCTGCTTGGCGAGTGATGCTACCGAAACTGCATGTTCGTCATGCGGCTGCTACTTGGCTCGCTTGGATTGACGACAGGCAGTGTTTGTCTAGCTACCTAGTTGAGAGAATATCTTGCTGAAGTACTGGTGCTCATGGCAGCATGGGAGAAGTGGATATGTTTTTTTTTTTTGTTCTTTCGCATGCGGCGACATTGCTTACTTCCTTTTTGAACTTTTAATTATTGTCAAGTAGAAAGTCAAGGAAGCGCTCATGTCCTTAAGTCGTTTTACATATGACTTGTTTTTCGATAGTAACGGTAAAACAATAAAAACGTATAGTCGTTATATTCAAAACAAATTCTAACGAAAGATATTGATAAGGAGTAAAAATCAAGGTAAATTAAAAAACATGTAGTTTTATAAAGATAACATTTCTGCAAGGAACAAATAAAAACATTTCCAAATCAAAGATTATGATAATCAAATATAATTATCAATATCAAAGATGATAATAATCACATATAATAAAAAGAATTTGTGTAGCCAAAAAAGTGAAAAATATAATAAACATTATTGTATTAGTAATATTTAGACAGCGGAATTATATGCAAAATTTATTTTAAGTCCGATTGAAGTCAAGTTTTGGATTTGTATTGATTTTGACTTCATTAATGCATTTATTACTCCATATCTATGATATGCAAATGTTATGCAAAAAATATGCAAAAGCATATGCAAGATATATGCTGCATACTTTTTGCTTATGCAGTAATAAAAATAGCCCAAATAAATAATATTTCCAAATGAATTGAAATATCTATAAAGTTTATTGAAAAAAGTGTTAAAATGTAAAAATTATTTTATTACTTTCAACAGATAATTACATTCGACCTACACTGTGATATGAAAAACGACTTTTCATACAAAAATACGTTGTACTGCGAAAAGCCACAGTTTTCGAGACATCGTCATAATTTTAATGTCAAAATAACGGGAATTTTTCAAAGTTTACCGTTAGTAAGAAATTTTACAATTCCAATATATATTCGCATATGTTGCATTAAAAAATGCTTATTGTAGGGTATCCGTAAGGGAAAGCGAGAAATGTACTCGAGAAATTTTCTCTTTCACCGCTTTCTTCCATCTCTTATAGCTTAGCTTTTATTTAAGAAATTCTGTTTTTCAGGTCAATATTTCAGGTCAAAGGTCACAAAAAGTTTTCTGTGCACACCTTCTCCCTACATTTGTGAAACAGTGGAAACGATTGATCATCATGGTAAATTAATTTATGTATAAATTGCTTTAATTAATTGATTAAATTAAAATGTTTCTCTTAGATAGTATCCTAATACAATAAGTTTTTATCATCTGGATCTACTTCTCAGGCCAAGCAGCCCTCAGCACCGCTTTTGAACAGGAACACTCCAGTTACTTCCTCGTCACCTTCTAACCGTCCTTCTTTGACTAATAGTTCAGTTTTGACTCCTATTGAGCCTAGAAATCTATCAAGCTTAAGGGCAGTGTCGAGGAAAAAAAATTTATTTATTTCACGTCTTCAGCCCGACACAACTGTTGAAAATGTATTGACTTTTATCAAACATAATAAATTGTTGAGTCAAAATGCATTTTGCTCATGCAAAAAAATAGGTAATAAACCTTCCCATGCTTCCTTTATTCTCACAGTTCCTGCTGAAGAGTTTGCAACTGTTCTAAACTCTAATTTGTGGACTGATAATATACTCGTTACAGAGTTTCAGCCTAAGAATAAGCCTAGAGGGACGACTCAAGCCGCTCGTCAATCCCAAAAAAACTGAATAGGTTATCCCTTTACTATCAAAATGTAAGGGGACTACGCTCTAAGACGCGAGACATATTTTTAATATCTCAGAATTTCTCTGAGGATATTATCGCACTGACTGAAACTTGGTTAAACGGAAGCATTACTGACTTAGAATTGTTTAGTTTTGAAGTTTATAGAAGACATAGATATGCTGACAATACTTCTGCTGTCGGTGGAGGTGTCTTATTAGCTGTAAGGAACTCCTTAGTTAGTTCCATTATTGTTATTCCCTGCTCTGCTAACATCGAACTTATATGCGTCAAGGTTGTACATTGCAATTCTAATGTATATCTTATTAATGCATACGTTCCTCCTAAGAGCAGTGTAGAAGTTTATGCAAGCCTTGCGGATTTCATAGAATATGTCATAAGCATAATTGACGTTAATGACGACATTTTATTGTTAGGTGATTTTAATCTGCCTGACTTGAAATGGGAATCTTCTGACGATGATACATATTTTTGTGCATCTAATTCGAAGACTCGCCAAGAGCATATATTTGTTGATAATATATGTTCTGACTTACAACAAGTGAGTTGTATTTATAATAGTCGTGAAAGACTTCTTGACCTGGTCTTAACTACAGATAGTAACAATGTGATTGTTGAGAGGGCCCCTCATGTTTTGACTGCTGTTGATGAATACCATCCACCATTGAGAATATGGTACAAATCAGACAGGGAAAATATAGTTAAGTCTAACTCAATAGATAAAGTTTATGAATTCAATTTTAAAAAGGCTGACTTTTTGAAGTTGAATCATTTACTTCAAAGTAAACTTCATGTTATTTTAGAATATGTTAATAATAACACTCTTGATGATTCAATTAATTTTTTTTATATGGAAATCTTTGCTATGTTTTCTCTGTCCGTGCCATATAGCCTCAAATTTACGAAAAATTGTTCTTACCCCTGGTACACAAAGGAGTTAAAGATTCTTCGCAACAGCAGGAATAGGGCATGGAAAAAATATGTCTGTAGCTTGGACTTGAATGACCTAGAAATCTACAAGCGTTTGTTTCTGGACTTTGAAAATTGCTCAGCTACCTTATATCAAAATTATTTAGACAGTACTAAGCTGAGAATATTGTCTGATCCGAAGAAATTCTGGGGTTTCATAAACACCAAAAAAAAATCTGATGGATTCCCTTCATCATTTAAAACCTCTGACGGATTTACTGACGATCCTGTCGTAATTTGTGGTCTATTTGCCAATCTCTTTAAAGAGTCATTTTGTTCAGACTCTTTTAATCCTGATGAAGAGTACTTTGAATATATGAACTCTACACCCAGGGTTTCGTTGGATTCTATATCCTTTACTTCAGAGGATATTTTAAAGTATATTGGATTGATCGATGAGGATTTTAATGCTGGACCTGACGGAATTCCTGCCGCAGTGTTAACACGATGTGGTTCCGTTCTAAGTCAACCACTGTCCATGTTATTCAATAAATCAATTAGCGAAAGTATTTTTCCACTTTTTTGGAAAAAATCTTTTATAGGTCCTATCTATAAAAAAGGTTGTAAGAACGATATAAACAACTACAGGCCTATCGCGAAACTCTCGTCGATTCCAAAACTTTTTGAGCGCCTCGTGTATGATCGTGTGAAAATTCACTGTGGGAAGGTCATGACAACTCGTCAGCATGGATTTGTTACTGGCAGATCCACTGTGTCTAATCTCCTCGATTTTACAACGTTTTGCTTAAATTCATTTTATTCAGGTAACCAGGTCGACTGTATTTACACTGATTTTAGTAAAGCATTTGATAAACTGCCACACAACTTAATTCTATTTAAACTTAAGTTAATGGGTTTTCCACAATTTTTTGTAAGCTGGATTCAATCGTATCTGGCAGAGCGATCTTATCAAATACGATTTCGAGGCGTATTGTCAGCTGAATTTATTGCTGAATCAGGTGTTCCTCAAGGTAGCCACCTTGGTCCACTTCTGTTTATTTTAGCCATTAATGATGTAACCCACATCATCAAACACTCTCATCTACTTATCTATGCAGATGACATGAAAATATACAGAACAATAGATGCTAAAGACAATTCAGATCTGCTCCAGTCTGATTTGAAATCCTTTGAAATTTGGTGTTCTAAAAACAATATGTTTCTAAATCCAGATAAATGCCAAACTATGACCTTCTCGCGAAAAAGGAATAATTTAATTTTTGAGTACAAGATAAAAGATACTGCATTAAGTCGTGTAGATGCTGTCAAAGATCTGGTTATATGCATGGATTCTAAGCTATCGTTTAACGTTCATATTGATTATATTTGTAAAAAAGCATCTTCTATGCTCGGGTTTATGAAACGCTGGGCAAAAGAATTTAATAGTATGATCACAACTACAACACTGTATTATGCAATTGTGCGACCTCACTTAGAGTATGCAAGTCAAGTTTGGTCCCCAAGTTACAATGTACATGTTGAACGTATAGAGAGAATCCAAAAACGTTTTGTTCGGTTTGCTCTAAGGGGCTTAAGTGCAACTGACACTTTAAACCTTCCTCCTTATGAGGATCGTTTAAAACTATTAAAAATGCAATCTTTGAATGAGAGAAGGAAGTCTGCAGATATCGTCTATTTACACCAACTCATAACTGGTGTATTCGATTCACCAGAACTCCTAACTCTTATAAATTTTAACACTAACCGTAGAAGCAGTAGAAATGCTAACAATTTAATTTACTTACCTTTTAGTAGAACAAATTATATGGCTACTGCTCCTTTACATCGCATGAGTATGTAGTGTTATCTTATTATTACATTTTTAATATTGTTTCAATTGTATGTAAAACACTTTGTTTTAAAACCACTTAGTTTTTAAGTTCTTTTTGTATTTTTTAGAATTAAGTTTTCATATTTTAAATGTATAAAAATATTTCAAAATTTTTCATTATCTAATAAATTATTCAATCAAACGTACGAACTTTATTATATTCCTCGTGGAAATATTTGAATTCCACAATTGGCGATCCTGCTCGATCCTGCGTTCCTGTTTTCAATCATATTGGAAAACATATTGTTATCAATAACAAAAAGAATTACTGCAGAACCATCATCTCTGCTACAACTTCGCAACCAGAAACAACAAAACCAGCTAACGACCTCTTTAATGACTGCGTAGCACAGCGAACACGCTCAAAAAACAGTCTCATCCGAAGAGCCCAGCACAAGTCGTCACAGCAGCAGCAGCAGCTCATACGTTCTCACCTACTCGTCGTCACACGCTCACCTAAGCACCAATACTAGTGTACCGTCAAGCAGCTATCGCACTAATACAGCCACAAACGCTCCAACAACAACCAAAACGCAGCAGACACGGTCACTGCGTACAACAAAAGCAGCAGCGTAAACAACTAAATAACAATAACAGCAGCCGTAACAACAACAACAACCACAACCGCAACGAAAAGAGCAACAACAACAACAACGTCGGCAGCAACAACAACAACATCTACAACAACAACATTAATAAAAGCAACAACATTAACAACGCAAGCAGCGACGCCAACACAAGCAGCGACGCCAACACAGACAGCGACGCCAACGCAAGCAGCGACGCCAACACAGGCAGCGACGCCAACGCAAGCAGCGACGCCAACACAAGCAGCGACGCCGACGCAAGCAGCAACGCCGACGCAGGCAGCAACGCCGACGCAGGCAGCAACGCCGACGCAGGCAGCAACGCCGACGCAGGCAGCAACGCCGACGCAGGCAGCAACGCCGACGCAGGCAGCAACGCCGACGCAGGCAGCAACGCCGACGCAGGCAGCAACGCCGACGCAGGCAGCGACGCCGACGCAGGCAACAACGCCGACGCAGGCAGCAACGCCAAGACAGGCAACGACGCAGACAGCGACGCTGAAGTAAGCAGCGCCACCGACGCAAGCAGCGACGCCAAAGCAAGCAGTGACGCCAGAAACAAGCAGCGACGTCAGTAAATCAGCGACTAAGGATTGGTATTTATTTATATACACTACACAATTAGCTTTTTAGCGGATGTAAAACGATAAGCCGGCGCTTATCGTTTCACAACCGTAGGCACTACACTGCACGCTAGGCACACTTCAATTTTATTAATATTATTTTAAGAAATTTATTTGTAATAAAGCTAGTATTCTTTAAAACAATACAATGCAACGTACTCCTACTCGGTTATCCACCTCAGGAGACGGAGATAATCATTTAATTAATTTTGAGCCTCCTTTATTGAACCCTTTCGATGATTCATCATCTAACATTGAAGTTCATGCAACGTCAGTCAAACTCCCACAGTTCTGGACTGATAGTCCTGATGCATGGTTTATTCATGCAGAATTCCAATTTCGATCTAAAGGGATTACCACTGACCAAACAAAGTATGAATATCTTGTGACTGCACTTCCACAAGAAGTCATAGTTACGGTATTAGATTTCATACAACAACCACCTTCAACCAACTTGTATGAAGGTTTGAAGAAAGTTCTGATAAATAGACATACTTTAAGTGAGAACAAACGGTTCGATAAGATGCTATCTGACACTGAGATGGGTGACCAAAAACCATCTCAATTTTACAGATCCTTGCTTCTTTTAGCTGGTTCAACAGTCAACAAAGACTTAGTTTATAAGCTTTGGTTACGTAAACTACCTAAAAGTCTGAACATTGCTTTGACAGGATCTGGTCATAAGGAATTAGATGAGTTGTTATTACTCGCTGATAACTTGTGGGAGGTATTAGCAGAATCTGAGGTATCTGCAATCAAGAATAACTTTAAAGTATCGAAACACATCTCTAATTCTAATGAGATAGCAAATATTACTAAACATTTTGCAGAACAAGCATCTAAAATTTTTGAATGTTTTCAAAAACTCTCGCTTGATGTTGATGAACTTAAGAATCAACGTTTCAGTCGTCCAATTTCCAGAAGATTTAGTTCCAGAGGAACTTCAAGACGTCGATCGTCTTATAGGTCCTCTTCAGGTCAACGACCTTCCAATTGGGTATGTAAGTACCATTTCAGATTCGGTAAAAACGCACGTAAATGTGAGCAACCATGTGCATTTGTTCAAAACGACAACTTTTCACCACACAACATAACACAACACAATTCAACAAACTAAAAGACTCTGTTGTCGCGACGACTGATAATAGACCCGTCATACATACACGTCGTCTTTTTGTATTTGACCCCTCTAGTAAATTAAATTTTCTTATTGACAGTGGAGCAGAGGTATCAGTTCTACCTTCCTCAAAATTCAAAATTTCAAACAAAAAATCAGATTTGGTATTACAAGCTGCTAATGGCACAGCAATCTCTACATTTGGAAAAAAATTATTGACACTTAATTTAAATTTACGACGTGAATTACCATTTTCATTTATTATAGCTGACATCTCCAAACCTATTATAGGTGCAGATTTCTTGACAAAATATGGCCTTCTTATTGACCTTAAACACAAACGTCTCGTTGACCCTTTAACTAATTTATCTGTCAATACAATTTCAGCATTTTCTGAAACATCTTTACCTAAATTATTTACTATAGATAACAAGTATACACAATTACTCAAAAAATTTCCTTCTTTAATAACAGAACCCGATTACACAGCACCAATTAAACATCACACTGTACATCACATTGTCACTGAAGGACAATTACCTTACACAAGACCACGACGTCTAGACTTGCCAAAGTTAAAAGTAGCTAAACAAGAATTTCAGTTCTTAGTTACTTCTGGTATTTGTAGACCGTCAAATTCTCAAACATCCTCTCCATTACACCTAGTACCTAAACGCGAGCCCAATGATTGGAGACCATGTGGCGACTACAGAAGACTTAACACAATTACAGTACCTGACCGATATCCATTACCACACATACATGATTTTTCTTTAAATTTACACAATACATGCATTTACTCAAAACTCGATTTAGTCAGAGCATATCATCAAATACCAATGGCACCTAACGACATACACAAGACAGCAATCACTACACCTTTTGGGATGTTCGAGTTCCTCCGTATGCCATTTGGCTTGAGGAACTCAGCCCAGACATTCCAGAGGTTCATTAATGAAGTGCTACATGGACTAGATTTTATTTTCGTATACTTAGATGACATCTTGATTGCTAGTGAGACAGAAACACAACATTTCGAACATTTAACGCAAGTTTTTAGAAGACTCAATGATTACGGTTTAAACATAAAACCTAACAAATGTGTATTCGGAGTTGATAACATTGACTTTCTTAGCTACAACATATCTAAACACGGAATACGTCCGTCACAAGAACGTGTTAAATGCATTCAAGATTATCCACAACCGGTAACAGTCAAACACATGCAAAAATTTATAGGTATGACAAATTACTACCACAGGTGCATTCCTAAACTCGCACACATGCTTGAATCCATTTATGAAATGGTAACAACAGCTTCGAAAACTAAAAGCAAACATTTACAGTGGACAGACACTACTTTACATGCATTTACAACAATCAAAGACAGTTTTGCCACGCAAACACTTATTAACCATGTTAATAGTAAGGCACAACTGTCGATTGCTGTAGATGCATCCATTACCGCAATAGGTGGCGTTTTACAACAAGAACATAACAATAAACTTGAGCCTATAGCTTTCTTCTCTAAGAAACTTTCACCTGCTGAAACGAAATATAGTACATTTGACAGAGAATTACTTGCGATTTACTTAACTATTAAACATTTTCGACACTTCCTGGAAGGTAACATTTTTACAGTTTTCACAGATCACAAACCTTTAGTTAATGCATTATCTTCTAAAACCGAACGTAGTCCTAGACAAACACGACACCTTGAATACATAGCACAATTCACTAACACAATATTACACATTAAGGGTACAGACAACTCAGTAGCAGATGCACTTTCAAGATGCGAGGTAACAGAAGTTAGAACACCCGACCTTGATCTCAAACAATTACATCAGGAACAAATCATTGACACAGAACTCAAGAGCATAACAGACAAAACAACTTACAAGTTTGAACAAGTTGATATTCCGTTTTTAAACATAAAAATTTGGTGTGAAAATTCTACAAATAATACAAGACCATACATTCCCCAAACACTACGAAAAAGAGTTTTTGATCAAATACATAACATTTCACATCCAGGAACTAGAGGTACTAGACGACTAATCACACAACGATATTTTTGGCCTAACATGAACACACAAATAAACAAATGGACTCAAGAATGTATTAGATGTCAAAAATCTAAGGTACATAGACACACTAAAACACTACCTCACAAGATAAACATTCCGAGCGGTCGTTTTGAACATATTCATATTGACTTGGTTGGCCCATTACCGATTTCAAATGGTTACCGATATTTGTTTACCATAATTGACAGGAACACACGTTGGCCTGAGGTTTATCCTCTTAAAGATACAAGGGCTAATATTATTGTTGACACGTTCCAAAGAGAGTTTATATCACGCTTTGGGGTTCCTCTGGAAATTACTTCTGATCGAGGACCTCAGTTTACATCAACTACATTCAAAAATTTTATTACCAAATTTGGTTGCAAACACATCAAAACTTCAGCTTATCACCCACAAGCTAATGGGATGATAGAACGTTTCCATCGTCAACTCAAAGCTTCTCTTATAGCGAGCAATAACCAAAACAATTGGTACTCAGAATTACCACTAGTTCTATTAGGGCTAAGATCCACGTTTAAAGAAGATGTTAAAGCATCCCCTGCTGAAATGGTTTATGGTCAAACACTCAGATTGCCAAGTCAGTTAGTCATTCCTAGTGAGCAAAAATTCAGTCCATCAGAAACTTTGTTCAAACTTAAAGATATTGTTGCTAATAATCAAGCACATATTTCACATCATAATCAGAATTTTAAACAATTTGTGCCAGAATCACTCAAAACTTGTGAGTTTGTATTTGTTCGCAATGACACTATTAAAAAACCACTTCAAGAGCCATACGACGGACCATTCAAAGTATTAGAAAAGTCTCCAAAATTTTTTAAAATTCTTAAAAACAAAAATATTATAACGGTTAATATTGATCGAATTAAGCCAGCTTTTGTTAACATTAATGTTTCAAAAACACTTTTTAATGCAAATAAATCAGCTAAGACAGTTCATTTTAATTTATTAGCAAACACGGTAAGACTAATACCGAATTCTTTGGAGGGGGAATAATGTAGTGTTATCTTATTATTACATTTTTAATATTGTTTCAATTGTATGTAAAACACTTTGTTTTAAAACCACTTAGTTTTTAAGTTCTTTTTGTATTTTTTAGAATTAAGTTTTCATATTTTAAATGTATAAAAATATTTCAAAATTTTTCATTATCTAATAAATTATTCAATCAAACGTACGAACTTTATTATATTCCTCGTGGAAATATTTGAATTCCACAAGTACCTTTGTTAACAACTGTAGCTTTTTTGATGTTAACTTATCGAAAGGTCAACTCAAAAGTAGATTGAAAACTAATGTATGATTAGATCTATGTAAACGCATGGTTAGTTGTTATGTCTTGTGTTGTCCCTGAGACCAACCCATATTATGGTGGGTAAATTTTTCTCACTTTGGATTGTTTTGGACCACTCTTATCAGTATCATTAAGGCTATTCACGGTTTGAGCGTACTTTTAACAAATCATATTTATAGCATTTGTTATTGTTCAAACTGTGAGCACCTCGCCATGTGACTGTCGTATAAAAAGATTGTGCAACCCTGTGATGTATGTGATTATGCGGCTGTAGACAGAGCATAAAAATACGAGGTACAAAGAGCACGTCCAAGGGCTGCTTTTATTTACGCGTGCCTGCGTATTTGCATTTGTATGCAAAACAACAACGAAGCAAAATACGTTTTCGTAAATTGGCGAACAAATAGCAGATCGAACAAATGGCAGACCAGCATATTCGAACTGTGAATGGCCTTATTGAGATGTTTTAATGATATTTGGGCTGGTTCTTAAGATGATCTAATGCGGAGAAAGTGCGAAAAAGCTGTAGTAGCTGAACTCTATTGTTATTGCATGTTATAATAAGTTTTAATTTTATAGTCACGGTAGACTTTTCTGTGGAATACCCATTTACATTTAGGCGCCTCACAAAAGAAATTTGTCCGGGATACACCCTCAAAATAAACTTTGGTTTATGTTATAATGGTTTCCCAAATATTTCGGCCTCAGCGATAGCCGTCAGGTAGCTAGAATGGCAAATAAAAACCTCTAAAAATCGCATTTTGTATAGATAATTTTTAAAAAAAATCTCTGCAAAAAGCTTCATATTTTTTGTGTATGGCCAAATTTAACAAAACTTTTGATGCAGAACTCTTTGACCTCACAGACCCCTGTGACCCCTCTTCAATTTACACTATTTGTGACCATTTTTAACCGACTTCAAAAAGGAGGAGGTTCGCAAGTTGGTTTGTTTTTATTTTAATGTATTAGAGTGCATCAGAGTGGCCCTTATTTGTATGGAGAAAATTTTTTTTCTGATCTATAATTCCGTCCGGGTTTTTGTTCCTTTACTAAACGGAAGTAAACTGTGAAATTTTCAGAAAAACATATTGATATTTAAACGTGCCGCTTGCGACCTTAAGTTAAAAATCGGATTTATATGGGGAAAAGTGCTCTTTTTTCTAAAAAATCTCAATAATTTTTTTAAGTGCATATTTTAAAAAAACTGGTACGCGTCTCTTTTTTGATTTAATTTTTCTTCAAAATGTTCTCACAAAAATGGAAATTAGACAAAATTTCTAGAGTTGTGATTTATTACTTTTCGAAAAAAATCTAATATTTTCCTTGTTGTATTAAAAAAATCGCAGAAATCCAAATTTAAAAAAAATTTTTTGAAATGTTGTGGAAATATTTTCTTGAACTATATTCAAAACAGGGGTAGGACCAATTATGAAAAATCATTGTCAAAAAGTGTGCGTTATTTGTTAAAGGGATCCTAGGGTATAAAGGACACTAGGATACTGAAATTAAGTACGGGGGTAGGCATAGTTAGGAAAATTTACGTTGAAGAAAGTGGGCATTATTGGACAAAAGGGCGTGCTAATAAAAGAAAAATACTGTATCTCAGTTAATATTGACACTAGGGTACTGGAAATTGGTACAGGAGTAGAAACAATTATTCAAAATAACGGTCAAGAAAGTGAGCGTTATTCGATAAAAGGGCGTGGCAATATTAGAAAGACACTCTATCTCGAATAATATGGACACTAGGATAATACAATTCGTTACAAGAATGTGTGGAATTATTACAAAACACTATGAAAAATTTGGGCGATAATAGACAAAGGGCGTGTCACTTTTAGAAAAAGTGTCACTGTATCTCTGTTAATATTGACACTAGGGTACTGGAAATTGGTACAGGAGTAGGAAAAACTATTAAAAATAACGTTCAAGAAAGTGGGCGTTATTCGATAAAAGGGCGTGGCAATATTAGAAAGACACTCTATCTCGAATAATATGGACACTAGGGTAATACAATTCGTTACAAGAATGTGTAGAATTATTTCAAAACACTATGAAGAAAGTGGGCGATAATAGACAAAGGGCGTGTCACTTTAAGAAAAACACTGTATTTCTGTTAATATTTACACTAGGGTACTGAAATTTAGTACAGGGGTAGGCACAATTATTACAAATTATGGTCAAAAAGTGGGCGTTATACAACAAAGGGCGTGGAAATCTTAGAAAAACTCTGTAACTCGAATAAGATTGACACTAGGGTACGGAAATTCGGTACAAGAATGGTCAAAATATTTATCATAATTTCAAAAAAGGAAGAAATAAAAACTTTTTAACAAAATAAAAATCCAACTTCAAAACCACTACAGAGTAAAAAAAATTTATTAGTTACTTTTCACATAAATTCTTGGTCAAATTTGATAATTTATTTATATATATTATTAAATTAAAAATGTTTTTATTAAAGTTTTTTCTATTTTGTATTATTATCATATACATCTGTGGTCACAAGGAATAATGACTAAACTCAAAATATCGTGAAAAAGCGATATGGAATTTACTTTATTGCCAATTTTTGGAAGTATGCAGATATCCATTTTTTGACCAGAATTGATCATCACGTATGTTTGCACAAATTTTGTTTGTAACGGTTCATATATTTCAAGAAAATGGGTTGTAGTTCGTTCAATTAAAATATCGTTTATTACGATACTTTGAGTTTAGTCGTTATTCCTTGTGACCACAGATATATTAATTCATCCATGAATATAAAACTTTTAAAGTCGGCGCTAATATAATCAGACTCTTATAAAATAAACGCTTCGGCTTTATATTCATGGAGAAATTAATATATTTATGATAATAATACAAAATAGAAAAATAATAGAAAAAATATTTCCAATTTAATATTACATATAAATAAATTATCAAATTTGACCAAGAATTAATGTGAAAAGTTATTTAAAATTATTTTTTACTTTGTAGTGGCTTTGAAGTTGGTTCTTTTTTTTTTTTGTTAAAAAGTTTTTTTTACTAAAAATATCATGGGAAAGAATTATCCACACAAAACGCGACTTTTAAAGGGTTTTTCGAACCATTCTACACAGTAAAAAATATGAGCTTAAATTTTATACTAGTTGGTATACATATAAATCCAAACGAAAAATGTTTTAAAAGTTATACCATCAAATCTTATAAACTTTTCTGGATCATTTTTCTCGTCAAACCAATCGAAACCACTATATTTTTGAATTTCCCTATTTCAGTGACTTTTTTTCTTTCGAACCAGAATATATTTTGATTTACACATGGTATCCATATTAAATTCTTAAATTATATTTGTTTTATAACATTGAGTGGTATAAAATTTATAAATTATTTGGAATAAAAAAGTTTATACCACACAAATGTTACAAAAAGGATAAAATTTACCCTCAAATTTTTTGCTGTGTAGCTAACTGAGGGCTATTGCTGAAGCCAATATATTTTGGGAAATCATCATAAAATAAACCAAAGTTTATTTTGAGGGGGTGGACCCGGAAAATTTTATTTCTTACATAGAGAGTGAGGTGCCTATATATACTACATATGATACTCATCAATCATACCCAGCCATCACGTGATAGGAATCGTAACATTCTGATCATCATATTTTACTGTCATAACATAACCATCATGATATACCTGTTATACCTTACCATCCAGGCGCGGATCCATTGGGGACTAAAGGTAAAGGGTGTAATTAACCCCCCGCCCCCAAGAACTGTTTATAATAACACTGTGCATGTCCAAATATCAAACAAGGTTGGGACATAATATTACAGCACAATGCGAGGACGCTGAATTTAATGACGCTTACTGTTTTTTAATCCTTCGGTCGAATTTCGATAAATTCGAGTTTCAAGGTCAAGTTAATGTTACTAGAGCTTATGCTAGAAAAACTTTATCTTTATTAGAATTAGCAGCTTCGTGTCTTCAAAAAAAACATTAAAAATTAATGTGGGAAATAATTTTGTAGTTCAGTTTAACCCTCAAGACCTAACTCTTATGACCCAAATTGACCCAATTATTAAAAAATAAGCCGATGTTTCGTATAAAAGCTTTTTTTAAAAGAAAAATTAAGTATTTTAAGCAATAATATTGCAATAATATTGCTTAAAATACTAATTCTAAATAAATGTACAAATTAACCAAAAGCAACCAATTTTATGGGTCCCCGAAATGACCCCAAAAGTATTAATATGAAGAATTTTCATAAATTTTTTTTATTTTTTTTAAATAAATTCTTCTGTTCGGGGGGGGGGGGGGGTGGTGGTAGATAGTTTTAATACAAAAAAAAGTTTTATTAATATAGATTATAGAATTGGAAAGAGATATTGGGGTAATTTTGAAATCATTTGTAAGACTTGATTTTTTGTAAAAAACATAAAAAAATTTTTTTAAAAAATGGCCAAAAAAGTCCTAAGGGGTCATTGATGTGTTGATAACAAAAACAGTTTAGGAAACTTTTGCGCAAACAGGAAGTATTTTGCAAATTAATATTATGGCATTTTTAATAACAAAATCCACTTTTGAGTAATTTTTTGAGTAAAAAGTCAATATTTTTGACCTTTTTTTATATATATATAAGAAACATATACACTGATCTAACGGTAAAGTTCAAACTATTTTTGTTAAGAGCTTTTATTACACTTTTGAACATAAAAAATTGAATCAAATATATTTGAAATCAGCAAAGATATTTGCATCGAAATTTAAATCTTTAATTTTTCTGTCATTTTTTTCTTATTGTTAGGTACCGATGTTTTATGAAAAAGTTGTTGTATCAACAATTTCTACGATTGCAAAATAATAGAAATTTTTTAAAAATAAATTGACGAAAAAATCAAAGTATTATAATAACATAATAATCATTAGTTGAAAAAGGGCGTAGGGGCGTGGCCAAAACTGAATATGAAACTATTTATTCTAGGATGCACTCAGTATAAACAAAATCCGTTGAGTCGTTTAGATTTGTATAAGGCAAAAAAACAGAAAATGTATTTTAATCATATAGATTTATATGTTATAAGTGGGTTAGTCACCTTCATCCACATAGTTTAGATAGAGTCATATTTATAGCCGTTTCAGTTCAGTTCCGTCAAATTTTTTTAACACTTACACGATCCATAAGAAGTTTACCATACTAAATCATGATTGGTTTAGCCCTATCATGAATAATTTTTCGAGCGGAATCGGAAAAGGGAGTTTTAATTTTTAAGATAAAGCTTAAGAACATTTTGGAAATTTTTAATGGAGATTTGTTCATCAACGGCTTATCAACAAATTAGCATTAAACATTTTCAAAATGTTCTTGAGCTTTATCTGAAAAATTAAAACTCTCTTTTCCGATTCCGCGTGAAAAAGTATTCATGATAGGGCTGATTAATTTTGGTCTGCTATTAATTTTAAGTACAAAACATACAGCTCTCATGCAACGAACTTTATAACCTCTGTTAACCTTTTAACCTTTGCTTCTTTAAGGTCATCTGGTCATCAATATCAATATCAAATTTCAATCTGTATTGGCAACTTATATTTCCATGGATATCCTATTGATTAAAATCAAACGTATACTTTTTGATCTACATAAATCAAGTGTTATTTGTTTCACCACCTTTGTATTAACTACATTGACTTCAATTAGGAATTCTGTATCGTTATTTACGGTAAGTCGAAACAATCTGAGTGAATCAATTTCCTCTTCTAGTGGCTCATTCACACGCAACGTTATTGAAATTTAATAGCAACTCATGGCCTTTGGCACGTATTTTCTTCTTCGGCAATATCATGGCGCACTTTGTTTATGCCATGACAACATCACGTAAGCTATTGATCAGATCTACGAGACACAAATTTCAATGGAACACTTTGCAGACTCGGAAACAGGAAGTAGCAGCCATTGTTGCCTGTGGTTGCATCGAAGAAGATGGAAGAAAGCAATAACAACAAAGTCATTGAAAGCAGTTTAGAACATAGGAATAACTAAGGCTTCGATGTATTGCCCCGCAAGCGCTTGACCCACCTGATTTGGTGGTGTCAGCAGAGCATGTGGCAAGATAAGATTTCTATATTTGAAATCAAATTTAAGTTTAAGTGTCAGCAATGAAAGACTCATAATAATTTTCCCAACCAAATTGCTGCAATTTCTAAAATATTTACAATCTACAGCAACAGCGAAATTTAATTATCAGAACATTCATGCAACTTCTATGCAATTCCATAGAAGTGAAGCTCGTTTCATTGCACCTTTTTCATAGTGACATACATACATATATTCAAAAGCCACAAAAACAATTTAATCTTGTTAAATATTTAAATATTAAGACACAACAGCAACATCGTTTTCTGGCCCATCCTGCAGCAGTCCTTGCCGTGTTTAGCATAATATTTATTTAATTTTCCAACGGAACAAGGCTGGAGCCGACTGATCCCCATCCCCTTGATACACACACCCATCGAACATAATTCAACGTTAGAATCCGCACGACTTGTAAACTTGCGGCACCAGCCACAAAGAATGGCTGACGAGGCTCGTAAAGTGCGGCTTGGCAAGTGTTTTGATGGCGATGCTCGGCAAACAAACGCTTTCATTAGTCCCAACGGCGAAAGTCCACGGAGGTCAGGTAATTCTAAATGTTGCCATTCGGGATTTTCGCTTCAAGGCCGAAGAGTTATGACTTTGTTATGGGCTACAATTGCAAAGCCGCAATATGCAGCAAGGAGTAGCTGAAGAAGATGCTGTTGCACTACGATGTCATTAAAAAGTTCACACCAGAGAGGCATTAAACAATTGTTGGATTGAAAATAAAAGAGCATTTCATTAAAAAGTAGAATTTTATTACGAGCATGGTGGTGTTGTAAGTTATAAGAACATTTGCATTATTTAACAAGAAATATTGCTTGGAATCTAACGAACATCACCGAAATCAGGTCAAGTTTTACTATTTAATTAGCAGTGAAAACATTACATTTAATTTAACGTGCATTTGCAAAACATGTGTTACTTTTTATCTGAAAAGTAGCAAAAGCTGTTGAATGAATATTTTATTAAAGCCCTTTTAATTCAACTGAAATTGAAAACACACCAAGCTTCGTGTTAACTAATTACTTAACCAGCTCTATCGTCAAATGTTAGTTTGATCGGCCGTTACATTTTAGTCCTCGACTGCCGTTTGTGATTCGTTCGTTGTCCGTCGACTGCCGCTCCAGTTTCGTCGTCGCACCGCACATTGACCATCATCAACTGTTAATTAGCATAATTAATTTGGTTTTTTGTGAGGATGCCAGATGCGACATAACACAACACGTATTTTTTCGGAGTGCATTTCTAGTGATTTTATATGAAAACGCACTCACATACGTAGGTCTTTGAAAAAAGAAAAAAAAATTAAAATTATCAAATGTATCTATGCAAAATTTCGTGTTGCAAACAAATGTTTCTTCGGTTTTTTCCATTAGAGGTTTGTTTCCACATTATTTAGTAACACAAAAACTAAAGCAATTTACACCATTGCATTGAATCTGTTACGCAAGGAATTTCGAAACCACTGTATTCAAGGACTAAAACAGAATTTTAAAGCTTATGGTATTGTTTGGTCTACAACCATGGCCATTTGTGGTACTTGCATAATTAATCAAAGTTCAGTTTTAACAGCCAGAAATTGAAATAGGACAGTGTTTCTAAGCTTATTTACAATTCAAGGATTTTGAAAAAAAATAAACCAATGTTTTGTATTGAGTTATTCTGCAAAGTATGTTTGGGAATTTATTTTTCTTTTGGCAGAGAGAGGCAAAAAACCTAATGACATAAATATAGAAACACATCAATACGTCTAAGCATGGTCAAAAACCTTGGATCAAATTCTAAAAAACACAGCTGAACACATATACAATACAGGGTATATGTGTTCAGCTGTGTTCGAAAAAATAACACGGTACAACGAAATCGGTCTTTTAAAAAAGCTCAAGAGGTTTGACATGCAAATGATACATAATTCAAGTATGATAAATAAAATGGCGTACTCAGATTTTTTTCCATCACATCTAAAAACCACTTTGAATATCTACATCTTACATACAGTATCCCAATAAAGTCTAGATACAGTCATATAAAATGAACTTTTATAGAAACTAATGAAGTTTAAAACATTTTTTCCTTGAAGGAAATAGCATTTCGATGAGTTTTCAAAAAAATAAGCAAAAAATGCAATGTTTCTTTTTCTAATGCATTTAAATTTTGTATAATATGGTATTTAGTACACAAAAAAGTGAACATGCAGGTAATGCACTTCTTTAGAATTTTTAAAATAGCACATCACTAGCTAACGGTATTATATTTATTCGGTCAGTTCGTCGTGCAGAAATTAAATTAAATTTCCAGTTTTTTCACTAAAATGTCACAAGAAGTAGCAAAACGCAAAGAAATTTCTCAAGATATCAGAAAATTGATTATAAAGTAAAGAAATGAGGATAAATCGTACGGAGAAATAGCAATAATTGTTGGAAAAAGTCGTGCCACTGTTCAAGCTTTTATACAAGCTTTGAATTTAACCAAAACTACTGAAAATAAACATCGATCTGGCAGACCAGCTTTCGGAACGGGAAAAGCAAAATGTCATTAAAATTGTCACCGCTGAGCCCAAAACCAATTCTGTTGATATCGCAAAAGAACTCGAAAAATCTAAACTAATTACTATTCACCCGGAAACCATTCGAAATGTTTTGAGAGCAAACGATTTTCATAGTCGAATTCCAAGGAAGAAGCCATTCATAAGCCAAACTTACTTGAAGAAACGGTTCGAGGTTGCAAAACTCCACAAAAATGACGGTTTTGATTTCTGGAAGAACGTTATTTTTAGTGACGAGTCCAAATATAATATATTTGGATACGATGGAAAGCAAAGAGTGTGGCAAAATTTATTACCAACTGTAAAGCACGGTGGAGGATCTGTCATGGTATGGGGATGCATGCACTCAAAACAAAATTAACTGTGATATTGATACAAATTTTTTGTTAATCTTTAACAAACCAATATTTGTCAAATTGAAACAATTTTATTGATTACACATACAAATTTTATTAATTTTACTAAAAATTTATTAATATGAAAAAATATTTTTTCAAAATATAACAAAAAATATTTTGTTAGTTTGATAAAAATATGTTATTAGTTTGATAAAAAAAGGTACAATTTATTTTACGGTAATAAAAATTGTATCACATTGATAAAATTTTTTAGGATATTGACAAAAATTTATCGACTAAACAACAATTTTTAGCATTTTGGTAAAGTCTACGATTGATTTCTTTTATCAATATGATGAAAATTTTAACAATTCAACAAAAATTTTTTTTGAATATTCATAAATTTTTATCAATTTGGATATCAGTTTACAAATCATTTATCATATTGATAATGCTTTTATTAATTTTGAGATCGATTGACAAAGTTTTATCAAATCAGCAAAGCAATTTTGTAGATTTGATTAAATTTTATCAAAATGATAAATTTTGCTCAATGACAAAAACAGACGCTTAACCGTTTGTCATTTCACTACTTCTTTTTGAGCTTTACAAGAAAACTTTGTCGAAGGAGCAAATAAGTTAATTATTATTATATATATACTAAATATGCTTTTGAATGATTTGGAGTCATTAATAATCGAGCTTCACATGGACTTACAAAAAATAAAAAAAATACAACTTTTGGAATATTTAGGTGGTAAGTTGGAAGAAAAATTTTTATTATTAACATAAAAACATACGTTTTATTTATTTAGAGAGTGAATTAGACCGAAGTGCCTTAAAAATCATTACTCCGCAGCAACTGGAGAGGTTTTTTGATAATAATCGAGTTCCACTGGAAATACAAATCCTCTTTGAACAACGGCTTAAAGTGTGGCAGAAACTCAAAGTAAGTATTTTTTACATAAGTACCTACATTTAAAAAGGGTTTTTTCAGTGAGTGGTAAAAGTGTAAAGTAAAAAATTTGAATTAATTATTATAATCATATATGAATCATAAATACTTTATTCTTCGAATAATCAGTTACTTAAAAGATTCTGAACCAAAATATAGAGCATTGTTTCCAAATAGTTTCATTTTTATTGCACCTTATAACGGATAAAATGTACCAACGGAGTTATAGTGAGTTTTCATTTTAAAGCACAAACTTGAAAACTTCAAATCTTTAGTTTATTCCTTAATTCTTAGAATTTCTTCTGGTGTAGTATACATTTTATTTTTAACCCTTTCAATGGCTAGGCTAAACTAAGAACAAAATAACTTTTTTGAGGTAATATCATTTAGGCCTCTTAGGAAAAAGAACATACGTTGACGCAGCTGCAGGAACTTTCAGAAATTTTCGGCGTGAGGGCTCTATCTCTCTTGGCAAATAAATTCCGTATATGAAAAGTAAATGTTTTTAAATTCGTGTCTATAGATTCAGAATATGACATAAAAGAACATTTAGAGGCATCATTTAGAGAACAATTTGAAATAATTGCTATATATTAGTTTTCGGGTTTGTATTAACATATTTCTATGTTTTTGATTTCAGATGGGCGCTAAGCAACAATCCTGTACTTGTTTCATGCGGTACTGATAGCCACTTCAAAAGTAGTGAAAATCGAAAATGGGAAGAAAATTTATATTAAGTATTCGATTAAGGATTCCCAGAACTCTTCTATTATTATCGGAAAAACATTGAAAGAAACAGAAGCAGAATTACAACGAAAATGAGCAAAGAGTGAAGCAATTCAACCTTTGTTTATGCTCACTGAAAGCGTCATGCAATCAGAAAATATAGTCCTTTATTTTGGTGGGATACAATTCAAATTTTTTTCAATATTAGAAGCGGTTAATATTTGCTCTAAAATATTTATCATTTTTATTTTAGAATATCCACTTGCTTCTAAATTATCATGGACATTCATTGAAAAAAATTTTTTTTGCATAAGACATCACATCTGAAAAAGTTCATCCAAATGTAAGCTTTTTGTATTCTCAACTTGAACAACAGAGTTGATTTAATTTTTAACTACAGATAATTTAAGTTGTACTGAATTTAATTTCTTAATTTTTTATATCAAAAATTAATAATTTAATTAATGACTTTGATTGGAATAAATTACAATATAATAATCTTCAAATGTTTTCATTTCACAGTATTTGTCAAATTCACAAAATTGTTGTTATACATGAGGATAAAAAATTTTAGAGTTAGCAACCAAATAAATTGGTTAGATTGAAAAAATCTTCTTTATTGAAAATCGGAGACGAAAACGTTTAAATGAAAACGATTTATTATTAAATAAATAAAATACATATATATTTATATAAAATCTTTTCAACTGCAAAATTGAAACCATAAGATTTTTTAATTAAGCTGATTTATTAATGTCGCTATATAAAAAATTCTTTATTATGAAAAATAATTATCTCTGTGGCATAGCAAAACAATTTTTGAATTTAATACTGAGGGGAAATCAACAAAATATTTTGTTAAATCAACAAAATATTTTGTTATATAAACAAAATTGTTAAATAAATATGTTGTAATTGTTAAAAATGTTGATTTAACATAATATTCAACAAAAAATCAACAAAACTTTTTCAAACCTATGGTATTTTTTTCAATTTGACAGAAATTTTCATCAATTTCACAAAAACTTTTATCATTTTGACAAAAATTTCATCAGCTTGATAAACTTTGATCAAATCAACAATACCGAAGATTCTTGTTGGTGCTCCGAATTGTTTATATTGATAACAGCTTTATCAATCTGATAAAAATTTTATCAAATAATTTTTTATCAATTGACAAAACATTTTTCAATTTGATAGATTTTCATCAAATTAACAAAATCGATGATTGTCGTTGGTACTCTAAATTGTTAATATTAATAATTAATTTATCAATTTGAAAAATTTTTATCAATTTGATAAACTTTTATCGAATCAACAAAATAGATGATTCTTTTTGGTGCTCTGAATTGTTCATATTATAATTGCTTTATGCATTTGACAAACAATTTTATCTATTTGATAAATTTTTATCCAATCAACAAAATTTGTTACTGTTTTTTGTGCTCTGCATTGTTCATATTGATAATTGGTTTATTAAATGAACAAAACAGCTTTGTTAAATCAACAAAAGGATTTCAGGTTTTTATCAGATTGGCAAACATTTTTGTTGCACGTATAGTGGCAAAAATATTGTCAAATCAACGTAGTTTTTATCAATATCACCTAGTTTTTATTTTGAGTGTGTCAGCTGCTGGAGTGGGGGAATCTTACTTTTATTGATACTACAATGGATCGTTATGTTTATTTGAATCTACTTAAAGATAATCTAAAGATTTCTGCCACTAAAATGGGTCTTTCGTGCAAATGGATCTTCCACCAGGACAACGATCCGAAGCACACATCTCTCATTATTAGGGAGTGGTTACTTTGTAATGTCCCTAAACAGTTGCATTCTCTCCCCCAATCACCGGACATGCATCCAATTGAAAATCTATGGGATGAATTGGACCGGCGAGTTCGAAAAAATAAAATATCGAACAAGGAAGACCTAAAGAGAGCTCTACTTGAAGAACGAAACAAAATCACTGCAGATGTAGCTGAAAATTTAGTTTCTTCGATGCCAAGACGTATACAAGCATTATTGGATACTAAAGGTGGTCCAACCAAATATTGATTTTTTTTTATTTTATTCATAAGAAGTTTATAAAACAAAAAGAGTATTTAACTGTATGTGCACTTTATTGTGATTTTTTTGTGAATGAAGTCTAGTTTTGGTTTATAACTATAATTTAAGTTAATATAATCCGTTAATTGCTTATTAATTTTAGCACTTATTTTTTATTCAATATAACTTATCAGAAAAATTCAGCCAAATTGTTTTTTTTTTTTACTAAAATAACGTCGTTTTCTGTATTGTATGTAGACTTTATTGGGCAACTATACATTTTGTTATATAAAAGTTTTAATATCGTAACTGCTCAAAAAAATTTAACATGATTTCCATATTATTAGACTACGCTTAGCAAGGTGGCGTACTTTGTTTTCTTGTATCACGTCAAGACATTCTGTTTTGATCAGTGAAAAATTGAAAATTTACTTTAATAAAAAAATTATATTTCACTCGCAAAGGTTTATTTTTATATACCCACTTTTGTGGAAAAATTTTTTGGAGCTGAACAAAAGCTGGGCCATCTTTATTGATTGCTTTTGTAAAATGGAATTACCAAACTCAACTGAAAATGGAGTGGGGGTAAAAATATACTTTTTGATTCTACCAATAGTGCGTGGTTAACATTAATTTTTTCGACTACATATTCTTATTGTAAAGGCCACAGGTTTGAAACATAATATAATTTACGTACTCTAGTGTCCCACTCGCAAAGAAAGGAACTGAACTTTGTAAATCCAAGCTGGGACACACCACTTTAAAATTTGTTGAGATTTGTGAGGTCCCTTTTAACTGCTCTCGTTCGAAGGTAAATCTCATGAATTGCAGAGGATACACCCTCAACAAAGGGCGGTGGCTGATTGCTATCCGAGAGAGTGGAATTTTGTGCAACTAATCTAGCCAATAAGTTCGCTTTATCAGCCGAGTCAGTGAAGATTTGGTCATCTCTTAAAAGAGTTGGAATCGATGAAGATGCCTGATTCTTCACTCTTTTAGGAAATGTCAAAAATGTTTGCTCCCTTTGGGAAAGAGAAGAACCTGTTTTAGAATGCTGGCTTCGTTTAGAAACTCTTCGCGTTATAAAATAGCATTACAGCGATTCCTTGCCTCGTTGCGAAGTCTTTTAGTATCAGTACTCTTGTTAGAACGCCAATACTGAAAGGCTTCCTCTTTAGACCTGACTGCAATCCTGCAAATCTTATTAAACCATGAGTGATCTTTTTGTTTAATGCTTCTCATCTTATTGGGAATGAAACAACGCATACCCAATCAAATAATTATAACACAGTGCAACACGAAAAAAATAACCATATACGGACACCACTACGTGATAAAATACCAAAAAAAAAAGACTCCTGTCTCCCAGTTTTGCCCTCCAGGTTTTACTTTATGGGCCCCAAAGATGTAGGGCCACGGTGTCATTTTTGCAAAAAAATTATCATTTTCTCAAGCTCATGTCTTGCAAACCATACGGAATTTTGATTTACTCTCTGAGGCAAAGTTGTAGCTCTTGTCATAAAGAACAAAAATTGTTAACATATAAAATCAAAAAACTTCATCTTCAAGGTCAAAATCGCAAAAAACTTTAAAAAATGAGCATAAAATGGCCCAAAAAGCTTTTTTTTTTATTTTCCGCTTTTACGAACAAATTTACTTTATGAAAAATGCGCCAATTATCTTTGGCCTGGTAGGGCTTTGATTAAAACCCCAAAGTTTTTTAAGGAGGCCGATCCAACTTCTTGAGATATAGGCCTTTATAGCTTGAGTATATAATCTCTTATATCTCACGCATTTCTTATTCGATCTGGTTGAGATGGGTATCGTTGAGAAGACCTTTGAAAACGCTATAAATCTGTATATAAATATGTTAATTTTTATTAACTCATTGGGGCAAGTTAAAAAAAAATTTAACCTCACTTTTTTAATAAAAACCTGGTTTTCTCAAAAAACAGCCCTAGTAAAAAAAACAATTGAAGTGTAAGAAAATAAGCGATTTCTTAAAAAAAAGTTGATTTCAAAACTTTGAACGTAAATAATTGTCGGTCAGGAGGCCGAGTGTGTGAGTGCACTGTACCTTTACTTATAGTAAATGCATTCTAATAAAAATTCTCAAGCTGGTGGGTGAGTTCCCGCGCCCAAACTGTCAAACAACTACCTGGAAGCAAACATCTGCATTGAATTCAGATAAAAACAACCCAAAATATAAAAAAAATACCTGGAAACACATTTTAGCTCTTGTCATAAAGATGAAATTGTGAACATACAAAATCAAAAAAAATTCTATCAAAAAACTACCTGGAAGCAAACATCTGCATTGATTTCACTTTGTAGCTGTTGTCATGTTTAATGTCTTGTATGTTTAATTAACGCTCAAAAATGAAATATGCCTGGCCAGAACCTTGTGTTTGTCCAAGGGTTAACACCGTTTAGGTAGCGCTTAGGTATCACGCGATCACGCACCGACCGCAGCAGCACAGGCAATGCAGTAAGCTCAGCACACGCAACAAGGGACGCAGCACACAATATAAAAGCGACACGACGCTCACATCGAGGCATTACATAGCGCGACGTCAACGAGAGCTCAGCGGTAAAAGTTATAAAGTGAAAGTAAAAAAAGTGAAAGTGCTACAGCATAATTCGCACACAATATTGGCAACTGACAATTTCAATATGCAGTGTGAAAATATTGATTTATTTTGCTACGTTTGCGATCATCAAATCAGAAAAAAAAGTTCTACAACATTGCAAAAGGAAAAGAATCTTTTAACTAGTCAATTCAAGAAAGCATATAAGTTGTTTTTCGACGAAGTAGACTTGACCGGTGAAAATTACACACCTAATACAGTGTGTCGCCAATGTTATAACAATCTCATGGCATAGTTGAGTGGAGGCAAACATAGTATGAAGTGTTGTAAGCCGGTAAACTGGATTAATCTCTCAGGTGATCATGATGAAACCAGTTGCTATGCATGCGTAAATTACACATGTGGTCTAAATCGATATGCTGAGAGGAACAAAAGTTATAAAGCAACTGTAACAGCCACACTACCAGTGCTTGCACCTGAAAATTTTGTATCACCAAGGCCGCCAACTCCAGATCGTAGTACAGAATGTACAGGAATGACTAGAGCAAGTGGTGTTACTTACTAAATATCTATGCTATACTCTTTATTACAACCCTAACTCTAAATGTCAACCCATACCAGCTAAGAACAAAGATTAATAAAATCAGTAATAGTATAACAATGAAACCTGCAACATGCCTTTTCACTTACGGGAGAAGGCTTTATAGTATCTCAATGTTGAAGTAAGGAAAAAACAAATGAAATTAAAAAGTTTTCGGGAAATTTTTCACTTTTGCGGCTGCCTAAGCGCTACCTAAACGGTGTTAAGAATCATTCCTAGGAAGTTCATATGTTCTAGAAAGTTGTTTATTGAGATCTTAGGTTCATTTTTGTAGTTGATTATTTCCTTGAATTTTGAACGGTTTGCTACCTATGGACCTGAACAGGGGGAAAAGGTAAAAAAAAATTGATTTTTTTAAAGTTTTTTGCGATTTTGACCTTGACGATGAAGTTTTTTTTATTTTATATGTTCACAATTTTTGTTGTTCTTTATGACAAGAGCTACAACTTTGCCTCAGAGAGTAAATCAAAATTCCGAACGGTTTGCAAGATATGCGCTTGAGAAAATTATCATTTTTTTTGCAAAAATGACACCGAGCCCCCACATCTTTGGGGGCCCATAAAAAAAACCTGGAGGTCTTTGGGCAAAACTGGGAGACAGGGGTCTTTTTTTTTTTGTCTTTTATCACGTAGTGATGTCGGTATATGGTTATTTTGCCATGACTTAAAAAATTGCACACTGTGTATTTAAATCATCATCACTAAATTTTTTATCGAACTTTACATCGAACATCATGTAAAGTTCGTGTAAAACGAAAACTAATTGCAAGAGTGTTGAGGGTTTATTTAATTTTTGGTTTCTGAGATTTTTTTTTTTTTTGCAAAATATTATAAAACAATAAAGGTAAAGACGGTGCCAGTACAAATTTACTATTTTCATATTGGTTTTTTAATTTACGTTTAAGAAAATGGGTCGCGGAAAACGTTGTACTTCTGAGAAACAGCTTTTGATAAAAAAATTAATTAAAGAAGGGGAAAACGCATAAATTTACACAAGTAAAAATTTTTCTAGACGCACGAAATTCCTTTTCTGAAAATACATTTAAAATTGTGTGATGTTTTGCTTGTCTACTTGACATGCTCTTATAAACGAAATACAAATTTATGAGATACAAATAAACTTTTAAGCTCGTGGAAATAGATAAATGGTCCTTATATGAATAGGTAATAAAAAGGATAGATATTTAGATAGTTTATTGCGTCATAAAAAGCGCCTTAAAATTAGCGAAAAGTTCAAAGTTTATTCAGTTAAGGGAAGAAATTCCTACTTTACACTGGCTCGTTTGCTACGCACATAAATAATAGATATATTTAAGTATTTTTTGACAAACGCGCATTTAAAAACATGATTATGTATATATACAATAAAACTAACAATAACGCACATTTTCACCCACTAACTGCTAAGTGGCAATAACTCCATCTGTTTCTTCTTCTTCTACGTTTGGGCCAAATTCAGACCGTTGACACTAGGCTTGGGTAGTTCACGAACGAACTAGTTCAATTGAACTATTCGCACTCATGAACTATGTGAACTAGTTCGTTGATTCTCGTTCTTTTAGTTCTTTTAGTTCTTTTAGTTATTTTAGTTCTTTTAGTTCTTTTAGTTCTTTTAGTTCTTTTAGTTCTTTTAGTTCAATCAATTTTGCAGCGAGTCAGATCGAAATGAACTAGAAAAAATTTGGTTTCACTCAACAATGGTTTGAGTCCGTGTTGATACAGTTTTTCACTAATGAACGGTAAAAAAAAACAAATTTTTGTTTCAAATATTGTGTGGAATGCCCCATATGAAGTATTATTATGTAAATTTCTTCTATGTCCGCAGTTAATGCTTGATTCAGTCATATAGTTCGTTTCATTTTATAGATCTGATCATGAACTAGCAAACAAAACAAACTAAAAGACCAATTGAACTAAAAAATACAACGAGCTAACATAACGAACTATAAGACCTAACGAACTAACAACATGAACGAGTACACGAAAAGAACTAAAAGAGCGAACGAACTAAATGAACTAAAAGAACTATATGAACGAACTAGTTCATTAAAATCAGCTGAACTAAAAAGAGCGATCTTTTTAGTGAACTAAAATGCCCAAGCCTAGTTGACACTTTGGCATGTTATTTGTTATAAAGCCAACAAATTTACGGTTGTCTAACTTAAAGAATTTCATTTCTCAAGTGTCAGAAAACAACAATAATAACAAACAAAATGGAAACGGATGCTGTAATAAATCAACTTGAAGCATATATAAATGAACTATTGCGGCAATAAGAATAGGAAGAAGAACAAGAAGATGAAGTACATGTAAATTCAACTGCCAGAGTTGGCATCGCATAGAATGACAGTAAAACTAAAATTTTCATTCTGAAAATATTTCAACAAAAATTATTTACTATTTTAGCTTCTAATAAATATGTAATAGAAGAAGTATCGAGGTGTGTCTGTGTGAGTGAGTATGTGTAAAACGACGAGACGTGTGTGCCGCAAAAAGCATATCTAAGTAACATTGTTAGTATGGCTTAAACTAGGCGTCGAACATGTATTAATTATAGTGTTACAATATGGCAAAAAGTTAACAAATTAAGCCTGACTTTGCTCAAGTCGAGATATGATTAAGAAATCGGGTTGGGCCTTTAATTATAGTTTTATCAATTGTGTGGGTATTTTTTTTTAATTTTATTAGTTATTGTCGGCTTAAAATATGGTCATTCATAAGAGTTTAAAGGATCGGCTTTAATGTGACGCCCTTTAATGTTGACTTCACTTTTCTGCAGAGCATTAAGTTTGCCTACTTTGCCTAGAAATTTATGTCTTAGTTTTGCTGGCTTGGCATAACAAAGAGCTGCATTAAAATAAGTGCCTTTATAATACGAGCTAAACATTTTTTGTGCGAAAAATCTGCACAATCTGCTAAGTAAAAATCTCAACAAAGTCGCAGCTTAAAAATTCAGCATTTAAACGCATACAGCTTTATCACAAACCAAGTTAAGATATTGTGTGTGTGACAATATATTTTTTATGAGCGAGTATGAATTATATCTTTGGCCTTAAAATCTATGAATAGACAAACATATGTACCTATAGTTTGTTCCTTAAAACAACTGTTGGTCTCTAACCTTAATTGATTTTGAATGAATTTGTCTTAAGTTTATGTCTGCACTGCAAAAAGCAATATTTTTTTATTAGTAAGTACATTCATTCTCCTTGCAATACCCATTTAATAATTACGTTTTTATTTGAAATTCCTTTTGAATTATTGTAAAAACAGGCGGAAATTTATAATGACTTCCTTATGAAATATTATGAATGGTTGGCATAAAAGAAATGAAAACGAAACCATTCGAAATGAAAACAAATCACATGGCATACAGACAGCTGAAATGCAAGCAGATGAAAAAGACTAGAAATAGTTGAAAAATCTTAAGATGTTGCTGGCGAAAGCAATTTGATTCGATTCGTCATCATTATTTTTGTGGAATTTCTTTCGGAAAACCCTTGATTTTTATGTATTTCTACTGCTATGCCTTAATATCTGCTTTTATTTATTCGACGGGCCGGTGAATAACACTCACCATTCACCATCGCCCATCCATCGTATCTAGTAGCAGCAACAGCAGCAACAGCAGCAGTACTTCACTTCAGAAAACGCAGTTAGAACCGCATTTAAGTCATACATAGCGTCATCAGGTTGGAATTTTAAGTGCGGCAATCAATCCTTTTCAGAGGATTATCTGAAGCATGCAGCTGCTGGTCGAACAGTGACTGGGTTTAAGGGTGAGCGGTCTATATTTTTTTCACAATTATCAGTTTTTATTTAATTTATGGTATTTTTCTCTCACTTTGCAGTTAAATTTTTAAATACTTGAGCAGAAAATGGTTACATTTAACCGTATCATTTAAAGAAACTACAGACATAATTCTGGTTGATTTTTTTTGCTAAAGGCATTACCATTTAATCGTAAAATAATAGAACTTTATTTGCCAAAGAATTACGTTTTGTCGCTGAACGAAATGTTTTATATCTTTATTTTTTAACAAAATAACACTTTTGACTGCGATGCCCAGATGAAAAACAAAGCAGGCCTGCCGATGGAAGGAATGTGGCAGGTTATAATTTTAATGCTTAGTTAAGGAGTCTATTTTTTAAATTTTAAAAACTTCCTCTTTACTTCTAAAAAAATGATGTTTTTGCTAATGCAAAATTTCTGTTAATTTTGCGGACAACAACTTCAATATTTTCATGATTGTTGCAATTCGCCGACACTTTGTGTTTTCGTCGAAGCACTATTGATAGCAACCTTGTGATGTCTATTATTTCAACAATATCGAAACAGTGCGGATGGCTCAGTTGGCTAGAGCTATAGTTTTTATTCATGTATTTTGGAATCTTAAGTAGTGGGTTCAAATTCTATCAGAGACATGAATTTTTGAAGTGAAAACGTCATCGTAATTTTGCGAGTAACTCTCTTCATCAATACCTAACAGCTAAGATAACAAGATATTAAACTTAGACAACATAACCTCAAAACATTTTTGCATGTATTTGTGCATATAAAAATCAACCCTGCTTTATAAATACTTAAGTTAGATTGCAATAAGATGTTTGCAACCAAAACTTATTATTAATTCGCTTTATATTCGTCTATGCTTTTAAAGTTTGGCAATTTCTTCACTTGTTGTATTGGTCAACATTTTGGAAAAAGTTGCTTGTACTCAAACCCCCGCTATTCATGGTGAGATTTAAAAATGGAAAGATCTTCTTTTTCTGCTTTTTGCTGCTGGAACTTCGTTTGCAAACAAAAAAAATTATGTATGGATTGAGTGTTTTAACATTTTAATCTTTAAGTTGTGTTAAAGGAGTATGTTGAACATTCAAATAATTACATGCATGCTCTTATTTTATTATATATCGTCAAACAAAGTTTGACAATTTTCACACTTGTATTTGTCAGAGACTTTTTATTTTCACCCATGATTCGATTATAAGGTTATTCGTATTTTTTGACGTATGCTTTTTTTTTTTGTAAACAAACATATTTTGACAATCTGCTAACGGTGTTTTGTGCTGTTAGAAAAAAAAGGTATGTTTCAGTGTTTCGTTGTGTAGTTTTCTAGAGTAGTAGTTTTTCAATGATTTCTTGCCAAGTTAATAAGAAAAAGGAACTATGTAGCTGTTGCGTCGTAAGTGTATGCTATGTTGTAAGTATATTCTAGGAATTTAAAAAGCTCCTTTGCAAATTTAAAATAAAAAGTTATTTTTGCCATTGCTCAAAACCTAATTAGTGAATTTTATTAATTGAAAGAGTAATTTAGAAGAAAGTTAGTTAAGGCAAAAAACAAATTATAAAGAAATACTAGTGGTATTCAATGAACGCGGTGTTGTTGATGTAAACAGCGTATGTTCGGTAAGTTTACAGCAGCGTAATTTGCAATAATAAAATTGTAAGAGATTAAACATACGCAGCTTGCGGCACAAAAACGTGGTGTATACATAATGTTACCAACTACACTTACTTTGTAAGTATCTTACATATTTTCAGCTTCATATACTTACTAAAATTCCATACTTATAAGTATACTTACTTTTAAGATTTATACTTAATTATACTTACTTTTCAGCTCCGGTTGAACGTTTTTATTTGCAAAAGCGGAAAAAGTTTGAAAATTGTAACCAACAGCGTTAAAAATACAGACTCTGGAGTCAATTATATTTTTAAAAAAATAATATTGAATACAGCTGTGTCGAATTTTACAATTTTTTAAAGACAAGACCTTAAATATTAAGGGTGCACTCTAGTTCGTCGGCTAAAAAATAGGCTATTTTTGGGAATTTCTCGAGAGCTTGCTATGAAAGATATGTTTATATAAGTTATTAGGAATGATAAATGAAGTCTAAATTTATAAAAATAAAAAATTTTATTAATGTTTTTTAATAATTTGGAGGCAGGTCAGCTCCCACACGATATCTCGGCATCTGTTTATCTGAAACAAAAAACCGAAGTGTTTTAGATTCAATATGACAAGGACTATAAAATAGACTGTTAATATTAACTTTTAGCAATTGTTGTTAACTTTAAGTAACAAAAATAAAAAAAAAATAAAAAAATTATTTTTTCGATGTTATTTGTAAAAAAATATAGTAAACATCAAATTTTTAACACGACTATAGTCTATTTTGTAAGTAGTTTGTGTTAAATATGTGGTTAAAATTTCAGAAGGATCCGCCCACTGGAGAAATAGTGTGGGGCGTCCGTGAAAACGTAGTTTTGAGAAAAACGCTCTTAAAGTTTTTTAAATGCGTTCTAACATGAGTTCAGGTAGAGAAAGTTTTGGGTTGAAAAAATTACTTAAACTGCTCGGATCTTCATAAAAATTTAATACAATATTCTTAGTACATATACAAAATTGCAAAAAAAAGAAAAAACTTTCGAAAGTGACCAATTAGACTTCACATTTAAATAAAATTTACAGCCAAGACAAATACGATTTCAAGCAAAAAGAAAAAATCAAATTAATGTAGCGCTTCAATTCAGTGACTGAGAGCGAATAATGATAACTTTTCTTTGGTCTCTGTATACATTTGAATGTGATTTTTTTATTTTTTTTTATTTAAAAACTTTGAAAGTGCGTATAACTTTAAATTTTTTGTTATGCTTTTCTTTGTTTTTAAACTATTTTATGTATTAGAAATATATATGAATTTCAAATATATAAAATTATAATTTAGTTTTTTTTATCTTAAGACTTTTTGGTTTTAGAAAGATTGCATACACAAAATTTTTTAAGGAAAACAAAAAGAGGGTGTGACAATATTTAAAGAATATTGTGGGTTCTATTGATTTTAACATAAATTAGTAAATTGTATCAAAAAAAATATTCAATTTATTTTTCAAAGGTAAAATACTTACTTATATTTATTTTAAAAAATTATACTTACTAATACTTACTTTTCAGTGTTCTAAGAAGCAAATATACTTATTTTTTAATAACATGAGTTGGTAGCATTATGTATACATAATGTCACCAACATTTTCAAAGCAAAAAGGAGTACACGCACAGACTTTAAAAAGAGACACAAAAGAAGTACATAGAATAAATATAGAATTACAAAATAGAAGTACATCCACAACAAATAATGAAGATATTAAAATAATGCATGAATAAATCCATTAAACAAACAGTTTAATTTATATGAGATTCAAAATTAGATCCAGCTTACAATTCATTGCTTATTAAAGTAGTAGTTTGACGAATTCAAAAAATAAATTTTTTTACTTTTTCGCAATTGAATATAAAAATTAAATCTTAAAAATATACTCTAAAAGTCTTAGACCTAAATTGAAAATATTTTTAAAGTTACAGCCTAAAGAAGATAAAGCGTCGTAACGTATATTAAAGTGCTGTAAAAACTTTAAACACGTTTTTTTTCAAAACTACGTTTTCGAAACTTCGGGGAAGCACTAACTAAAAACTTTTCGACCGATTTGGCTAAAAATTTCACCTGTTATTTAAGGCATATATAGCTAGTTCTGGAACTTTAAAACAATCAATTTTTCAATAATTTAATTTTTTTAAACAAATTAAAAAAAGTTAGATTAACAAATATTTTTTTTTACAAGTTCGCCATTTTTTATTTGTTTTTTAAATATACATATTAAAGGGTAGTGCACTACAACAAAGCCTGCAGAACGATATTCTCTTTGATTTTTTTATTTCAAATGAACACGTTAGGCTGGGTGCTTCCCCCAAAAAACACACCTTCTTTCGAGTACTCTTCTTTGATATAGACAACTATAAGCAAATAAATATACTAATGTAATCAAGTCAAAGAAAATTCTTTTGCCACACTTTACGACATCAATAAAAACAATTTAAAATTTCAAAACGATCGCATTTTAGAATGAAAGAAAAGAAAGGAAGTAAACCACTCCCAAAAGGAGCACGGTTGGTCACATTATGTATACAGTACGAACAATGCGTATTATGCGACCGTGGTTTCATTATTTTTTTGACGAAATTTTGTTTCTTTTTTCTTTCTTAACAATTTAAAAAATTATAAATGCACTTATCATTATTGGATCTAAAATTTCTGTAAAGTTCCTAATAATTTTGTGATAGCAATTTCTTTTTAATACAATTACGCAATTAACTCGGTTAATTAACTTATTTAGAACGCGCCACTAAACGCTCTTGTTTAGGTTTCATAGTTAGGTTTAATGTGTTTATTAAAATAAAAGAAACAAAATTATATTTATTTTTGTATTTATATTACTTATATATTTATTAACATAATTTTCATTGAAGTTAGTAAATAAAAATAATTTAAAAAGTTATTAATGCACTTAGAAATAAGAGCAATTAAAGTACTAGAAAAAAATTAATAGTAGTCAATATAGTACCAATTACTATGATATTTGGGCAACCGTGTGCATTTTTAGCTCTAATGACATTGCTCTCATGATATTTTTCTGCTCTCATTTTCAAATAAGCATACCAATTTGAGAAAACGTCTAAAATACGAATAACCTTATAATAATTGAATCATATTTTCACCACTGCGGCATTTTATTTTCAGAATTGTCAACTATCATTGTTTTATTAATAATTTTTTTAATAAACAACAGGTTTTTGAAGTGAAAACTTCTTTAAGCGCGTTGAACGATTTTGGTAGAGGGTAAATCTTTGGTTTGCGTCATCGTCATCGTCATTTTGCGAGTAACTCTCGTCATCAATAGCTGTGATACTGCTTTGTAATTGTTGTTTTAAATGTATTTTAGTTCAGCTACAGATCTACATATACATTGAAAGAAAAACAGTAAATATCCTTCAAGATTATTTTATGACAGACCGATTTATCAGCAGATAAACTTACTGTTTATTGCTTGCTGCGTTTGCTGAGCGCCTGGAAGCCAAGATCCAAGAGAGTGTATTTGAGTTTCATGACCAACTTAAAAAACATTGGTAGTTTTATAAATGTCGCCAGCATATTCTCTGATGGTATAATAAGTAATAGGTAGGAGTGATATTTCGTGTTTCGACCATCGAATGTCAAACAAAGGAAAACAAAATAGGGACCGTGTGTCACACACACTGGCCGCATTCAGAGGAGCCACCTATTGTGAATGGATCATTTAATTGCAAAGGTTTCTCACTCAAATCTAAAAAAAACAATTGCGAACTATTGACTCTGCTGAAAGCTGGCAATGTGTGTGACACACGCACTTTATATTGTTTTCTTTTGTGTGAAATTCGATGGTTGCAGCTCATGAAAAAATAAGTAGTTGTCAAGGCTACCTAATTATAATTTTATCATGACTGGGACTACATCGTACCATAAGCATATAGTATCTTTTTTAAAATATAATGCAATGATTAATGACGCAAACAGTGAAAATAATGTAAGTGAAATTCAATGAAATTTATGTAAATACAAATTCTATGTATACGTATTTTAATTGCATATTAATTATTTCAATAAATTTAATTGATATTTTTGTTTATGTTTTACTTTGTTTTTTATACTACAATCCCATAATTTAAATTATAATGAAATGATAAAAGACGAAAATAATGCGCATTAACGATGAACTGAATCGGAGGTAGAAAATAAAATGCACTTTGCTTGCTATGTTTTCTGTTTTCTTTGTAGCAAGATCTCAAATGCAGGCATTAAAAGAGACTTCAAGACGAATCAAACAAAATATCATATATAAAAAGTAGAAAATTTATTTTATTTTATGAGGATTATTTTTCATTCAATAGTGCTCCCTGTATGTTATTTGTGTATCAACAATATTCAATTTAAATGTAATAATATAGTTTGGTGTAATTATAAAATAAAAATGCTATCTGAATAAAAAATATTTTTAAATATATAATCACAGTCTGAGGGAGTGAAAATATAAAAAGTTTTTCCGATTAGCATGAAAATTTTTATAAAGCAGTAAAGCGGTTCGTGGCTTTGGTCGGCAGTCCCCTCACTGCTATACTTTTTTTTTTGCTTGAGCATCATTTTTACCTTTTTATCTAAATATTTAACTCTTAAAAGTACCATGGGACAAAATTTGAGCCACTGAAAAATAAACCCTTGTGGTATGTTGGGACAAAATTCAACCCAGTCAGATTTGATTTTTATAATAAAATATAATAAAAAAAATTATGATGAATATAATAAAAATAAATAATAATAGAAAAATAAAAATATTTTAGACTGTAAATTAATTTGATGATCTATTAAATTATTACATAAATTAAATCGCGAGCTTTAGATCAAGTAAGTTTTTAAGAAGACAACATCAACAACAACAACAACTCTGTATAGAGTCAATCACTTAGCTGACTAGACAGTCTTTTTCGGAAATCGCTACATTTTCCTCTTCAGTAATCTTTGAGTGATTAAGCTGTGATCAAAATACAAAATAAAAAAATAAAACATGTGGTTTTTTCGTCATAACTCCCAAACCATACACCCTACAAGGACGATTTATGCACCAAAATGTTTGTAATTAAAATATCCACACGACTGCATTCTTAAAAAATATTTTTTTTCAAAAATCTTAGTTTTCTATGTCATTTTTTGTGATTTTCCACTTTTTTCGTTTTTGGTCATAACTTCTAAACCATACGTTATAAAAGGACGATTTATGCACCAAAATGTTCGGTAAGCTTCTGCCTACAAGACTGCATCCTTGGAAGAGAGAGATTTTAAAAATTTTATAACATGGTAATTTCTTATGTCCTTTCTTGTGGATTTTTGGATTTTTATTTTTTCGCTTAATATTTGCCCTTAAATCCAAACTACACATCTGAAAAGGACGATTTATACATTAAAATTATCACCATGGCATCGTCCTTAAGGCGGGCTACTTCTTTGTCGAAATGCATTTTGCTCTATCTCTTGTAGTTTAGGATTTGTAGAACACTTTTTGGAGTGGTAGTTGGCCAAAAACATGTGGTTTTTCATCATAACTCCCAAACCATACACCCTACAAGGACAATTTATGTACCAAAATGTTTGTAATTAAAATTACACACACGACTGCATTTTTTTCAAGAATCTCAGTTTTCTACGTAATTTTTTGTGATTTTCTTTTTTTTTTCTTTTTTTGGCCATAACTCTTAAACCATACATCACAAAAGGACGATTTATGCACCAAAATGTTTGTTAAGCCTCTGCCTACAAGACTGCATCCTTGGAAGAATTTTCAAATTTATATAACATGGTTTTTTGGATTTTTATTTTTCGCCTGTTCAAATTTGCATATGATTTCTCACATTAAAAATTCATTCATTTAAATTATATAGAACAAATTCAACTTTCAAATCGGCCCTTGATGTATTTTTAATAATGAAATTTCCGTACCTCAAAGGGTTTAATAGATATCAACCAAAAACTACTGCATAGAAGACATTTAACTTTTTCACAAGAAAGACTTAATTTATCTGTTGTCAAAATATAAACCTAATGGATATGCAGCTAGAATGTGAAAGTGGTTGTAAAAAAAGAATTAATTCCTCTGTTGGAAAAAAACGAAAACACTTTCTGAACAACAAACCATTTCCAATCATTAAATTTTATAATTATAACTCCTATTTTAAAATTATCAATCCTAAACGACAAAATAATGTATTGTAGTGCATTAATTATATGAGGACTGTCACTACTCTTTTAATGTTATAAAAAAAATTTATAAGAAAAGTGCGACATTTTATAAAGCATAGCTTTAAGGCTTTTTGAATTAGTTATTTGTGAATTTATAATGATAAAGGATATTAGGGCAAAGGTTTTGTGTAAGAAAAATGTTTTTCATAAAAAGGAGTTCCGAAAAAATATTAAAGATTAATCTCTTTTTAATTTGGCAAAGTATTATTAAGCTACACAGTAGAGCAAAAAATTCTTCACTTTAAAATTAAATTTGTGGAACTGTAAATTTAATGAGACAAAATACTTTAATATTTTATTCAAAAGCCAAACAAAGCTAACAAAAACATGCCTGGCGACATAAAACAACAACAAACATGCTGTCATTGGGTTTATGTCTTGAAAGACATTCCTTAACATTTCCGAGAAAGCACAATATGCAAATAAACAGAACAATAAACCATCAAAAATTAGCGGTAGGAATTTTCTTACACTTCAGAAACAACTTCGCTGAAACCAACACTACAACAAATAAACAAACCACCAAGCAATGATACAAACATAAATATTATTTAATGGTACTAGACCAAAGACTTGCTAACTGTACGCATACTAGACAATATCTTTAAGCACAGACAATGGATATAAAGTTATTTTCAAAAAGATTTACAAGTCGTCGAAGGAACTTACGTTGAAGTTTTGCTGTGGACACACAAGTCATTACCACCAACAACAACAACAATAACTAACCAAGTTTTCTAACCCTGTTAACAAAAGAAATCCCAAAGCTCAATCGAATTTGTAGAACCAATTTGTTTGCAAATCATTTTATCAGAGATTCGAAGGGAGCAAATTTATACGATTGTCCTTTTCACCCAATGCAGCTTGGCAACCTGACTTCTTACTCCGCTACTAATAACCCGGCAACGTAGATTCAATCCCACAACACAGCGGCTGCCACAGTGTTTATCACATTATTGGAGACACACTCCGTTGTGGCATGTGGTTTCAGGGTTTAGGGCTCAGAGTTTAGAAAGAACTTTTGTGACTCTCTAGATTTGCATAAAAATATGATTGTTAGGGTTATCTTATCTTTATTTCTTTCTGTTTTTTTTTTTTTTTTTTTTGTGGTGTTGCATAATAAAAAATGTGTATTTTTTTGTATAAGTATGAATGCATGATGGTCGTTGTTGTTTTTCGATGCCGTTGGGAATTACGATTTATCATGGGTCTAAAGAAAAAAAAAATGTAAAGAAGTTTCGCCAGAAAGAAATGCAAAGCGGTAGGTAAGCATAAGAAAAATGTTGGGTCAAACTATTTCATTTTTGCACACTTTGAATTTTTAATTTTAAATAGATACATTCAAATAATCTTTTAGACAAAGGATAAGCTTTCAGATTTTTGGATAAGTCATAACATAACAACCGCAGGCTCTGTTCACTCGATGCTCTGATGAAGACTGAACTTGTGTAGTGGGACGACATTTAGCTAAATTGAAAAGTGAGTTCTTAAATGAAAATTCGCATAAACTGTTATCGTTGCCTAAGGATTATTTTTCACATCTACACACTACAATTTCCAATCATAGTTTCGTTACACAAGCATTGTAATAAAGCTAGTCTCAACAGTACGAAAGCATATTCACCCAAAAATAAACTATTTTAAATAACAGTGACCGAATATGGCAAAACATAATGTTTATTATTTTGTTGATTTTTTTTTTTTTTTTTGTGACTCTATCATAAAAGAGGGTCCCTTTTATACTGAAGACTGAACGCAAAAATTGCGGTAGTGAGCACAGAACAGAGACTGTTATTTTTACAGGGTCAACAGCAAACATTGTTCGCTTTCTGCTGATGTTTGTTTGTGTAGTTCTTTTTTCGTACTTAAAGTGGCTGCAAATATTTGATGTTTCTATTTATTTAGTAGGAAAGCAGAAAGTGCTCCAGTTTCAATTAAAACTTTCAACGAAGAAAAAACAAACATGGAATGTCAACGGAGCACTTTTTCCGCAATGAACCGTAACAGCAGACCACAACCATGCACACTGGTCTAAAACGAAAAAAAAATTGTTCAAAATTAAAAGAACTAAAGTTATACAAATCACAAAAATATTCCTTAGAACATATCTTTTGGGATCATTCCAGTCAATGAAAAGTTAGAAAAAACACACAAATTTGCCACCAAAAACGAGAGGAAAAAAGTAGTACCTATTTATGTTTTAAATACAAAGGCTTCAACTTTTATAAGGAATAAATTTTTTGATAGTTCATAATAGAACAGGATAATTTACGATCTTGTTGCATCGTTGCAAATGCGTTTTGTAAGGGTAGATTTTCGAAGCATATCTTTAAAACTATGATGTTGCAAATGCTTTACCGCAGCTGTTTTATTGTTTATCTCTCTTTTAATTTTCTTTTTTAAAATTCCCTCTATTTCTTTACCACTTCTTTCGTTTATTATAAACTAGCTGAAACCCGATGCGTTGCTACCACGCCCCCTTTCTAAACGCCCATAAAACTTTATGTGCAACTGCAAGTATAAATAGTGGTCGCATGCGGAATTCCATGGATGTGCGACCTATAACTCAAAAGCTATTAAATTTCTCAAATTTTGATTGTGTGGGAAGTACCACGCCCTCTTGTCTAACGCCGCAAAAAGATTAGCATTGAAACTGCATGTGTAAATTGAGTTCGAATACTGAATTCCGAAGCTGTGCGACTTATAACTCCAAAACTATTCGGTTTAAATTTGGGTTAAGTGGGTACGGTGGGCAAGAACTAACGATAATAAATAAAAATAGACTGGCCATTTCAGCCCTTGGAAGGACTTTGACCTAGCTTCTGTTGATCAATTGTGTTGTGCGTGTTATTAAATGTTTGATCACAAATGACCGGGAACTGGACCTACGTGTTTTATGCCGACTCTGAAGCCTTCTCAAAAAGCTTTACATAGCAATTTTTACTCTCTGAGGTTTGCCATTGTCTGCAGAGAGGTGACTACCGAACTGAAAAATTAATTCAATTGAAAAAACTTTCTGTCTAAGCTAGAATTGAACACGGGCTACCTCGGTTCTTTAGCCTAGGGGCCACGCACTCTACCCACTAGGCTACGGCCGCCTAGCCTTGACCTAACCTTGATCTAAAGCTCAACAAACAATTTCAAACTATCAAACAACCAGAATTTGTATTTAAAATCAAGTATGATTTAAACTATCAAACATTTAAAATTTGTATCCAAATCATATAAAATCAACATAATAAATAACAAGGTCATTTAGAATAAACTTTAATATAATACTTTATGGTATATTTGTAACTTGAATTTCCTCAAGATTTCACCAACTACTAATGTAAGTGTAATCAAAAAATTTCTGAATTTTGTACAGTAAAAAGTGCTAATAGAGGTTACCGAAATTTTTCTAACAATAAATAATTTACACTTCGCTCCATGTGGAAAAAAAATTATTTTTTAATAAAAACCTGTCCACTTTTTTTTATTAAGTTAATAAAAGAGCATATTTAATATTTCTAATAATACATTCCCGTAAAGTATGTGCAGCTCTTGTCGACTATTATTGAAAATAAACTGCTAACTATTAATGAATTTGAAAAAGGCATTTTTAAACGATCTCGTCAAACTATATCCAATTACAAGGATCTTCATTTGGTAAAAGAAACAAGAACGATGATTTGTAACTGCAACATTCAAAAACAAATAAAGATAGAGGTCATGTTCGAAAGTGTTTAACCAAAATTTATGTAAATATTGGCCTTGATGGTAGTGTGCAAAATGCGTCTTTTTCTAAAAGTTAAAAAATTTTCAACCCAAGAAAAAGAAGAAAATGATTCAGATACATAAAAAGTAGGAACATTGTACAATACTGCACTGGTGGAAGTATTGCAAGCTGACTAGTGTCTACAAATTTATTTTATTATGCATAGATCCTCGGATTAAATAGACTAATGAAAATTTCAAAACCTTAATTCAATTAACCAAACTGAATGAGATACCCTTTTAAATTTCTTTCAGACTAAATTTGTTCTAATTGCTAATAGACAGCAGATGGCAACGGCAATGTACCCTTGCCCTTAATGCTTTGTTACATTAAGTAAATTTTGAATCTTGCTGTTCTGAAAAAAAAAACGGATCTTAAAAAGTACTGGTATTTCTCAAACCGTGAAAATCCATATTATTCTTAGCTATTTGGAGTAGCCATTATATTCTTGAATAAAGCTGGTTAAGGATTATGGTCCGAAAAAACTGGGGGTTCGTTCATATGAAATTCATTAAAGCCTAGGAGAGGCTTAAAATTAATATGATCGAAGGACAAACATTTTCAAGATTATTAAAGAAAGCTGCTGTTACAATTTAAAACCTTATATTTAATAGACCGACATGTATTAGATGTTGGGTTATATTATTATAAAAATGGCACGTGTAAATTGTGGTCGAATACCGAATACCGAGGCTGAGCGACCTATAACTCCGAAGCTAATCGATATCACAAATGCGGGCCGCGCCCTCTTTCCCAATGCAAAAATTATTTTTGTTATGTGTTCAATAACTTCCTAAAGTTTCATGAAAATTGGTTCAGACATGAACTAAATTACTAAATTTTTATATAAATACGATCCTAACCATCCGATATATAGAAGTTATATTAATTTTTGGCTGTAAAAGTGGGCGTGGCAACATTTATATGTATAGTTTCCGCCACTTGAAGCACCTTCATATCAAGTTTCACTATAAAAACGTGTACAACTACTGCGGAATTAGCATGATTTCTTAAAAGTGGGCGTAGATATGGTGCAACCGCTCCCATTTTTAAACAGTAGCTAACAGTAACTATCTGAAGATAATTACTAAATTTCAGTATTTTACGATCAAAACCGCCTTATATATATACCTTTTTTTGGTTTGTGAGCAATAGCGCAAATTAAGCTTGTATGGGAGGTACCACGCCCCCTTGTGCAATCGACACCAAACTTCACAGGAACACTTTCAAGCTGTTGCTTCAGTTTCCATGACAGCTCCATAAAGATTGGTTCCGCAGTTTTGGAGTCTATACGTGATATACACACATACTCACATACAAACATACACGGTTATAAATTTTGGACTGAATTTTAGTCCCACTAAAATTTTACTGCATTTAGTTAAACCTTGTGGTTTAAAACTTCGTCTTTGTAAATACTAGCTCATAATTAAAACTCTACTGTACTAGTATTTAAAACAAAGAAATATTACTTTTAGCTTTTTGGTTTCAATTTAAGAACAATTCTATATTACTTTTTGGTTTTAATACAATTTAGACTAAAATCTAGTATATTTGAATACTAAATTTGAATATTGACCCGTAAAAAGTCAGCCTGGCAATGCTGAGACGCAATTTAGGTGATTCGGTTTATATATTTGTTTATTGCTTCTATTACGCATAGCGCAATAGCCCAGTGGTTAGACAAGAGAACTTACAAACTGGATGTCTTGGGTTCGGATTTCACAATAGGGGTATTCACACTGACTTGGGTAGTTGGGTATGGGTAAATTGAGTACTTTTGGTTATTGCGAGCACCCTAAATTGCAATTGAGTACTTTGTAAAATAGTTTTGGGCACTGCTGCATGTTTGTTTGATCTACCCGGTTTATGTAGATGAGTGACAGCTGAAAAAGGGTTGCCACCATTTTTTGTCATTTTATGCGTGAAAAAGTTAAGCCATTAATTGGGTGCAAAAAAGTTATTCTATATACGAGTAATTTTTAACGTGAACAGCATCTTATCATTTACTAGTAATTCAGGGTAAAACGTTGTGCTGTCACATACCGGCTTACTGCCACATAAGAATTTTCATGCCAATCGGAAAAAAAAATTTAAATTTTTTGTATATCTGAACTGGCATAACTGTAGTGCGACTACGCCCATTTTTAGTTCAGTTTACGAAAGTAATTTTATACACTAATTTACCAAATTTAAGATTAATACGACCAAAACCGTCTAAAATATAGCATTTTTATTGATTTGTAGGAATTTTCCTAAACTATCTAGTAGGCGAAACAAATCGACTGACAAAATTTTAGTGCAATAGGCCCAATTTTAATGATTTATGAAAAAGTGGGCGTTAGTATAAAGCAACCACGCCCATTTTTAGTACTGTTCCCGAATGTAACCATATAAACTAAATTACCAAATTTAAATGGTCTTATAATGGTCTTATACGACCAAAATCGTCTTAAATAAAGTGTTTTTATTGATTTGTGGGCTGTAAAAGAGAGCGTGGTCACCAATTTTTAGTACGGTTTCAGACAGTAACTATAAAAACTAAATTACTAAATTTTAGTCTAATACGATAAAAACCGTCCGAAATATGGCATATTTATTGATTTGTGGGCGGTAAAAAGGGGTGTGGCTTTTTTTATTTGCCGATATATTAACTTGATTAACCGAGATATTAACAGATATTGTAAATTTGGTTGTCGTAGGTGTTACCGTTCCTGAGATCATAAGATACACCGCATGAACGATTTTATATACATAGAAGGGTGGTTAAAGTGGGCGTGGCAAAATTTATATATCTAGTGGCTACTACTTTCTCTCATAGCAAATATAAACCAAGTTTTATTATTAAAACATGCACAACTTAGGAATTATAATTTCTGAAAAGTAGGCGTAGTTATAGTTCAACCACGCCCATTTTTTGTTGAATTATCTATGGTAGCCATACGAACTAAATTACAACATTTTAGTCCAATACAACCGAATTCGTCTGATATATAGCGTTTTTATTAACTTGTGGGTGGAATAAGGGGGTGGGGCAATATTTTTTGTGTATTATTTGAGATATTAGCCTTGACAACAAATATTGTAAATTTTGTTGCCCTTAGGTCAATTATTGCCTATTTTTGCAAAAGGTGGTAACACATGGAAAAAGTACTCAATTTGGCAAGAAAACAGTCTACCCAAACAAGTCAGGAGGTCAGCTAGAGTAGATTGGTAGATGGGTAGTTGGATGGAATCATTGGCGTCGGAAGCGGGGGGGCAAGGTGGGCAGTTGCCCCCCCACTTTTTTAGCTAGATAAACAATTTAAAAGAAAAAGTTATTCAAAATATCAGTTTTTTTACAACGATAATATTTTTGTATTATATATTTTCCTCTTCTTTCCCTCTTCTTCATGTTTCATGTGAAGAAATTTTGGTGAACTTTTTTTGCACCACCATTTGTACTGCCCCCCCAGATGAAATTCGCTTCCGACGCGATTGGGTAGAATGGTACTTTACAAAAACAAAATGTACGACATTTGCCAATCTACCCAACTGCCCTAGTCAGTGTGAATACCCCTAATGTTTATTTTTTTTTTTGCAATATTTTAATCCAAGCCTGAACTAAATTTGAAATCAAAGCTGTATTTTATAGCTATAATTGAAACCAAAGCTGGTGTGAATTTATATGTAGTACAGAAAAGTTAGTACAGAAATTTTAGTACAAGGTTTCTAACCGTGTACATAAGGGTGTTCCTTATTTTCCAAAATTAAGCTATAAAGCATAACTCCCCCTAGAAATGTTCCTTTAGATATAAAAACATGTTCTGCAAAAAATTTTAAGAATCGTATAACGAGAAGACGAGGCGCCCACCCCTACAGTTGGTCCATACCATTTATATGAAAAAAACTAGGTTTGTTTTTTGAAAAGAATAAAAATGATCATAATAAAAATTTGCTTAGCCAACTCAATACATTATCATATTGAACATAAAATTAACTGTCTAACGAGCTATCATTCGTAAAAATTGCTTAAAAAATTTTAGATCTGTAAACTTTTGGTCGAGTGAAAACAAACAAATTAGTAAATTTTTAAGCGAAAATTTCATAAAATTCCGTAATTAAGTTCTTCAATCGTATAATATATAAACGAATTAAATAAAAAAATATCTGTTCAACAAGCTATTTGTTTCTAAATCGGTTTAGAAATGGAAAAACTACAAAACATTTAGTTATGTTACGACTTTGCTTTTCTCAATTAGGGTATTCACAAGGTGTGCAAATTTTACAACTAAGACTTACAAGATAAATAAATGCAAATAAGAAACATCTGTTTGATCACGACACTTCAACAAACATAGCTTTCAAAGTTGTAATATATTAGTAATTTTTTTATATGGAAGGCAACAATAAAATGTTTAAACTAGTGTAAAATCTTAGGACAATATGACATTATGACATGATTGCACACATTGTGAATAAATATGTCACTAACAATACGTTGAAAAACGATTTTACTTTAAAAGAGTTGATTTTTTACGTCTGGGAAGTTCTTGCGATCATCTGATACAATTTGCAATATTTATTGTTTTTCGTTTACGTTTTCTGACAAGATCTTATTACAATATTCCATGAGCTTAACTGCTCGTTTCACATTTTATTTTTAACATTATTAAGTTCAATATTTTAACTTGATACATTTTTCTATTTCTCAGAATATTTTGTTAAAAAATCCGTTGAAATGGAAAATTTTATAAAAAAGCATTAAGCTTTTAACCCATTTTTTACCAGTGGTCGAGATCTCTACCACAATCTTTTGTCGTTTATTATAAAATAATTAAAAATATTAGGTATTGGAATTTAATCAGTTCTTAAATGATTTATTTATTGGGGGTTGGAATTAGTTTTAAAGGTTTTCTAAGAGATGGCGTAACTATCAATAGATCGCATCGGGCACACCTGTGACTATATTCATTTCAAAGCACATTGTCTAAGCTTCATTTTTCAGTATGTGCCATTCCACTGAAGTGTAAACAACATATATTTTTTTCTCTGTGAACATGTCGACTTTCGTTCCAACAAAACGCAATTTGCGGGAAGGTTTACTTTTGTGCTTCCATTTGAAGAAAAAAGCGGTTGAAGCACAACGCACGCTTACTGTGGCTTACGGGGACTATGCTCCATCGATTTCTACTTGTGAGTACTGGTTCCGTCGGTTTAAAAGTGGTGATTTTGATACGGAAGTCAAAGAGCGTCCGGGCCAGCCGAAAAAGTTTGAAGATGAGGAATTGGAGGCTTTGCTCGATGAAGACCCGTGTCAAACCCTTCAAGAATTGTCAGAATCATTGAGAGTCGACTTATCAACGGTCGGCAAACGCTTGAAGGCCATGGGAATGATTCAAAAGCAAGGATATTGGGTGCCGTACCAGTTGAAGCCGAGAGACGTTGAACGGCGATTTTGCATGTGCGAACAACTGCTTCAACGGCATAAAAGGAAGAGTTTTTTGCATCGAATTGTCACTGGCGATGAAAAGTGGATCCATTACGATAATCCTAAGCGAAAAAAATTGTGGGGACCACCCGTCCATGCATCAACATCGAGGGCCAAGCCGAATATTCATGGCGCCAAGCTTATGCTGTGTATTTGGTGGGATCAGAAGGGTGTCGTGTACTATGAGCTGCTAAAACCTAACGAAACCATCACTGGGGAACGCTACCAACAACAATTGATGCAATTGAGCCGAGCATTAAAGGTTAAACGGCCGGAATATGCCAAAAGACACGACAAAGTGGTTTTTCAACATGACAACGCACGGCCACATGTTGCAAGAACCGTCAAGGAAACGTTGGAGGCGCTGAATTGGGATGTGCTACCCCACCCGCCTTATAGCCCAGACATAGCCCCTTCCGACTACCACCTATTCAGATCGATGACGCATGGCTTGGCTGAGCAGCGCTTCACTTCTTACGAGGATACCAAAAAATGGGTCGATTCGTGGATTGCCTCAAAAGACGAATCGTTCTTCCGGCGCGGAATCCATATGCTGCCAGAAAGATGGGAAAATGTTGTAGCTAACGATGGACAATACTTTGAATAATATACATTGTACCGTTGTTTCTAAATAAATGCTCAAAAACCGAAAAAAAACCTTTAAAATTAATTCCAACCCCCAATAGTTTGGTGTTTTAGCTTTCCAACCGTATAATTTTATTCCCTCTTATGCATTTTTAAAGTCTAACCTCGAAGGCACAAAAATAGCCTATTTTTAGAGTTACCCTCCAGGAAATGGAAACATTCCCCGACATAAACAGGAAACATTCCATGGAATGTAGGAAGCCATCCCTCCCGTTGGACACTCCATTTCTTTTTTTTCATAGCATGTCAAAGGGAAACATTCCTCTTCGCTGTGTTAAAAATTAATGTGGCCACATTCCTCTCCGTCGTCTTAAAAATTAATGCGGAGACATTCCTCTCCCTTGTTATGAAAATGCCCGGCCAGGATTCAAACCCGGGACCCTTGAGCGACAGTCAAGCGCGCTACCAATAGACTGTCGAATTCAATAATAAGCGGCTAGGAAACAATGATATTAATATTGTCTGTTGTCATTGCTTGACAATAAGTAAAAGTTTTCATAAGCATTCTTAAAGAAGTGGTTTGGAAACAACATAAATTAGGCGGGGAATGTTTCTTTATAACTTTTAGATGGAAACCTTCCGATTTTTCCTGGAGGGTATTGTAACTACTTGTATAAAAAAAAATGGTTATTGATTCAAATAGACTCAAGTGCAAATTATTTAATATACAGGAACTACTTTATTACATCTATTCCACCTGATCGCTAGACAGAGTGGTAGATGACTGGTCGAGATCTTGACCGCTGGGATAATTAGAGCATAAAAAAACTACGCAGTATGCGTGGAGGTATACTAACTTTGTCACTCCGTTTGTAACTCTGATAAGGAGGCGTGGCAGGAATAGAAAAGGATATATATTCTTGATCAGAATCATCTTCTGCGTCGATTTAGCTATGTTATTCTGCCCGTCTGTGATCACGATAATAGCCGTAATATTAGAGCTATTGTTACAAAATTCAATAGTGGTATTCAATGAACGCCGTATTGGCGATGTAAACAGCGTATGTAACGTAGTTGACGGTGTAAACAGCGTAATTGGCGATGTTAACAGCCATCGCTAGCCATTGATTACCATTTACTTTTGAAAAATTAATTTTTGCTTCCAAAAGTCGTCAAAAACTCAATTTTTTAAAATGTAATTAATTGTAAGTAAAACACATCTAACAAAGTAGTAATAACAATATTGCAGTTTTCCAACAGATTTTTCAACAGATTTCGATGGAAAATAATTTTTTGCTAAATAAGCAATTGAAAATTTAGCACATTGCGTGCCACGTCGCACGTTTTTGTGTGACACCTAATGTTTCCTGGGGTGCCACGTCGCACGAAAACGAGCGACAGGGGTTGTTTAACATTTCACATTGTCTTGCGTTTTCGTGGGATACTCCATAAAATTCTTAATGGTTTTGGAGTAGGTTGACATTTGCGAAAATTATTTCTCCAATTCTTATAGCGCTATGATGATTTCATGTTGTTTTATGATGTAAGGTCTCTGAGGTGCCTTTTATTATTCATTATTTATTGAAATTAACATTCAGCCCAATTCTAAATGATTTTTCCCGGGGAATCGAAAAAGGCACTTTTCATTTTTAAGATAAAGTTCAAAAACATTCTGGAAATTTTTAATGCCACAATTTGTTCATCAACCGTCAATATTCATGAGTGTAAACAAAAAAATGTGATATCTTTATCTTAAAAATTAAAACTATCTTTTCCAATTCCCCGAGAAAAATTCATAATTAAGCTGATTGTGTTCGAATTTTTATTCAAAATACAAAAGAAAATAAACTAAACTAAAAATCGAATACTTAAAAAAATTTATCAACTGTAATTCATTAAAAAAAAATTAAAATGAAAAAAAAATAAAAAAAATAAAAAAAATTTTAAAAACTATTATCTGATTCCAGAGTTTCTAATCCCATATTTTTCTTTCAATTTTCGTTTTGGCATCAAAAATATTTACCAATTACACGTAAAGTAAAATAAAAATCAAGCAAAACAATAATATTAACAAAATAGCAAATTAAAAAAAATAAGTAAATAAAAATAAGAATGAAATAAAACTAGAAACGCAAAAATACCGTCGCACGTTTTCGTCCAACAGCGACATTTACAAAAACGCGCGACATACAGCTGCGGTCAAAATAATATTAGCGCCCTTATATTCATACATGTTTGGATAAATAATACTAGTATACGAATTTCGGATCCGATAAGTCCATTTTCATTCTTATATGTACTTTCAACACTCGTTCCAACTCCGTACTCAGTTTCCTCCTATATTGTAAAACTTTCAAGATACAGGCTGTTTTACGGTTTTGGTACGTTTTAGTATTATTGATCTAGAATCTAAACTACTCACCATAAAATAAAAAATAATATTTTGTATTCTAGAAAAAAAATATCAGAATTTTCATAAGTATATCAATCGCTTTCGTGTCATGTGCTGTAGTGGAGAAAAAATTTTGAGATTATCCAAAAAAATATCTACAAATTTTCTATCTTTTGTTTTAGCGTATTTTAAGTACTTTAATTGAAAATATTTTCTTTTGATAATTCCTTAGTTGTGATCAATTATTTTTGAATTTATACATAATTCTAATTATGTATATCAAGTAATTTTAAGAAGGCAATAACAACAATTTCGTATAAAGTCAATCACACAGCAGACTAAACAACCTGTTTCGGAAATCGCTACATTTCCTTTTCAGTTCGCTGAAACTATTTTCGCTAAAACCTGTCCATTTCCGATTTGGACAGATAATAGCTTGTTAAACAGATAATTTTAGATATAATACTTTTTAAATACGGAAAAACTTAATTACGTAATTTATAAAAAGTTCTGCCAAGAAATTTTATTAATTTGTTTATTTTCGCTATACAAAAATTTTTGTAGATTTAGAATTTTTTAATCAATTTCGACGACTGGTAGGTAGCTTAATTAAGTAGGTTAATTGTATGTTTAAAATGATAACGTATTTAGTTTATTAAAGAAAATAAACTATGATTTTTTTTAATTGTTTTTGAAAAAAAAAAATGTTCACCCATATAAATGATATGGTCCAACTTTGGGGGCTGGGTGCCTCGCCTTCCTGCTATCCGATGCTTAAAATTTTTTGCAGAACATGTTTTTATACCTAAGGGAACATTTGTAGGAGGACTATCTTTGAGTATCAGCTTATGCTAAATTTCAATGATGGATTTGTCAATACAGAAATCTTGCCAAATATTACAATTTAAAAAACTAAAAATAAACTACTATTATTATAGAAAAATACTCAGTCTCACTACAAATTTTTTTATTGGAATAAAAAGAAAAGTTTTGCTTAGCCAGTTACAGAAATCAATCCTTCAACCTCTTGGTTTAAAGTCAAAAAGTAAAAAAAAAGTGAAAGTCAAATGGACGACTGTTTAGGAAAGTTGACTTTCAAAGTTGACTTTTGATAGACGTGTGATAAGCAAAACTAAACAAGCAAAAATATTTTTACTGTTTCTTATAAACACTGATATGTATGGATATTGATACAAATATTAATCCAAACACTTGTAATGCTTACGTCATTTATTCTCATTATCCTTTAACAAAGATTGTACAGGATTCGAATCATTATTTTTACATTGAATTGGATGCTACTAAAAAAGTTCCTAAAAAAGGCACAGCGGCAGCCCTGCTGGCAAGCAATCAGCTTTTTCAGTCAGTTGGGGGTTGGAATTAATTTTAAAGGTTTTTTTTTCGGTTTTTGAGCATTTATTTAGAAACAACGGTACAATGTATATTATTCAAAGTATTGTCCATCGTTAACTACAACATTTTCCCATCTTTCTGGCAGCATATGGATTCCGCGCCGGAAGAACGATTCGTCTTTTGAGGCAATCCACGAATCGACCCATTTTTTGGTATCCTCGTCAGAAGTGAAGCGCTGCTCAGCCAAGCCATGCGTCATCGATCTGAATAGATGGTAGTCGGAAGGGGCTATATCTGGGCTATAAGGCGGGTGGGGTAGCACATCCCAATTCAGCGCCTCCAACGTTTCCTTGACGGTTCTTGCAACATGTGGCCGTGCGTTGTCATGTTGAAAAACCACTTTGTCGTGTCTTTTGGCATATTCCGGCCGTTTAACCTTTAATGCTCGGCTCAATTGCATCAATTGTTGTTGGCAGCGTTCCCCAGTGATGGTTTCGTTAGGTTTTAGCAGCTCATAGTACACGACACCCTTCTGATCCCACCAAATACACAGCATAAGCATGGCGCCATGAATATTCGGCTTGGCCCTCGATGTTGATGCATGGCCGGGTGGTCCCCACGATTTTTTTCACTTAGGATTATCGTAATGGATCCACTTTTCATCGCCAGTGACAATACGATGCAAAAAACTCTTCCTTTTATGCCGTTGAAGCAGTTGTTCGCACATGCAAAATCGCCGTTCAACGTCTCTCGGCTTCAACTGGTACGGCACCCAATTTCCTTGCTTTTGAATCATTCCCATGGCCTTCAAGCGTTTGCCGACCGTTGATAAGTCGACTCCCTATGATTCTGACAATTCCTGAAGGGTTTGACACGGGTCTTCATCGAGCAAAGCCTCCAATTCCTCATCTTCAAACTTTTTCGGCTGGCCCGGACGCTCTTTGTCTTCTGTATCAAAATCACCACTTTTAAACCGACGGAACCAGTACTCACAAGTAGAAATCGATGGAGCATAGTCCCCGTAAGCCTCAGTAAGCGTGCGTTGTGCTTCAACCGCTTTTTTCTTCAAATGGAAGCACAAAAGTAAACCTTCCCGCAAATTGCGTTTTGTTGGAACGAAAGTCGACATGTTCACAGAGAAAAAAATATATGTTGTTTACACTTCAGTGGAATGACACATACTGAAAAATGAAGCTTACACAATGTGCTTTGAAATGAATATAGTCACAGGTGTGCCCGATGCGATCTATTGATAGTTACGCCATCTCTTAGAAAACCTTTAAAACTAATTCCAACCCCCAATATTAGCGAAGGCTTACATAAATTGTGAATTGTACTAAAATATGAGCTAATAAAAGTATGTTTCTACAGAGTATTTTCCCCACTATAAAAAGTGCGTTTTTTTTCTCTGGAATGGTTTTTCGAGGTAAGCTGGGCAACGATTCCAATACAAAAATTTTTATGGTAAAACTTTGCGCATTTGAATTTTGCCCAGCTATTTTCTATCTTAGACCAGTGTGCAATGCTACGCTATGAATGAGTGTGAGTGTGTTTGATGGTGGAGAAAAGGATATGAAGTTTCCATCACTTAAATTACATTGAAATCTAATAATTTTGGCAAATTTAGAAATACGCACATTTCCACCTTTTCACATCATTTTCATTGTTTTTTTATTTTGTTCTCTTCTTCAATAAAAGTATTTACCACTTATTTGCCCACTTTTGAGCCACTCGAGTTGCTTCAGGAAACAGTGTCTAAGATGCACATTGAAGAACGAAGTAGCTCTAATGCTCCATTAGGCAAATTTGCCTTCCCAAAAAAGGCAATGGTAAGGCAAAAGTCCACCAAATAATCTGCATAAATAATCACAAAGTCGTATTATGCTAAGCAGGTAGCTATTATTGTATTTTCCTGGATTTTCTTTGGCTTAACTAAAAGCCAAAACATGTCCTGGACTCCACAATAATATCCACAAGAATTCAATTCAAATCTCGACATCTCAATTATATGAAAGCATTAAAATTTTGATTCCTGTCTCGAATTTAATCTTATTTCACAATAAATGTTTGGCTTTTGTCCACGCTCTGCTTTGATTGTCGTCCAACAACAATAACTGCCTGCCTTGGAACACGTATGTATAGCTAAGTTAATAATAATTATCTTATATTGAAGCATTGTTCATTTTAATGCTGGCCGGTGATCTTAGTTAGCATTGAGTCTGAGTCTGATTGGGAGAGACTTCTTCAACTCTTCTTCAGAAGTCATTCTAATTGAATTCATGCAGATTTCAATGTTTGTGTGTCCTAACGAACACACAATAGATTACAGGATATCCTTATTTATGCCAAGACTAATTTATCGAATCTCTTTTCTTAAGAAATTATAATCTGCTTTCTTGAGTGTCTGACGGAATAAGAAACGTTTGTCAAGTAAATGTTAATTTATGCACGAATTTTAAATTTAATACTAAAGAAGAAAGTTTAATTGAAGCACAAACAAGCATTTATACACCCTTGCATCCTTATTATTAGCTTATGTTCGGAAATGTAATTAGTTTATAAGATATGCTTTATTATAAAGGCATTGTGTGTTGTAGTTCTTTATTTAGTTGTGCTTTAATGATGGGGTGTATTATAAATAATCTAACGGCAGGAGTGAAGTAAAACAAAAATTGTATTAGATTATAGATTAACTACTTTTCTGCTGTTTTGGCCAAAAGCCACTTAGGGCTTTGTTAATAAAAACGTAGTTTTGAGTTGTAGGAGTGTACAATTTTGCGGAATATGTATTTTGATAAGGTGCTTCATAATCAATCAAAAATTATATTGTGAATTTTTTATTTTTTTTTTTATTCATATGACAATATGTTCATTATATATTTAATACATTTTTAAGAGAATACAAAAAAACTTTTTTTAGGTTAATTTCTAAATAAAGCTGAGCTAAACGATGCATTTTTAAATAGTATGTTGTACCCGTTGCTGTAAGGCCGTGTTCATATTACGCGTTTTTGTCACGTTTTTTTTCGCAAACACTGCTGAACAATACTGAATTTTGCATGTAGTTAAAAGGTTAAATACCTTAAATAAATAAATGTATTTAAATCCATGTAAAATTCAGTATTTTTCAACCGCGTTTGCGAAAAAAAAAATGTGAGAGCGGTGCACAGTGCAACGAGTGCGGCCAAAAATAACTTTAAAAAAAAGTCATTAATTAGTAAATCTAAATATGCAGAATCATAGTTTAAAATATTTATATTTCGAGTGCAAAAGGACTTTGCGATATCTTTTCAGTTACGGGAATGCCTTTCATCCAAAGTTCAATTGAAAATCGGATAAATTTTTTGTTTTTACAGTTTGACACTGTATATTTTTTAATAAGACGCAAATTTTAGTATTAAAAGTATGCAAAAAAATTAACTTATATTTATATTATATGTTTATATGTAACAAAAAAATGTATTAAAAGCAAGCATACAAAAAAATTTGTATAACTAAAGATAGGTCTTAGAAATCTGAAAAAAACGAAAAACTTTAAGAAGCAATAACAAGAAAACAGCATTTTTGTTTTTTTTTTTTAATTTTAATGTGCTTCACAACAACTCTTTTTCAATATATTTCCAAAATTTGGTTTGGCTAAGCTCAAAAATAACGGCTTTAAGCCTAATTTCCTGGAGCATGTTCTGGAAAAAATAACAAAATTTTCACAAAGTTCAAAGCAAAAAATTAGAAAAAAATCATATTTTTTTAAAGTATATTTTAATATATCTATAATCAATATTTTCTCAACATGTTCCTAAGATAGGTCTTAGAAATCTAAAAAAACGAAAAACTTTAAGAAGCAATAACAAGAAAACAGCATTTTTGTTTTTTTTTAATTTTAATGTGCTTCACAACAACTCTTTTTCAATATATTTCCAAAATTTGGTTTGGCTAAACTCAAAAATAACGGCTTTAAGCCTAATTTCCTGGAGCATGTTCTGGAAAAAATAACAAAATTTTCACAAAGTTCAAAGCAAAAAATTAGAAAAAAATCATATTTTTTTTAAAGTATATTTTAATATATCTATAATCAATATTTTCTCAACATGTTCCTAAGATAGGTCTTAGAAATCTAAAAAAACGAAAAACTTTAAGAAGCAATAACAAGAAAACAGCATTTTTGTTTTTTTTTAATTTTAATGTGCAACAACTCTTTTTCAATATATTTCCAAAATTTGGTTTGGCTAAACTCAAAAATAACGGCTTTAAGCCTAATTTCCTGGAGCATGTTCTGGAAAAAATAACAAAATTTTCACAAAGTTCAAAGCAAAAAATTAGAAAAAAATCATATTTTTTAAAGTATATTTTAATATATCTATAATCAATATTTTCTCAACATGTTCCTAAGATAGGTCTTAGAAATCTAAAAAAACGAAAAACTTTAAGAAGCAATAACAAGAAAACAGCATTTTTGTTTTTTTTTTTTTAATTTTAATGTGCTTCACAACAACTCTTTTTCAATATATTTCCAAAATTTGGTTTGGCTAAGCTCAAAAATAACGGCTTTAAGCCTAATTTCCTGGAGCATGTTCTGGAAAAAATAACAAAATTTTCACAAAGTTCAAAGCAAAAAATTAGAAAAAAATCATATTTTTTTAAAGTATATTTTAATATATCTATAATCAATATTTTCTCAACATGTTCCTAAGATAGGTCTTAGAAATCTAAAAAAACGAAAAACTTTAAGAAGCAATAACAAGAAAACAGCATTTTTGTTTTTTTTTAATTTTAATGTGCTTCACAACAACTCTTTTTCAATATATTTCCAAAATTTGGTTTGGCTAAACTCAAAAATAACGGCTTTAAGCCTAATTTCCTGGAGCATGTTCTGGAAAAAATAACAAAATTTTCACAAAGTTCAAAGCAAAAAATTAGAAAAAAATCATATTTTTTTTAAAGTATATTTTAATATATCTATAATCAATATTTTCTCAACATGTTCCTAAAATTTGCTTAGCCGAAACTCAATTACAACGACTTTACGCCCACTTTTGTGGAGCATGTTTTGGCGAAAATGAGCCATTTTATATGAAAAAATTAGTGTCCGACCGAATATTCGGCTTCGTTAAATAGAAAATAGATAGGCTTAGGTTAAATAGAAATTCGTAATTGTTCAAAAGTTATGAGCCTCCAAGCCGACCGCATCAAAGCAGTAAGCGCACAATTTTAAAACTTTAAAAGCGTTTTCTTTAAAACTGCATTTTCGAGCTTGCAACTTTCATACCTCAGTAAATTTTTAACGAATCTTTATGTTGTTTTCTCAAAATACGAGATATTTAATTGCCAATGGACCATAATCTCATTGATAATTTGCATTTCGGAATATTTGTCAAAAAAAAGTAACGAAAATATTCAGTAAAAATGACAAAAATTATTCCATTATCACATTCATACTTAATTGGAAAATATTTTTATTTTTGTTTTAGATGAATTTTGCGAACTGCGGCAAGGTCGCCAGATCAGTTGGTGTTTTAAGCACTGGTCCACGTCGCCCCGTGGCTTGCAGCAGTATATTAATTAAATAGTTATTGATTACAGTCTCAAAGTACTGCAAAGTACTGCACGTATACCTAAAAAGTTTTGAGTCCCTATATTATAAACTTTTTCCAAAAAAAGATTAATGAAAATTTCATATTTTTTCGGCCAGTGTAACCAGACTGGACCTTTTATGATTGCCGTTTTTAGCACAGAAATTAATAAATGACGAAAGCAAGGAATAATTTTATTATTTTTTTACTTAAAAAAAAAAAAAAAAAGTTGTTAGTATTTGGCTTCGGCTTTCGGCCGATTATTTCTCTTTGGCCGAACATTCGGCTTCGGCCAAAAATCCACATTCGGTTTTACACTTGAAAAAATAAAGCCAATTTTCACAAGCTTTCAAATAAAAATACATAAGTTTTTTTAATAAAACTTTTAAATAAAAAACTTCTTTGACATAGCCATAATATTTTATAGATTTTACAGTTGCAAAATTTAACAGATGTAGGATAATTTTTTGGGGTACTTTTGGTAGTCGGGCGTGCTAGTCAGCCGATTTGATTAATTTTCACACTAGCTATTTATAATTACAAAAGAACAATATGTAGTAAAATTTTAATGATCCGGAATCATTTTTTGAGTATTTATACCAGATTATTGATTTCGGTTATATGGGAGGTGGGTGTGTTGGTCAGCCGATTTGGTTCATTTTCAAACGAACTTTTTACAGCTGCAAAAGAACTATATGCACCAAATTTCACTGATATAGGATAATTTTTTAAGAAGCTATTCCAGATTACCGATTTCGGTTAAATAGGCCCACCTCGTGGCATTCAATTTGAACGAAATTTCGTGAGAACAATTACTCTACCATAAAACTCATTTTCGCAAAAATTCATGATTCTTGATCAACTCCTTCTATTTTTGGCCACTTGCTATATGGGCTCGTTACACTGTGCACAGCTCTCACGTTTTTTTTCCCCAAACACTGCTGAGCAATACTGAATTTTGCATGTAGTTTAATGATTAAATACTTTAAATAAAGAAACGTCTTTAAATACATGCAAAATTCAGTATTTGTAGAAAATGTGAGAGCGGTGTAGCAATCGCGACAAAAACGCGTAATATGAACACGGCCTAATAAGTTACGATATCATTTAATCTACCCTTGTTGCAGAGATCGTATTCGTACAAAAACAAATTAATATTGTACGAATACAATTTATGCATTTACGAATGATACTAATACCTGATAACGAAAAAAACATTCTGTCCGAGCTAGGGTTTGAACAGAGGTTCTGTAGCTTATGAGCTTATGTTTTAAAGTCAATGTAAACAAGCAGAACACAAAGTAAATACATTTATTTTTTTTAAATTAATGTCTTCCCAAAAGTCGGCTCGTTTTTCTATCATAAAGATGATACAATTTGGATACTTTTTTCATTTTTCTTAAACTTAATAAAATGACAAACAATCCTGCAGCATTTTAATTTAAGAAAGTTGCAGCGATCTAGGCGAGTGCAAAGCTTCTAATTCAAAAGTGAAAGAACAAATTATATGTATTAAATATTTTTTATATCATTTACACTGAAAATAAAAACAAACTTTTAAATTAAATAAAAATTTTAAAATAGAAATTTAACGCTTTTGCGTTTCTACAAAACAAAATTTAAAATAGGCGTTTTAAATTTTAAACTATAAACTTATTTTTTTTTTTAATTTTCTTAAATATTTCTTTGCAATAACAAAAAATAAGTCTACGTAAAATTATGTGCAGTAGAATCTTTGACAATAATTGCCAGACAATTGAGACCAAGCTGAGAAAAACCCAGATTTTATATTTGATTGTGTGAAAATATTTTTTAAATTGGTTTTACAACTAATGAACATTAGATGAAATAAAAGCTATTTGAAATATTTTAAATATTGAAATATTTTAAGCCGCAACAAAACGCAAACTTCATCGAACGAAGTTACGAAATGGTATTCGAGGGGTTAAAGGGGTCTCTAATTACAAATATGACGTCGAAAAATCAACAAAATTAAAAAATGTCATCGAAAAATAGCAGTAGAATTTTACTGTTTTTAATTTAAGAACAATATTTTAAAATTATGTTTTAAAATATTTGTTTTCAATACTTAAGTTTTTGTTTTAAAGTTTTTTTGAAACAAATGTTTTTAAGTTGTAAATGTTTACTATAAAAATATATTGTAAAACATTATTTTGAAAAAAAAGCTTTTGTTTTAAATTGAACTGTACAAACATTTGAGATAAATGAAATTGTTTCAAGCTCTATTTCAAAAACGAATTCATTTCAAATGAAAACAGAGTCATTAATTTTAACACATATTCTTTCAGTGTACTTAAAAAAAATGTAAGGCTTTATTATAGTCTTTTCACAATAAATGTTTTAAATTGAGTCTTTTTATTTATTTTCCAATGTGCAATGTCATCTAAATATCTTTGTCGTGACCATAAACAGACAACGGCTGCCATGTTGCGCTGAATGTCTCTCTCGAAGCTCATTAAAATTCGTTCACTTCGGAGGGGGGGGGGAGGGGAGGGTTTTAACCTCCAAAACCCCGTTGCGTACGCGCCTAACTGCAAGTAAATGGTATAGTCGTTTATCTGACTTCGTATTTCCCAGAAGTATTTTTAGAAATATCATACGAAAATATCAAGGGAAAATATCAAACTTTTATGGCTCTTTTTAACTTTAAATACAGTCAGCAATTCAATTTTGACGTGCCGACCTTAAGGAATGACGCATCAATGACGGAAATAATAAGTTTGGTGTTATTTTAGGCGGAGTTGAGGGGTGCACAAAATTCACAAAAATCAGCAAACTCATCGAAAATCGGTTTTTACGAAAATTCATATCTCAAACTTTTTTAATCAAATTATAAGATTGAACTTCCGTTAGTAGGGTAGTTAAACGGACTTTTATCATAAAAATAATTTTGGGAAATTTTGGTAGTTAAGGGCTACCTCCATTGCGGTAAGGTAATTGATTTCGTAGTAGAAAAATTTAAAAGCTGCCAAAATTACCTTTTCAACAATAAAAAATAGTGTAGTGACTCAATGGATTCATGAGATATGGTCATTTCAACATCTAAAAAAAAATTTTTTTGATTAACCAACTTTCTTAACCGAATTTTATGTTTCCAATGATGTTACTTTTTCGTTGAATCTTGACTTGAGATGAATCGCTCTCTTGGCGGCATCGTTGGCGACTGACATATTTTTGACGATTTCTTCCACACGCAAGCATTTGTCACTTTCAATCCAACGACTATAGTCGATACTTAAAGAGCTAACGTTAAGTCCATCATTCGATAGTTATTAAACTTTGAATAGCTCTAATTATTTCATGGCACGCAGGCTTCCAAAAACGATAGCATTTTTCATACAATCTGACCCAGTCTAATGGTCATTTAAGCACCTAAAAAAGAATATTTTTTGATAAACCAACTAATTTTTTAACCGAATTTTCTGTTTGAACTACCGATTCAAAGATAATTAAAAATAATTTTCAAAACATATGCAATTGCTATAGCAATAATTGTTAGTGATGGTGTCTGACTTCAAAGCACTGGTAATTATGTGGGTTTTGTACAAAAAAAATCAAATAAGACCCTTTTTCTAAATGGAAAAACAAAAAGGCGACTTTTGATTAGACGAAGTACTATGCATCTGTGTTTTGGGAACTAGTCTTCATAAACACATATATAATGCAACAAATCTTAAGCATTAAACGTGATTAAAGTTTTAAAACCCGGTTTCGGGTAATTCGAAAAACTAGTTTTTATCATTTTTTCTTTATTTCGGTTTCGATTTTTTAAAATTCACAGTTTTGGGTGATCTTTTCATTACAGTTTAACTATTGTTTGACTTTTTTTCATATTTTGTTCATATTTTTTTTCATATTTTGCTCATATTAAATTATAACTTCATCTCATTGCAGATACCAACCTGGTATGGTATCCAAATACGTCTACTAAAAACTAGAATAATTTATTGAAACATTACTAAGCATCTTATGTTTCTACACTTACTTTAATTGCATTTGATATGAATAATCCTTAAAGCACAGATTTAAGAAAATCCATTAAAGTATCAAAATTTCATTTGAAAAGATAAAACTACGAGATCAAAAATCTACAGAAGATTAAGAGCTTCGAAGGAACAAACGCTTGCTTGCTTCTATGAAAATATTGCAGTGAATGTCCTTTCATCGCGACTCAAAGTCTGTGAACTTATTTTGGCAAACGAAACGTTCGCCAGTGGCGGCAGAGATACTACAATTATCATCCGAACTGTATTTGACTTGTTGCCAAAAACTGTTATTTGCTTTTATGTTTGGCCAACACTCATTTTGCAGATGCCATGAAATGCATTGAGTATTTTTTGAATGAATTTGAATTTGAATTGTATGCAATGCAGCATGCCAGCCAGCTATCTCTAGTAAACTGAAGACTTTCTCGGACGGGCTGGGCTGCTTAAAGAAAATGTCTCCATGCGGACGCGGACGTAGCACAGAGCACGCATGGAAGCGCACTTGTCGACCCGCTGCTGGCTGTTCCAATTGAATTGAAATACGACAAAGTTTGTCACTGGCGCCAGTTGTGTTATTATTTTAATCACTTTATGTGCTTTTGAACTTTGAATGCTTTGATGCAAAATGCAGTTATTTGCTCTGCGAATTGGTTTATGTCTGTCACTAGACAGAAGATGTTGAAATATTTCGATGGCTCTTTAACCCAAAAAAACTACTCGTTGAATGTGATTAATAAGCACATAGCCATAAATAAAACCAACAAAAACAATTACCAGATTACTTCATGGTACTTTAAGAGTGGTAAGCTGGCTCTCTTTGAACCTGACTGAGTACTCCATACATTCATAGTATAGAAACATTATCAATTTCACAACCATTTCATGTCCATGCATGCATTCAATTGGAATACGTACGCCAATTGGTCGGTTACGGTAACGTATTACCATGCCATTACGCAGCTTTTGAGCACAATTCACCGCCAATCGACTTCAACTCCCCGGCGTCACCTCATTAGGAGGTTGCGGATGCTACCTTAGGTGCTAAGGAAGTATGTCGCAAAAGTTCCAAAGCCGGGTTCAACCTTGAATAAAGCGGCAAAGCAGCTGTGTGGCCAGAACTGGCAGCATGCAAGCAATCAATAATGTAAGTCATCCGTGCATCACATGCGACCAAGTCACCCACAAACGAATGAAATTTAACCAAGCCCACTCAAGCTCAAAGAGTAGCCGAAGATCTATGCAACAAAGCTGAAAGCAGAGTGTGCTTGCTACGGCACTCGAGTGGAAGTGGAAGGAAGGAAGAAATCAATTACTTGGCTTGGGATTGCATGGAATGCAAAGAATTTCGTGAGGGAGGGAGGGGGTATTTTGGTAAGGAGTAAGAAATTCCATTTGTGACCAAGCAACCAAACTTCGCCAGCTTAACACCTGAATATGCGACCACAATTAATTGCGTTTCACTTCTGCGAGTGTTACGTGAGAGAGTGTGTGTGTGTGTGTGTGTGTGTTTGAATGTGTGTTTGAATGTGTGTCTGAGTGTGGTTGTGTGTGCTTCTGTGCATGTGTGTGTTTTGCGCTTCGCCTGAAGCTTTATTTAAAAGATTTATTAATTTAAATTAACGTCGGGTTATCAGCTTTTGGAAAGCATAAAACGGAGTCCGATACAAGCCATTTTTTAAGCTGAAAAACCAAATTGTGATAGCGGATATATTTTCTTAAAAATATTTTTCTCAAGGCAGTGTATACCCAATGGGCATGCATGTCAGCAGCTTCCTCTAGAAACAAAACGTCAGCACTTGTATTTCTTGTTGTGCAAGCGAACAGTTCCAAAAGCTTGAAAAGTGTATTCAAAACCAAAGTGAACTGCGGACCCAAAGCTTTCCACGAGAGAAATTTTGAAGTAATTCAAAGTAAGCTAAATTGGAGTGCATTTATCCAATGACATGCAATCAGGAATGCCAACTGCTGGGGAGTTCCCCGATTTACGGGAAATTTCATGTCGATCGGGGAATCGGGGAATGAGCTCAAATATTTGGGGAATTTAATAATTCATCTAATTTTTAATGATTTTTAATTTAACATTTTGATTGTATGTGATTTTATATTAAATTTTTGATACAATGCACTTCTAAAACATTATAAAAATTTAATTAACATTAGCAAACAAGTCCCTGTTGCCAAATTAATTTTTTAATAATACATTTTTGTTTTAATTTTTGTGCATTTTCGTTTATAACCTTGGAAGGTATTGCACAATTGAAAAAAAATTTACACTTCGATTTGCATTTCAATAACATCATAAATGTGCGCAGTTGACTTCAAAGAACTTTTAGGCAAAAGCGGGTTAAATTAAGGCATATTTTAGAATAAGTTTTAAAAAAGTATATTATATATACAAAAAATTTCATTTGCATGTTAATTTAACATCATAGGTCTAAGTAAACATTTTTTAACATATCGTCGCTGCGCCTACCAAAATGGTATCTATCGTAGGGCTGCCATACATCCCGGTTTTCGCGGACATGTCCCGGTTTTGAGATCAGTGTCAATGTATTCCAGTTAACAGTAAAAAATGTCCATATAAAAAAAATTAAGGACAAATTAAAAGTGTGTCAGTAAAAACTGAAAAATTTATATTTTTGATATAAATTTGAATACTGAATATGAATATGAATACTGAAAAAGTATTTTTTTTTAAATACTAAATTAAAAAAGCGAAAATGAACTTGTTAAAAAATTTTAAAAAGTTTTCGTTCGCTGTTCCAGGACACAAAAAAATGTTGAGCGAATATTTTCACTGGTCACCTCGCACATTTAATTATTCTATGACGTGCAGTTTTATAACTGCAATAAAAAGCAAAAGTATGTTCTTGACGAAACAAAACAAAAATCTACAAAATATGATTGGGCCAAACCTTAATTATGAAAAAGTCCAAAATATATTTTTTACTTATTTATGGACTGAATTTAAGTCTCTTATTTTTTGTTATAAGTTTTATTTATTATGTATTAGGGCGGGTCGATTTATTTTTCGACAATTTCCCTATGATTTCCGTATTCTATGGGTTATTCCATGAAAATTTGCCAAAGGAACCATACCTCTATCGTTAAAATCGAGTCCCCTACTTTTTGTTGGTAGATTTTTTCCCAAATTGACGTTCGTATAAAATATTACCTACACGTTCACTTCCATAACTCAAAAACTATCGATCGGGTTTAATCGCCAGTAAGCGCGTTGGAAAGGTGAGCTCATTTTGATCAATTTACAAAATAAAATCTCCAACATTGGTCCAACGGTTCAAAAGTTACGGGCATTTTTCCAATTCTTTCATGATTTTGTCCAAGAATATTACTTTTATGGCCATTTTTTTGGCTCAAATTTTTTGATAATAGGTTGATAGATACTTTATTATCTCTTAATTTGAATTTTTGTAAAAAAAAAAATAAAAAGGGAAAAAAAACAAAAAGTTGGTTTTATGTATTATTTTGTTTTAGCAATATCGCATGAATTAATCAACCGAATTCGATAAATTTGGGCTTAAACTCTTCGTTTTGAATTGTAAATTGAATTAAATAATGGATTGAGCCAAAAAAATGGCCATGAAAGTAATATTCTTGGACAAAATCATGAAAAAATGGAAAAATGCTCCAAAATTTGGACAAAAATGCCCGTAACTTTTGAACCGTTGGACCAATGTTGGAGATTTTTTTTTGTAAATTGATCAAAATGAGCTCACTTTTCCAACGCGTCTACTGGCGATTAAACCCGATCGATAGTTTTTGAGTTATAGATGTGAACGTGTAGGTAATATTTCATACGAACGTCAATTTGGGAACAAATCTACCAACAAAAAGTAGGGGACTCGATTTTAACGATAGAGGTATGGTAAATTCGGCAAATTTTCATGGAATAACCCATAGAATACGGAAATCATCGGGAAATTGGTGAATTTTTTCACTCCCTATAAATCGACCCACCCTATTATGTATGTATTACATATTATGTGTACCTGTGAATTAATGTGATTTTTTTTTTAATAAATGACAATTTATTCTATTAACCTTTAACTATGGACGTGGGGTCTCAGAGGCCTCTACATATTCACGATTTCCGAGAATCACATGGTTTTCCCCTACCTTCTTAGATAAGTAGTACAGAATACTAGTTGCTAAACGATCGTGAAGAGACAAGGTTGAGCGGTCAATAGATTGGTAAGTAAATAATAAATAAATAATAATAATTAATATAATAAATAATAATAAATACATAAAACTTCGCGTCCCTACTTAAAGGTTAAAATTAGGTATTTGTTTTTGGGTCGAATAATATAAAAAAACTGTGGAAAGTTGTACCGGTAAAGTGCTGTAAACTTATGGCAGCCCTAATCTATAGCCCATATTTCTGAGTTTGCGTTTTTTAGACCTTTTTTGGTTAAAAAGTTATCAAAGCAGCTATGTGCTCGCAGTAGTAGAAATGCTATGAAAAAAAAATTTTTTTTTTGCTCTCCTGAAAAGTTGCTGTAAAACTCATAACCATTTTTGTAGACGCTGAAGTTAGTATGCTTAAAAATAGTGAAAATCGGGACATCCCATAGCTCGGCTTTAGATCGTCTGCAAAAAAAATTAATTCAAAGACAGAGCCTTGAATGCATATCTTTTACCAAAATGGAATCAAAACATTTAAAATAAAGAATATTATGAAGCGTGGAAAAAAGTTTAAAAATGTCCGATATTTTTTTATCATATTGTTGCGTGTAAAAGCTAGACAAATTTTCCAAAGACGCTTACAATGCAAAACAAATAGATATATTAAAAAAAATAAATCGGTTGATTAGTTTGTTTGCAGAAGTGCGGCCTGATTTGAAAAAGAACGTTTCGAAAAAAACACATTTAAAATTATTTTGATTAGTTAAAGGTACTCTGGCGCATCGGATTTTATGCGCTGACAATCTGTATTATAAACTGGATTTAATTTTTAGATTTTTTTAAATATTTTTGAATAGTTGTACAACAATAATCAAATGTAAAAAAAAATTAGATTGTTTAACATAATTTGGAATCGGGCCATCCATATATTTAAAGTTTGAAGTCGCGACTCAAAAACACATTTTTCTTGTTATTTTTTATCAAACTGAATTTTTTACATAAAATTTATAAAATCCTTACTTTATTGTAATGTTCAATTAAAAAACTATAATTATATTCATAAAATAATTTTTTGAGGGGAATTTTATGAAAAATTGGGAAATTTTGAGAACCACTGCGGAGACAACCATAAAATGAGCTGGCAACCCTGCATGCAATGTTAAAATTACAATGGTGTGTCATACGTCGGGTCAGCGCTTTCTGCTGACTTGTAAGCACTCGAAAAGGGCTTTCGTAGTGCTTCTTTTCCTGATGGGTGGCACTCCAACAAAGCCCACTCCCTAACTCTTTCTCCGTTTACCACCATTAAAAGGATCATTTACACAACACTTGAAAATTTTTTCTTATTTTCTGATCTGTCTTATTCCTGAATGCTTAACAAAATATCATTAGAACATGTTTATTAACCGACTTCAAAAAGCAGTTTTTTCTTTAATGTATGTATGTATGTTTATTTGGGCGTCATCCCATATGACTTGTGCAGTAGCTGCAGGGACGAGGAGAAGGAAGAAACCATCTCCTACCTTCTATGTTCGTGTCCCTAGCTCGCTAGAAGAAGGCATAAATATCTGGAGTCATTCTTCTTTTCTGAGCTTGACGACATGTCAAGGACAAGCATCAAAAGTCTTACAAGCTTTATCAAGAGCTCAATGTGGTTCCACTCGGACTGAAGGCCAAATGTGCAGCGGTATCACAAGGACCTCATTGGTTTTAGTGAGCCGTGGTACGTGCATATCGGTTTGAGCACGTACAGCGGCTGTCGTCTCAACCTAACCTAACCTATAAATGTACATTAGGGCGTATCGAAATACAATTTTTTTTTCGAATTCCACATTCGAAGAGTTCTCAAAAATTGCATTGGGTGGTCCTCCTGATCTCCCAAAAAAATTTTAGAAAAAAATAAGGATATATTCCTCTCCTGCAAGGACAAAGTTGTTTTTCGATAAAATTATCTTCGGCACCACTTCTGATGTCCGAGATATAAAAGTTTATATTAATTTTTTTGAAAAAGTTAAAAAATTGCATTCAAGTATACATTTCTCCAAAACAGGAAAATGCATATGCAAATTATTTATTCGCCAAATTTTAGGAAAACGGTAACACTCTAATCAATATCACCAAAATTTGCACAATCAGATAACAATTAAAGTTCTGTGCTATGTCGATTGTACCTTTAGATTCGAATATCCTTCACACAGGACACTGTGGGTAAAAACCAAGAGTGGCATCGTGTTTGCCAAAATATTGTAAGTTTGTATATTGTCTATATTTATTTTTGCTTTAAGCACGGTTGCCACCTCAAATTCTCACGAAAAAAACCTTTTCCCCACAATAGCAAAAATTAATAACCACGAAAATTCCCATGCTAAAAATTGAAAAAAAATCACATCGCAATTAAAAAAAACACACAAAAATCCCAAGGACATTTAATATAACCACGAAAATTCCACGAAAATAAAAAAAACGAAAAAACCTACTTTTATTTAAAAAACCACGATAAATCCCATTTGTATTAAAAAAAAACACAAAAAATCTCTTCTATTAAAAATTACCACAGTTAATAATATAGACATAACAAATTGCTAAAAATGAAACAAAAAATTGAAAAGAACTAGTATATTTCGTCGTCTATGTTTTAATTAGTCTTTTAGTAATAATATTCAATAAAAAAAAATATTTATTTCATCCACCTTAAACCTGTATAAAGTTTACAAAAAGAGCTCCAAATTAGTTTTTTGTCTTTAAGCAAAACATATAAGGGAAATTCTTAATTTTTTTAACAATTATTGCTCAGCACGCACCGCATCAAAAGCAAAATTCTATTCTACTGAAAATTCGATGAACAACTAACATTTCGACAGGGTTTGACGTTCAATACTCGTTGATCGATAACCAGCAAAGTTTACGTCGAAAGCAACTCGTAATAAGGGTCAATCACAAATCAATTTTAAGATATACCAAGGATCAGATGAAATAAGTAATCTATGGAATATGTGGGTGTTTGTATAAATTCTGGAAGTTTTTCTAGTAAATAATTCTCTGTATTTTTTATTGTGCTTATTTCTCGCTTCTTGGGCTTCCTCGGATAGTTGTCCGATAAGGAGAATACACGAAAATAAAACATCTCTTCCATGAGTCAATATCTTGTGCACCGTTACAGTCATTGGATACCATGGATATTTCTCAATGTATAATTTACGGGTTACTTTTGTAAACTCCTCAAATTTATCAACGTTGATTTTAAATCTTGAGTTAATTGCTTCTATTATCACGTAAAATCGCCTTAAAAAGTTTGCGTCTAGTCCAGTAATTTCAGCAGACTTTTCGCTATTTCGAAAAAAATTTCACCTCTTGAGCTGGGTATGTCGACAAGTAAGCCACATTCTTTTCTAAAGTCCTCCTGCACCTGATTCTTTTTTTGCGCTACCAAACTTTTATTGACGAATCCTCGGACCTGTCACGATTTTATTGGCAATCTGTAAGAAATGTGTAAACAACATTCAAAAAACCGGATGTAGGCATGAAGAGGAGATAGGCCAAATAAAAGAAACTCCACGTTCACTACTTTCTTCGAAATTATATCCATATTAAACATTTCACCTGGTTTAGCCCCGCAAAGATAACAGGATTGGGTGGATGAGCAAGATGATAAGGCATTGCAAATTTTTTCATCAATCATGCAAAGAACAAAGGTAGACTTTACCAAAACCTCAAAATTGCCGACGAATATTTTCGTAGGTACCAAATTCTGAATTTGTTGCTCTATTTTTTTAACCTCAATAGTAATCAATTTGGTGGTCGCCTTAGCAAAGTTAAATTTCATCGGTCTGCAGAGTCTTGTTGAAAAAGAAGATGGATTTTACCATAGTATAATTTTACCGCATTCAAAATTTACATTCAATTGGATTGGCACCATAGAAATAGAAAAAAGATTTTCATCTGTTTGTTGTTCGCATTTCTGCTTATATCGGGTCTGCGCAGCACCATCACAACCCCATTTAATTATTCAATCCAAGTTAGAGTCTTTGGGAATTTTCGTAAATTCAAGAACCATTTCTTGCACCTTTGCCAATCTAATTATAGTAAGATCAGCAAGGGCCTGAAGTAGAACTTCCGCAGATACCTCCGTAATATTAATTCCTGAAGGATAACACTCTCTTTTGCCATTTTAATTTGGTTATAAGCCGGATATAAGTTACTTCCTAAGTTTTTAGCCCGATTGCGTATAATACTGTATTGATGAGTTGAGAGATTACCATCAATCATTAAGTCCAGAGCATCACCTGCCGAAAATTGTGTTGGCTTTTGAAAAACGATTCTCGGGACTTCTTCAGCATAGTTCCTCTTTTTGGTGAAGAACAGGACAACTCCCTCACAATTGCAGCGGAGTCTTTTTTTCTTCCTGTCTTAATTTCATTTCCACTGCAAATGCCAATTCTTCTCGTTTTGTATTGGCAACACGAGTTGCAACCTTTCGTTTTTTTGATTTAGAACCACAAGCATCAAAAGGTTTTTGCTGCCTACCGCGACCACTATTTGAGGTTGAAGGTTGTGCTGTAACCACATTATAAAATTTAAGGTGTCCTTGAAGCCAATTTCCATTTTTGGAGATGAAGCGCCCACAATGCCTTGTCGCATTTCTTCGACTTAGTTTCAACACTGCAGCAAAAATTCCGAAAACTTGCTTTTATTGAAAGTAAGACTGGGTGCGATAAGTTGGAGTCATTTATCTCTTCTAAAACATATGCTAATAATGCATTAAATCTATTCGAGCTTGGTGTCTTAACCCATATATCAAATAAATCCCGGTTTGATATTTGTAGAACCATTTTACTTTAAACGAATATTTCCAAAGCGCGCAAACTTGCGCAAGGTTTTTCCTTGGATTTGTGTTATGGATGAACCCAGCTTTTAACAAAATGTAATTTTAAAGTTCAATAATGATTAATACCTATTCAAAATCACTATTGTTTCACAACGAAAAATACTTGATGAGATTACGAAATATTACTCACCTTCAGAAGCTATTGGCAATAAATGAGGTCACTTGAAAAAGTAAATTATAATGTAGGTCGTTTATACTTGGACAGTAATTACGAGTCTTCTTCAAGAAATCGAGCAGATATGAATTAAATTGCACAACAAGTAAATTAAACTGCACTAAAAATCAATGTAACAATCATCAACACTTTAGACGAAAAAATTCTTTGTAATTGAGGTACTGTTATAACGGGGGTTTTTTGTTTTTGCTCTCTTTTTTGTACGTTTTCGTAATAGTGGGACATATTTATATAATATATGCGAAAATTAACAATTTTTGAGTACTTTTTTATCAACCTTTTTGTCCACCTAGGTTGTTGAAATATCGCACTGTGCATTGTAGTAATTTTTTTGGAATGTAAGGGTATTTTACTGATTTCATAAAGTCACTTTGTATGGGAGGTAGCCGTGGTTTTCATTAGATTTTTCCAATTTTTCCAATTTCACACTTAAGGTGCATATTAATTGTTTAAGCTTATGTGCAAAATTTGGAGCCTTCGGATTAATTTTTGCGGAATTGAAAAAGATTTTAACGTTTTGGTAAACACATTTTATATAGGAGGTAGCCGTAATTTTTATTCGACTTTTACAAATTTTATACTCGAAGTTTATATTAAAGTTCGAAGTTTATGTGCAAAATTTGAAATCATTGGATTAATTATTGTGGAATTCAAAGAAATTTTACCGTTTTGGTTGAGTCACTTTGTAAGGGAGGTAGGCGAGGTTTTCATCCGATTTTAACAAGTGTCATAGTCAAATTTTATATTAAAGGTTAAAGCTAATGTGCAAAATTTTAAGTCATTGGATAAATTTTTGTGGAATTTAAAGAGATTTTACCGTTTTGGTTAAGTCACTTTGTATCGGAGGTTGACGTAGTTTTCATCCAACTCGGCTGAATAAAAAGCTTATATATTGAGTTTCGTAACGATAGCTATAAAGTTACGGCGGTTATTGTGATCACAGACAGACAGACGGACAGACAAACATGACTAAATCGACTCAGGAGGTGATGCTGATCAAGAATGTATATACTTTTCTATACCGACCACGTGTCCTTATCGGCGTTACAAACGGACTGACAAAGTTAATATACCCCTATCCGTTTTTTTAAACGTTGGGGTATAAAAAATTTAGAAAAATCATTGGTTTTGTGCTATAAAAAAAACAAAAGGACTTTTTTTGGGACGGACCTTAGTTCGAAATGCTTGATTCAAGTAAATAGGGACTGCTTTGACATATTTTAGAATTAGGCAAAAGAATTTATCGATACAAGAGAAATTATTCTCTCCGTGTAACAGAAGCTATTTTTCAACATTTCTCCAAAAACTATAGCCACTCGTTCTTTTTGGGGTATACTGTATTGCATTACATATTCGTCCAAGTTATGGAATGCAAATTATTTTTGAACTACATAAAAATATCTTTCTTTAAGTCTCCCAGAAGGGAAACCAAAATTTAAACACTGTACTTAATGTTCCTACATACACAAACAAACACACACACACTCACGCACATAAAGGCGGCTCCATCTTTAGAATTTGTAGGACTTTCGTCTACTGAAATATTTAAAATGTGATGCTGACTGCTTTCGACATTTTACAAACTGATTCAAACATAGCCAGCAGCGAAAGTTGCTGAATATAATCGAGCTCTTAACGACAATGTGAAAACTGTGGATTTGGAAAATTGATGACTATAATAATGCAGATAAACGCTCTAGGAATTGCAATACACTCTATGTACAGCAAGTGCTAAGCGAGCCAACGACAAGATGGCGACATAAACGATTTTTGACTACGACTGAAACTTGAAAAACGACGCGCGTTACTCACTAGCTGTCATATAGCGAGACTTTCAACTACGGGCGGACGCCTAGGCGAAGCCATGTTGGCTTCTTTCTTCTTCAAGCCAAACTGTGTGTGTGTTAGCTGTGTCGTTATTGGATTGGATCCGTTCCTATTTCGCAATACTGTATCCACACTTACATTCGCACACAAAGTACACATAAACATACATATGTTCAAACATATTGCATGTCCTGCTTAAGCCACGCATGCAGCAGCATTGCCACAGAGTTTGCAATTACAAAAACAAATTATCGATTTACGAAATAAATCCGCAAAGCATAGGAAATAAAATTGGTCAAAGATCCTACACGATACCATTTTATTTGACTTTGTCATCCGTTTTATTTTACGGCGATTGCTAGTAATTCGTGGCGGATTAACGTGGCATGATGAGGAGTAGAAGGAGTTCAATTCGTTGTGGCGTTGAATCACTTAAGCCAAGTTCTTAAATGTTGCAACAATTTACTTTATAGGTATTAGTGTGCACAAAAACTTATCGACTTCTTGAGATTTTAATTAGAATTTTATATTGATTTTTGTATTCGTTTCGTTTTTCCTTTATTTGCTGCTTTCAACAAAGAGCTCTGTGCTCTATTGAAAGCGATTTATTTTCAGAAAATTGATTGTCAAACGCATGTCGAATGAAAAATTATGCACAAATACATCTTCCCCACTGAAATAAGCGAAATGAGCATGTGTTGAAATAACAAAAAAAAAATCATCTTTATTTAATTACCAACTTATTTTTGCTATTAATTAAAATGAACTTGTTGTTGGCATAATCTGATGGATATAAACAAAATGAGGCATTTCATTCTGGTAAAAAATGCGGTAAAATTTTAGGTTAGATTAAAATCAGCCGCTACTCTACTCCTAAGCATACACCCAAAGAAATATTGTGGTATTATTAAAAAGAGTAGCATTGTTAAATTTCTTTTAAAAATTTTCATTAATATTACCTGACACTTTTTAATAAAAAAAAAATGTCTTTAATATAAAGATTTGCCATTTCTCTGAGTAACAACATGCTTGTTATTAAAAAGACATGCTTCTCGTTAAATTATTTGTATACTTATTTTGTATTAATAAAGAAAGCATCTTTCATATAAAAACAATGTTGTCAATCATTGTATTACTACTTTTTTAATTGCGATTTTGTAAGGGGTTTTCTTTTCGATTAAAAATAGTTTACTTTATTTATAATCAAATAGTTTAAAATTAGAGTTTGTATATTTCAATTTCATTATGTACAAATCTATTTATTATGTCTTTTTATTACAATAAACAATAATTCAATAATAATAATAATCGGGTTCGTAGAGTTGTTGTCACTTGTGTCGTGAGGACGAGTGCTGCTTCGGCCCGTACTGGTGTCGGGTCGGTTCGGTTCGGGTTCGGTGAGATGCGAAGAAGTATAATTCTTGGTAAGTAAGAGGCGGTGACGGCTGGGCTTAGGCAGGGTCCGACTGTGATGCTTTCGGCAAGTAAATAAACTCTACGTTATTACAAAAAAGGTAAATGCTTCTACGCTTTAAGGCGGTATGATTTAGTAATTGCAAATTCTAATAACGCATTTTACGATCTACAGCTGCGTGAATTACCCTATTATATAAATATCAAGATCTATGCTCGAATAGATGAACGACCGACTATAGCCGATGTAGTAATTCAACCGAGCACTTCAGACAAACAATCGACCGGCCGAAGCCGATGTAGTAATTCAACCGAGCACTTCAGACGAATAAACGACCGACCGAAGCCGATGTAGTAATCCACTCTAGCACTGCGATGAACAAACGACCGACTAAAGCCGATGTAGTAATCCAAACGATCACTCCTGGACAATCGACCGACTATAGCCGATGTAGTAATTCGACCGAGTACTTTAGACGAATGAACGACCGACCGAAGCAGATGTAGTAATCCGCTTTAGCACTACGATGAACGAACGACCGACTAAAGCCGATGTAGTAATCCGCACAAATAACCTTAAACTACCTACAATACTTATAATGCTTAAAAACTACATGTATTAGTAACGAGCAAACTTTCGATAGCTCGTCGGAAAACAACTACTAATTAAATCGCAACAAGTGTCGGACGGTACAAAGCACTACGCTTCCGAGCCGTGCTGAAGCCAAACAGCGCAATGATGTGTTTGTGTGGTTGTCATATGTCTTGAAGCATTGGCTGTATGCACAGTGGTGTAGCGAGACAGTGGCGTAGTGAGTGGGGTGCAACTGTTGTACGGGGCACCGTTACAATTTTTTTTCGCTATTGTCAAAAAAAATCTTTATGTTTTGTTTTACTTAAAGTTTTTTCCTAAATGACCTCTATATTTATTATGTTGACTTTATATGATTTAAATACAAATTCTAAATGTTTGATAGTTAAAATCATACTTGATTTTCATACAAATTCTAGTTGTTAAACGATTTTAAACTATCAAACAACTAGAGTTCGTATTTAAAATCAAGTATGATTTAGGCTATCAAACATTTAGAATTTGTATTTAAATCATATAAAGTCAACATAATAAATATAGAGGTCATTTAGGAAAAAACTTTAATCAAATGGTAGAGCTCGACCAAACGGAAACAGCTGAAAACAAAATCAGCAAAAATCTAAAAAACAACTTCAGTAAACATGCTTTGTTAGTGGAGACTTCCAGCAGGCTGTTAGACTCCATATAACAACATAAGCATAGAGACTAAAGTAAAGCAAAAATACAACAACAAATATGAAATTATGAAATTGAGAAAAACTGAGAAATTGACACTTCAAATCGCATCGCCCGGTGGTGCAGTGCGTTAGTACGCGCTTGCACGGGTATCACAAAGATTTCTGATGAAGCCTTTAGCCGGGCTGAAATTGCAATAAGATCAGCTAGTGATTTTTTCCTTTTCATATTGAAAAACTTTGTTGTTGTTGTTGTTTCTTTGGAAAGATTCGTTGGAACAATTAATTGTTCTTACTTTGACCTTAAGCTCAATAGACGATTTTAAACTATCAAACAACTAGAAATTGTATTTAAAATCAAGTATGATTTAAACTATCAAACATTTAGAATTTGTATTTAAATCATATAAAGTCAACATAATTTTGTTTTACTATTTACAAAACTGTCTTTAATAAGAACGGTTTTTCTTTGTTTGATAATGCTTGCTCTTTCTCTCTTTTTGTATTTAACAACACCTATCTTGTTGCATTAAAAAGCCATATTTTTGGAGTCAAAAGTAAAAGATTTTTTAAATAGGCACACAAATTTTTTTTTAATGTTACAACATTTTAGTTTTGGGTGTAATCTTGACAGTCATCTACGAAAAGAATGCGAATAAACTGACTTGGCAATTTTATTGAGTGTGGGCAAATAAAGTTTTTGAGTTTTTAAACACTCAATCAAGACAAGATTTAATTAATAAAGTTATTCCTTGTGCCTTGATATAGTTCATAATTTAAGTTAAACAAATAAAATAGTTGGAGCCTACAAAAAAACACTCGTAAAAAGATGCCAATACTCAAAAGCCTTTAAGCAATCGTCATGAGAACTTTTGCTCCAGTACTCCTCGGTGAAAATTCAGAGATAAGTCAAAAGGTGCCCCGACTACAAAAAACTCAAATTCAGAAACGTGTATTAAAATTTGCATCTAACACAATGACAAAAGATTTTTTAAGTCGTCAATAAAAGAGTTTATTAAATTTTTTATTTTTTTTATTTATTTACTTGCTAAACCTTAACAGCCAATTAATAAGAAGTGATATAACCATTAACCACGGCTCCCAAACGCTTAGTACTATTTTTTTTAAATTATATGTGCTTTCTTATATTGATCACAGGAACTACCACATAAAATTTCAACTTTGTATCTTTCACCGTAGTCGAGATATAAGGTAGGTATAAAAATACCCAACCGTCGCACAGTGGGTTATTTTACCCTGAAAATGGATATCAATACACCCAAAAGACGGAGGTAACTTTTGACTTTTTTTTAGTTAGAATATGTTCAAATAAGAAAAAAAATTCAGTCCGTCCATCTGTCCGTCTTTCTGTATGTCCGTCTGTCTGTATGTCCGTCTGTCTGTATGTCCGTCTGTCTGTATGTCCGTCTGTGTGTTTGTCCACACGATTACAGGCGTGATTTTGAATCTATAGTAATGAATTTTTGTATTTAAGCTTGTATCAAAAATATAAAGATCAAGATCGCAAATGAATCAAATCGGATGAAAACTACGCCTACCTCCCATACAAAATGACTTTTTAAAAACGGTAAAAGCTCTTGTAATGCTACGAAACTTAATATATGTACATGAAATTTTTTAAGTGATCTTTGATTTTTAGTATCCGCTTTAAGTACGAAATTCAGCTAAATCGGGTGAAAACCACACCTACCTCCCATACAAAGTTACTTTACCAAAATTTTTAAAATTCAACAAAAATTTGGACTTTAAATTCTTTAAATAAATTTTATTTTTTTATGCATTCTGAGTTTGCAATTTTATACAATCAAATGTAAACTCCATTTACCTCCCATACAAAGTGACGAAGTGGCCTTTTTTATAATTTAAACATTCATTTTTAATCACTGCGGCTTGATAAAACTCCATCGTATGGATCATAAAAATTGACGTCACAACTTTCGTCACTCTCTTCATCGTTTTCATCAGTGTCTTCGCCGTTGTCATTTGTTGGCACCAATGGCGGTACAATCAAACTTACAGCCATTTGTGGCAACTTTTTCAACTTCTTTAAAGGTAATTTTCTCATAAGTGGTACACGCTACATTAAAAATTATATATTAAGAGTTTTTAATGTCTTGAAAATTTCAATGCCAAATTCGTATTCCATAAATATGAAGAAATCATATTAATTAATAAAATGCAGATCAGTATTAATAAACGCAAAATTTTGTAATATTTGATGAAATAACATTCAGTAAGAGATTTGTCACAACAAATTTTCATTTCAGTACTGCGGTAGTAATCCTAATAATAGGGACCACGTTTTGAGAAAATACATATAGGGAAAATTGTTTTTGTGACGTAACATGTTTTAAATGTTAGTTCCTCAATAACGTTTAAGCTTTTAGCATGAAAATATTAAAGATATACATACTGTAGGGTATAGCTACAAAATTGAAGGAAAAATAATAAAATAAATTTCAAACAAAACAAAAACACAAAAACAAACACAACAAATAAATAAGCAGTGCAGTAAAAACAAACACACTCTATAGTAGTTGCACTTGCTTAATTTGATAAAAGCGATTGCAGTTCGTTTACATGTATTAGAAACAATTTGGTGTATAAATCGTCCTAGTAGGATGTACAGTTTGGGAGTTATGACGGAAAAAGCACATGTTTTTGGCCAGCTACCACTCCAAAAAGTGTTCTACAACTCCTAAACTACAAGAGATAGAGCAAAATGCATTTAGACAAAGAAGTAACCCTACTTAAGGACGAGGACCTGGTGCTCATTTTAATGCATGAATCGTCCTTATCTGATATGTAGTTTTTATTTTAGAAAATAAATAAAAAAAATAAAAATTGACAAAAAAGGGCACATGAAATTAACAAGAAATCAAATTTTTAAAATTATTTTAAGGATACAGTCTTGTGGGCAGTAGCTTAAGGAACATTTTGATGCATAAATCGTCCTTTTATGATGTATGGTTTAGAAGTTATGGCTAAAAAATAAAAAAAAATCGCAAAAAACCACGTCAAAAACTATGATTCATGTAAAAAATTTTAACTAAGATTCTTGAAAAAAAATCAAATTCCAGTAGCTTGTGGGCAGTAGCTTAAGGAACATTTTGATGCATAAATCGTCCTTTTATGATGTATGGTTTAGAAGTTATGGCTAAAAAATCAAAAAAATCGCAAAAAACCACGTCAAAAACTATAAAAAATTTTTTCAAAAAAGATTCTTGAAAAAAAATCAAATTCCAGAAAACTTTTTTTCTGAATATGCAGTCTTGTGTATATATGTATTAGAAACAATTTGGTGTATAAATCGTCCTTGTAGGTTGTATGGTTTGGGAGTTATGACGGAAAAAGCACATGTTTTTGGCCAGCTTCCACTCCAAAAAGTGTTCTACAACTCCTAAACTACAAGAGATAGAGCAAAATGCATTTGGACAAAGAAGTAACCCTACTTAAGGACGAGGACTTGGTGCTCATTTTAATGCATGAATCGTCCTTATCTGATATGTAGTTTTTATTTTAGAAAATAAATAAAAAAAATAAAAATTGACAAAAAAGGGCACATGAAATTAACATGAAATCTAATTTTTAAAATTATTTTAAGGATACAGTCTTGTGAACAGTAGCTTAAGGAACATTTTGATGCATAAATCGTCCTTTTATGATGTATGGTTTAGAAGTTATGGCTAAAAAATCAAAAAAATCGCAAAAAACCACGTCAAAAACTATGATTTATGTAAAAAATTTTAACTAAGATTCTTGAAAAAAATCAAATTCCAGAAAACTTTTTTCTGAATATGCAGTCTTGTGTATATATGTATTAGAAACAATTTGGTGTATAAATCGTCCTTGTAGGATGTATGGTTTGGGAGTTATGACGGAAAAAGCACATGTTTTTGGCCAGCTTCCACTCCAAAAAGTGTTCTACAACTCCTAAACTACAAGAGATAGAGCAAACGGCATTTGGACAAAGGAGTATCCCTTCTTAAGGACGAGGACCTGGTGCTCATTTTAATGCATGAATCGTCCTTATCTGATATGTAGTTTTTATTTTAGAAAATAAATAAAAAAAATAAAAATTGACAAAAAAGGGCACATGAAATTAACATGAAATCTAATTTTTAAAATTATTTTAAGGATACAGTCTTGTGAACAGTAGCTTAAGGAACATTTTGATGCATAAATCGTCCTTTTATGATGTATGGTTTAGAAGTTATGGCTAAAAAATAAAAAAAATCGCAAAAAACCACGTCAAAAACTATGATTTATGTAAAAAATTTTAACTAAGATTCTTGAAAAAAAATCAAATTCCAGAAAACTTTTTTCTGAATATGCAGTCTTGTGTATATATGTACTAGAAACAATTTGGTGTATAAATCGTCCTTGTAGGATGTATGGTTTGGGAGTTATGACGGAAAAAGCACATGTTTTTGGCCAGCTTCCACTCCAAAAAGTGTTCTACAACTCCTAAACTACAAGAGATAGAGCAAACGGCATTTGGACAAAGGAGTATCCCTTCTTAAGGACGAGGACCTGGTGCTCATTTTAATGCATGAATCGTCCTTATCTGATATGTAGTTTTTATTTTAGAAAATAAATAAAAAAAATAAAAATTGACAAAAAAGGGCACATGAAATTAGCATGAAATCTAATTTTTAAAATTATTTTAAGGATACAGTCTTGTGGGCAGTAGCTTAAGGAACATTTTGATGCATAAATCGTCTTTTTATGATGTATGGTTTAGAAGTTATGGCTAAAAAATCAAAAAAATCGCAAAAAACCACGTCAAAAACTATGATTTATGTAAAAAATTTTAACTAAGATTCTTGAAAAAAATCAAATTCCAGAAAACTTTTTTCTGAATATGCAGTCTTGTGTATATATGTATTAGAAACAATTTGGTGTATAAATCGTCCTTGTAGGATGTATGGTTTGGGAGTTATGACGGAAAAAGCACATGTTTTTGGCCAGCTTCCACTCCAAAAAGTGTTCTACAACTCCTAAACTACAAGAGATAGAGCAAACGGCATTTGGACAAAGGAGTATCCCTTCTTAAGGACGAGGACCTGGTGCTCATTTTAATGCATGAATCGTCCTTATCTGATATGTAGTTTTTATTTTAGAAAATAAATAAAAAAAATAAAAATTGACAAAAAAGGGCACATGAAATTAGCATGAAATCTAATTTTCTAATTTTTGCATAAATCGTCCTTTTATGATGTATGGTTTAGAAGTTATGGCTAAAAAATCAAAAAAATCGCAAAAAACCACGTCAAAAACTATGATTCATGTAAAAAATTTTAACGAAGATTCTTGAAAAAAATCAAATTCCAGAAAACTTTTTTCTGAATATGCAGTCTTGTGTATATATGTATTAGAAACAATTTGGTGTATAAATCGTCCTTGTAGGATGTATGGTTTGGGAGTTATGACGGAAAAAGCACATGTTTTTGGCCAGCTTCCACTCCAAAAAGTGTTCTACAACTCCTAAACTACAAGAGATAGAGCAAAATGCATTTGGACAAAGAAGTAACCCTACTTAAGGACGAGGACCTGGTGCTTATTTTAATGCATGAATCGTCCTTATCTGATATGTAGTTTTTATTTTAGAAAATAAATAAAAAAAAATAAAAATTGACAAAAAAGGGCACATGAAATTAACATGAAATCTAATTTTTAAAATTATTTTAAGGATACAGTCTTGTGAACAGTAGCTTAAGGAACATTTTGATGCATAAATCGTCCTTTTATGATGTATGGTTTGGAAGTTATGGCTAAAAAATCAAAAAAATCGCAAAAAACCACGTCAAAAACTATGATTCATGTAAAAAATTTTAACTAAGATTATTGAAAAAAAATCAAATTCCAGAAAACTTTTTTCTGAATATGCAGTCTTGTGTATATATGTATTAGAAACAATTTGGTGTATAAATCGTCCTTGTAGGATGTACAGTTTTGGAGTTATGACGGAAAAAGCACATGTTTTTGGCCAGCTACCACTCCAAAAAGTGTTCTACATCTCCTAAACTACAAGAGATAGAGCAAAATGCATTTGGACAAAGAAGAAACCCTACTTAAGGACGAGGACCTGGTGCTCATTTTAATGCATGAATCGTCCTTATCTGATATGTAGATTTTATTTTAGAAAATAAATAAAAAAAATAAAAATTGACAAAAAAGGGCACATGAAATTAACATGAAATCTAATTTTTAAAATTATTTTAAGGATACAGTCTTATGGGCAGTAGCTAAAGGAACATTTTGATGCATAAATCGTCCTTTTATGATGTATGGTTTAGAAGTTATGGCTAAAAAATCAAAAAAATCGCAAAAAACCACGTCAAAAACTATGATTCATGTAAAAAATTTTAAATCGTCCTTGTAGGATGTACAGTTTTGGAGTTATGACGGAAAAAGCACATGTTTTTGGCCAGCTACCACTCCAAAAAGTGTTCTACATCTCCTAAACTACAAGAGATAGAGCAAAATGCATTTGGACAAAGAAGTAACCCTACTTAAGGACGAGGACCTGGTGCTCATTTTAATGCATGAATCGTCCTTATCTGATATGTAGTTTTTATTTTAGAAAATAAATAAAAAAAATAAAAATTGACAAAAAAGGGCACATGAAATTAACATGTAATCTAATTTTTAAAATTATTTTAAGGATACAGTCTTATGGGCAGTAGCTAAAGGAACATTTTGATGCATAAATCGTCCTTTTATGATGTATGGTTTAGAAGTTATGGCTAAAAAATCAAAAAAATCGCAAAAAACCACGTCAAAAACTATGATTCATGTAAAAAATTTTAACTAAGATTATTGAAAAAAAATCAAATTCCAGAAAACTTTTTTCTGAATATGCAGTCTTGTGTATATATGTATTAGAAACAATTTGGTGTATAAATCGTCCTTGTAGGATGTATGGTTTGGGAGTTATGACGGAAAAAGCACATGTTTTTGGCCAGCTTCCACTCCAAAAAGTGTTCTACAACTCCTAAACTACAAGAGATAGAGCAAAATGCATTTGGACAAAGAAGTAACCCTACTTAAGGACGAGGACTTGGTGCTCATTTTAATGCATGAATCGTCCTTATCTGATATGTAGTTTTTATTTTAGAAAATTAATAAAAAAAATAAAAATTGACAAAAAAGGGCACATGAAATTAACATGAAATCTAATTTTTAAAATTATTTTAAGGATACAGTCTCTTGGGCAATAGCTAAAGGAACATTTTGATGCATAAATCGTCCTTTTATGATGTATGGTTTAGAAGTTATGGCTAAAAAATCAAAAAAATCGCAAAAAACCACGTCAAAAACTATGATTCATGTAAAAAATTTTAACTAAGATTCTTGAAAAAAAATCAAATTCCAGAAAACTTTTTTCTGAATATGCAGTCTTGTGTATATATGTATTAGAAACAATTTGGTGTATAAATCGTCCTTGTAGGATGTATGGTTTGGGAGTTATGACGGAAAAAGCACATGTTTTTGGCCAGCTTCCACTCCAAAAAGTGTTCTACAACTCCTAAACTACAAGAGATAGAGCAAACGGCATTTGGACAAAGGAGTATCCCTTCTTAAGGACGAGGACCTGGTGCTCATTTTAATGCATGAATCGTCCTTATCTGATATGTAGTTTTTATTTTAGAAAATAAATAAAAAAAATAAAAATTGACAAAAAAGGGCACATGAAATTAACATCAAATCTAATTTTTAAAATTATTTTAAGGATACAGTCTTGTGGGCAGTAGCTTAAGGAACATTTTGATGCATAAATCGTCCTTTTATGATGTATGGTTTAGAAGTCATGGCTAAAAATCAAAAAAATCGCAAAAAACCACGTCAAAAAATATGATTCATGTAAAAAATTTTAACTAAGATTCTTGAAAAAAAATCAAATTCCAGAAAACTTTTTTCTGAATATGCAGTCTTGTGTATATGTATATACAAAAAGTTTAGTATTTTTTAAAACGCACAAAATAGCACAACAAAATTTTGTGCACTTTATAACAACAGTCCGTATTAAAGGAAAATCATTATAAAATGACAACAGAACACAAATAAATAAACTTTAACTCCACATGCATAGCAAAATGTCGGAATTTTTTGACATATTTTTTAACAGGCACAACAAATTATTTCCAACACTTTATCTAATAAATTTTTGTGGCGTTAGAACAATAATAACCTGAAGTTTAAGGTTCCTTTAAAAAATATGCAAAAAAAGAATTTATTTAAAAAAAAAATTATATCAAAATGCTGAAAAATTGCGATTTTTTAATTTTAAGCCAAAAAAACGACTAAATACCCCTCTGTGCATCGAATTTGATTGTTTGAGTACGAAGGTTTACGGTACTTTGTACTTAAAAACTTCATTACTCTAATTTTTTGTAAGTTAAGCCTACAAAATTATGTCTAAAGACAGAAAAAAATGTCAAAAAGACAGAAAAAATGTCAAAAAATGTAAAAAAAACAATTTACATAAACCAAAGCGCTAGGCAGGGAACTAGAGACGGGTAAAAACATGCTAAATTGGCCACTAAGTTTCAGTCATGTCCGTATGTTTTGATTTTAATATTACTAAAAATTGAAGAAATAAATTATCCTCAAACAAAGCTTTACACCTAGACTCTAATACTCAGTTCGTTAAAGACGAGATCAAGAGATTAAGTGAAAAATACATTGAAAGACTAGGACACCATCCTAATCCGTTGGCAAATAATCTATTAGATAACAGCGAAGAAATACGCAGACTTAAACGACTTCACGTCCTAGACCTTCCACTGAGACATTAGGATGTTTTCATTTTAAAGATATAATATTAAAACTAAAACAATAGTAAACCGTAAGCAAAATTAAATTAAAAAATAAAAAAAATTAAAAAAAATTAAAAAAATATTAATAATTAAATAAAAAAAATATTAAGTGATAAGTATAAGCACTATATTGCAATTAAATTAAGATATATTCACATTATTAATATAATATATATATATTATTTTATCAATATGTTGGACTGATAGCTGTATATATTTCTATTTGCTGAGTCATTTGTGATCCAGAAATAATGTTAGTTATAGTGTATCCTTATAAGATTTGCTTATTGTTACTAGGACAGATTGCAAATATACAATAATATAAAAAAAAAAAAACAAAAAAATAAAAATTTAAGTATTACAACAAATTATTAAAAAAACTGTCCATCTATATATATAATGTCACGTCTATAATCTGACAAAACATTATACAAAACATGCAATACAATGTCATTTCCTTAATCCGACATAACACTATACACCATTAATCATAGTATAAAATTAAAAGCTAACTAAACCGGAAAAATAATATAAAAACCTGAAAAAATTTAATAAATAAAAAGATAAACATCCCATCTATATTAAGTGAAACAACAAACCTAAAACCTAAAATTCTTGCAGTATATTCTTGATATATTATTGTTAGTTTCGGTAAAAAAAGATTTAATTAAAGCCCAAAATTTAAAAAAATCCATGTTACCATTTTAATATTTCTGGCCCACTTTCAAAGCTTCAAAATAATTTTAAATCACTCATACGCCATGTTGAACTCATTCTTTTGTTGCAAGCAATGCTGACTTTAAGCTAGACTTTTTGGAAAATCCACTGAAAGATATTTTATTTAGTATTTATTTTTTCAACAAAGTTGTTGATCAGAATAAAAAGAACAACTTAACTCTAGAAACCAAAATGAAAATCCTAATGGTTCAAGAGTTACCATAAAAATTAGTGTATATGTCTATTGAGTAGTTTTTAATTCTGAGCTATAAATCTGTATCACAAAATGTTGCTCTAAAGTTTTTTGTTAATTAGCGACACGAATGTCACCACTAGATTCCTCATACCAAAGTTATTGTTGGCAACTTTAACAAAAACAGGCTTTGTTGCATTGAAGCCTGATTTTCCTAAATTATTAATATTGTTATTATTATGAAACCAATCGTCGTTCAAGGACAATCCAAGAACCTAAATTAAGTTAATCCTTTCAAATTGTCAACACTAGCTTTACTATATAATTCGAGTTTTATAGTGATTGTTTAACAATAAACAAACCAATCATCGGACAAACAAAATTCAGAGACCAAGATAGATGACATAGGTCAGGTTAGGTTAGGTTATTGTGGCTGCCTCAATTGAGACACACTTAGGCCAATTATGATAAAAGTTCAAGCTAAAAATTGGCATCCTTGGAAAAATTTTTAAAATTTACATTGCCACATAGTTTTAGAAATTTAGTAAATTGTTTTTTTTTTAATTTAATTGCGTTATTCTAATGCACTAAATTAAAATACCGATAATGTTATTGTATAACCTTGACCCAACTAAGCTCTGGAGTTCTATTGCTATGTATCAAAAACATTTCAAAATTTTATTAAAAAAAATTAATAAAATACAAATAATTAACAAAATAAATTTGTGGCTTTTTCCTAATTAACAGCACCCGAGCAACGTCGGAAACCATTCAGCATGTGCATTTTTTATGAAAAATCTTTTTTTAAAAAACACCTTGTTTGCCGCAAACTTTTACTAAAATTATAATATTAAAAAATATAATTAAATTTTGTTTTTAATTGAACCACAGGGTTAAAAATCCGAATTTCAGGATTACTGCAGTATTATTTACATATGACTAGATAACCAGAAATTCAATGAAATTTTTTATATAATTGTATTTTTTTTTCTTTAATTAATAACGATTTATTAAAAAATATTATATTAAAGAAGTTTCCATGAAAAATTTTTGTTGTTGCAACTTGTTGCTTCATGAACTTTTTTGACATTAAGCTCAAATATAGTTCTAAAAAATTTATTTATACCATATACTAAAAAGTTATTTAAACTTAAAAGAAATAAATAGTTTCTGAATTTTTGCCCAAGTTAATCATATTTTGCATATTTATTAGGGTGTCCCAAAAATCTTTTTTTTTATTTTGACAGATGTCCGCGGCTTTAATACTTCCACTTGACCTTAGAAACACCCTCTGTGAAGCGCAACTCATTTGGTAAGGGTTAAGAGGTCGCGAATTAATTTTCTAATTTTCCCATACGATTTGTATGGGGAAAATCAGTTTTGCTGGTAAATTGAATTTAGAACCATTATCTTTTAAACAAAATGTTTTAAAAATAAACACTTTTTCTCTCAAATTTTGTCTGTTATGACATATCCAAATTTCATTTTCATCGGATTATTATTTGGTGGTTGCCCAAAACGATTAAAAAAATAAAAATATAAATAAAAAAAAATTACATGTTGTAACTTTTAATCCAAAAACATATAACAACCCTATGAACTTTTTTTTCACTGTGCGTTTCAACTATCAATATCTAAAATTTAAGACTAATAAAGATAACCAAAATGGAGTACTTTAAGAGATATTGATTTTTAATGAAATAATTCAAAGTAAAAGTGTTCATTTAGATGAATGTAGATTTAAGAAGTGAGCCACAGATCACTGAATAATAATCAGATAAAAATGATATTTGGATATGTCAAAACACACAATAGGTCTGTTTTGTACTAACTTCAAGTAAAGTTCGAGTAAAGTTCAAGTAAAAGAGAGTAACTTGATTTTTTGTCAGAATGAGAATATTTATCAAATAGTACGGAAACGACTTCAAGTAAGTTTCAAGCTGTTCACACCTTTTTGCAACAGAAAAAATTTATTGTTTCTTGAAATTATTAGTTTATTCGTATAAAAAACACTTTGTGCAAAATATATAAAACAATAATACTTGTATTTAATGATAGAAATCATTTTTATTTCACAAAAGAATCAAAAATATTGATTTTATTATTTGACATTCAGTTGTTTGCAGCTTGAAATTCGTGCTCGAAGAAATTTTTCAAGTAAAGTTCAAGTAATTGTAATAGAATAGAGAGTGACATTTTGCTTGTTCTTCCTCTCTCTCGAGCTTGAAAAATGTGTAAAGAAACGCTTTCAAGTAGTTTCAAGTTAATTGAAGTGAGTACGGAAACAGACCTAAAATTTGAGGGAATACGTGTTTTTTTAAATTTTTTGCTTAAAAGAAAATGGCTCTAAATTTCATTTACCAGCAAAACTGATTTTTACCCATACAAATCGTATGGGAAAATTAGAAAATGAATTCGCGACCTCTAAACCTTTACCAATTGAGTTGCGCTTCACAGACGGTGAATCCAAGGTCAAGGGACACCCTAATATTTATATCTTGAGAATTTTTTTAATGGTTCGAAGTAAAGTTGCAATTTTGAGATATTTTCATAAATTTTTTAAATATTTTAATCCTGGGATACTCGACACACTGGATCGGTCTCCATACAAAAGATCAGTTTCGGTGAGTATCAGTGTTCTTTGAGGCCAAACATTGGTTGTTTACGTTGTTTTTCCTACCTATAATATTGACAAAGCTATAATTGACACAGTAAAGTATTTATTATTTCATAAATTTTTCACAAGTAAATAAAATTAATTCTGTAATTAAAAACACCTGCTAATCAATTCCAAATCCAAACTCTTTTAAATCAGACTAAAGAACTGTTTAAATAAGTAAGTGCTTCAACTATCAAATATTTAACACTTTTATCTGTAGCAAAAAACAAAGTACCTACCCAGTGTTCAGTCTTAAATTTGCATAAGTCATGATGTCACTCAAAGTGACTTGTTTTTATTTTTTTAGGTAACACCAAAATATGAGCCAAAATCAATTTCAATCCATCGTAAATACTTTAAACGCACTCTAAAATAGGCGAACTGCAGTTAAACTGTGCAACGACCGTAAAGAATCGAATCTTTTCTTCGTAGCTGCGGAAATAATCTGGATTTTCCCATTTATTGCAATATGAAAAATACATTAAAGCCTTAAGTTGCCAACTTGAATAAAAAAATAAAGAAGATGCCCATCAAATACATCTTCTTAGCAAGATTTTATTCAGCGAATTTTTTTTGTTTTCTTTTTGGTGTTTTCTAACTTTGGGGAAAGCTGTAAAACTTTGGAATATCTTAAAAGTTCACGTTGTAGAAATCACAGTAAGTTTTTTCAAGCATTTTGCAAAGTTTTCGCATTAAAGCATAGTGAAGATGAAAAAATACAGACGAAAGGATTCAGTGGCTTCACAATAAAATGTTTTGATTTTGAACATGTAAAAATCTTTGGTTTGCTCATTTTAATATCCTAACTAGCGTATTGAGATTATTTCAATTATATCGTTCATCTCTGCCTTTACCTCTACAAATTAAGTAAAAATTATAATATAAATACTATTGCAGATAGTCCATGCAAAATACTGATGTTGAAAATTAATTGAAATACTATTTTTGTTATGTTAAATGTCGATATTGTTGTTGATGTATATTTTAAGGATATTCAGCATTCAATTTAAAAGTGTAATTATTGCCAGTTTTCATAAAATTCATCATGCTTCCAACTACTTTCCTGCACTCAGTGTGTGAATAATTTTTTAGTATACGGAAAAAAAAACAAAAAATTTCCTTTGTTCGCTACAGCAACGTTGGTCATTTCCACAATGTGTTGTGGTGTGAAAGGTTATTGAGCGTGCCATGTAGCTGCATTAGTTGTTCAAAGTTGTTTCTGCTGCACTTAAGTGCAAGCTCTATCCTGAAAATGTACTTAATGAACATTTTTAATTCCTCGCACTGAATTCCTAAGTTTTGAGTGCAGGATAATCGATAAGCGAGATCAGCTTCCATGCAATACATTAAGAAGAAGAAAAGGTGGTGAATCAATACCTTCTCCCACATGGCACAAACTTTAATGTCTTAATTCTACTTTAAGTACCATATTACTAAGTAAGATATATTAAAAGGACATTGTGTAACTTTTTCAAATGCTTGGTTTTCACTATGCCATTTTCAGTGGTCAGTTGTTGTCAATCAAATTGAAAATAAAATTGAATCGTCAATCAAATTGAATGGAAAGTTTAATTTTTTAAAACCAATTTATTAGTCGGGTCCTCAACAAGCTGTCTACAATTATAGACAATTACAGATTAGCTTCACTGTTAACAATTCCTAAAATCTTCGAAAAAATTATCTATGGTAAACTAACTTCCTATATCAAAAAAAATGTATATCTTTAAATCAGCATGGTTTTCTTTCTGGCATATCAACAGTCACTAACTAAAATTAATTCTGTATTTACATAATTTAAAGTTTTTCTAAAGGATATCAAACAGATGCAATTTTTGCAAATGCATTTGTCAAAGTTAACCACAAAAATCTACTTTCTCTAAGCACTTACGAATAGGTTTTTGCTAAATAAGTTGAAAAAACTAAAACACGACTACTAAAAATCATGCTGTAAAATGTACGAAACTGTTATAATAAAATATGAACTGTATTTGAAACACTTGTTAACGAACAAAATAAGTATGTTATTCTTTTATGTGCATCTAGAAAATATATTGAAAATAAATTTTCATGCATTCGATAGCTCTCATAGAAACAAGCAAGTCTTTTTTTTTTACTATGCTATAGGTTATGGTCCATTCATAGCTTCAGAGTTTTAATAATTTAAACACAGGGATTCGCAAGCAGTTCAATTCAGAATGAATGTAATTTAAAGAGTGAGTCAGATGGAAAAACTCCTGGGCTCCGAGAATTGGTCCACATGGAGTTTTGCAATGACAACACACCTCGAGCTGGACGGCGCATGGCACTGCGTTGAGCCTCAGGAAGGTGTTACTGTGGATGCTTCAAAGGACAACAGCACACGGTGCAAAATTATTTTGGCTTTGGACAAAAGTTTGTACGTGCATGTTAAAGAAGCTCAAACGTCGAAGGCGGTTTGGAATGCTCTCAGAGCGTTGTTTCAAGATTCTGGTTTAGATCGAAGGATCGGATTGTTGCAGAAACTATGTTCAGTGCAGCTGAGCAAATGCTCATCTGTGAAAGACTACGTCAATCAAATCATGTCAACCGGCCAGAAGCTGAACGAAATTGGCTTTCATGTCAATGATGAATGGCTAGGAAGCTTACTTCTTAAAGGACTTCCTGGTAGCTATAGACCTATGATAATGACCATAGGCAGCAGCGGTAAGCCTTTGTCTGCAGACCATATTAAAATGAAATTATTGCAGGATGTTTGTATGGAGTCATCAACATCGAATTCGGCATTGATAACAAAGAGTAGCAAAAAGTTTCGTAGCAAAAAGTCGCAGAGCAGCAAGGGCCACAAGGACAAAGTGCGATGCTTCAATTGTGAAGGCATTGGTCACTTTGCAACAGAATGTCCATCGAAGAAAAAGGAGAAGCAGCAAAACAATAGCAAGTTTTCTATGTTTTCTGCATATCGCTCAGTTGAACCGACAGATGATTGGTCTATCGACAGTGGCGCAACAGATCATATGACGACAAACGCAACGAATTTTCCCAAGATTCAGGCTTTTAGTGGAGAAATTAAGACAGCAGATGATAACACAATGAAAGCTGTAGGCAAAGGTGACATCTCGTTGATGGTTGCCACTCCTAGAGGTGCAAAATGCGTAGATGTGCATGACGTGTTGCACGTACCTGAGTTGAGTGTTAACCTACTATCAATCAAGAAAATTGTTGATCACAGGAATCAAGTAATATTCGATCAAAAAGGATGTCGTGTATTAAGTTCAGAGGGAAAAATCATCGCTACAGCAAGCGATGCTTTTAAGTTAGATGTCGCAGCAAAGCAGAACGCATTCTTATCAAAGAGTGCTGATTTTGACACTTGGCATCGTCGTTGCGGACACTTGGGTGCAGAGAACATCAAGTTACTGTCAAAAGGATACGTCGATGGAGTAGTTCTAAAAAATCTGTCGTTGACAGATTGTATGTCCTGTGCAGAGGGCAAACAGCATCGCGTCAGTTTTCCAGCAGAAGGGTCAAGAGCAACGAAGGTTTTGGACATCATTCATTCGGATGTGTGTGGCCCGATGGAGGAAAAGTCTATTGGTGGAAGCTGTTATTTCGTCACCTTCATAGACGATTATTCAAGGAAAGTATATGTTTATTTAATGAAAACAAAAGATTCTGTTTTACGTTGCTTTCGAGATTTTAAATCGGTTGTAGAGAACAATCAAAGCTCAAAAATTAAGGTGTTACGCACTGACAACGACGGAGAATACTCAAGCAAAGCAATGGAAAGAGAACTTAAGCAGTATGGCATAGTTCATCAAACTTCAGTACCATACACACCACAACAGAATGGTCTAGCGAAGAGAATGAATAGTAATCTACTGGAGAAAGCACTTGCAATGATGGCTTATGCAAGTTTACCAAAGATTTTCTGGGCAGAAGCTGTGCTGTCTGCCAGTTATATCATCAATCGGTCTCCACACAAGAAGCTAGAGAAGATGCCTGAGGAATTATGGTCAGGACGCAAACCGAATGTAAGTTATTTTAGAATATTTGGTTGCACGGCAATGTTCCAAAAGAAAAACGGCACAAACTGGATTCTAAGTCCGATAAGGGTATCTTTGTCGGATACTCAGAGGCAACGAAAGGTTTTCGACTCTATAGTTTGGCTAGAAAATACATTTTTCTTAGCCGCGACGTAATTTTTCATGAAAATTAGTTTCAAAAAAGTTATGCAAAAACTGACAGCCAAACAGTCTCTTTTTCTTGTCCAACTTATACTCTTGTAGTGGAGACAAGAGAAAAAGAGAATGCTGGAAGCGCAGATATTGGTAGTGACTTTGTTCTTCTTGTTCTTCTATGGTTCAGAATGATCATGAAGTGGGGGATGAAGACACTTCCTCATATCAAAATTTAGATAATCCGAAGGTAATATCGATTCCAACATTGACAAGCGAAATAAATGAGCCATCCGGAAGTTTACGCAGAAGCGAAAGGTTATCCAAAAAAAAACAAAGTTGTTTATTGTGCAAAGAATGTGCAATTCACTAAAGACCCAATAAGCGTTGAAGATGCTATGTCCAGAAGTGACAGAGAACGATGGGTGGAGGCCATGAATTCCGACATAAATTCTTTGCTTGAGAATGACACCCGGGTTAGCATAGAGAAGCCAGCAGGCGTCAATATAATTAAAACTAAATGGGTTCTTAAGATGAAGCGAGAACAAGAGAATACCATACGTTATAAGGCCAGATTACTTGTAAAAGGATTTACAAAAAAGAAGGTAATAGATTACGAGAAAACTTATTCGCCTGTGGTACGATATTCTTCGATAAGATATCTAATGGCTCTGGCAGTCAAGTATGACTTAAAAATACAGCAAATGGCTGCTGTTACGGCATTTCTTCAGGGAGCACTCAGCGAGGATTTTTATGTGGAAAAGGCGCAAGGAATTCAAATTGGATTGCCTGGACAAGTATTGAAGCTAAAAAAGGCAGTATATGGATAGAAGCAGTCAAGTTAAGTTTGGAATTTGTAACTTGAAAAGGCTTTGCAATCGTTTGGATTAAAGAGATCCAAGGTGGACCCTTGCATCTACTATCATAGAAATAGTCGCTAATTGACATTTTTGGCAATATACGCTGATGATATTTTGATGTTTAGCAATGAAAATGAGTATTGTGCAGATTTAAAAGAAAAATTTATGAGCGAGTTCAAAATGAAATTTTTGGGTGAAGCAAAGCAGTGCTTGAGGATACGAATAACTCGTGATTAAGGTAATATATATTTAGATCAAGAAGGTTATTTGACAGAAGTTCTTAAAAAATTTAATATGATGGAGTGCAATCCAGTTTCAACCTCGATTGATACTAATGTAAAGCTGTCAAAGGACATGTCACCAAAAACAAGAACTGAGCAAGTAGATATGGAAAATGTTCCATACCAACAAGCTATTGGAAGTCTGATGTTCGCTGCCCAAGGACCTCGTCCTGACATTTCTTTTGCGGTAGACAGATTGAGCAAGTATAACAACAATCCAGGAAAGGAACCAATGTTCCTGTCATTCCAATGCAGCTGTCAAGAGGTTGTTAAGATATGTTAAAGGTAGTGTATCAGCAAAATTGAAGTTTAGCAAAGACGGTAATAGAGAGTTCTGGGTTTATTCGGATTCTGATTGGGTCAGTGATTCTGCTGAGCGACGGTCCGTTACCGGATATGTAATTGTCATGCAGGGTGTAGCTATTGCATGGGCAACAAAACATCAACCAACTGTAGCAGTATCCACAACTGAAGCAGAGTATATGGCTTTATCTGCAACCACTCAAGAAGTACTGTGGTTTCGAGGCTTAGTAGAAGAAATCAATCCTGACAAGATCAATGGAGCTACAACAGTATATTGCGACAATCAGAGTGCAATTCATTTAGCAGCCACGAGTAAATATTTAGCAAGGTCGAAGCACATTGATGTCCGTCATCATTTTATTCGGGAAAAGAAAGAAATTAACGTCGTGATTTCATTGGTATTGGAACGGATAAAATGATTGCAGATAATCTAACAAAGGCAGTTCCAACAAAAAAGCATTTGTATTGTTTAAATAAGATGGGTTTAGTTTATAAATAAATTTTGATCGAGTGGGGGTGTTATAATAAAATATGAACTGTATTTAAAACACTTGTTAACGAACAAAATAAGTATGTTATTCTTTTATGTGTAACTAGAAAATATATTGAAAATAAATTTTCATTCATTCGTTATCTTTCATAGAAACAAGCAAGTCTTTTTTTTTTACTCTTCTATAGAAACAAGGCAATATTCTCATCTGATATTGTTATATAAAAACTGCTCAATATTTTTTTCTGTATTAATTAAACAACTTGCACATAATAAATTTTATTGTATTTAATACTAATTCATAGTGATGTTCAAAAAATTATAAACAAAGATATTTATTATGTCACTATAAAACGTTTTTTAGTTCATTACTTTATGTCCCATAGTAGTTCATCATATTACATTTAATGTGACTTCACAAAGCCTATAACCAGCGGATGATCAAAACGCTTCTAACAATACCTCGTTTGTCAAAATATGATAAGTATTTCAGAAGTTAGGAGTTTAGTTAACTTTCTCTCCTCTAGAAGGTGCCATATTCAATTTAATATGAGGTCACATAGCCTATAACCAGCGGACGATCAAAACTCTTCCAACATTACCTCATTTGTGAAATTAGGACAATTATTGTAGTTTAGAAGTTAGAGTAGTTTAGAAGTTAGGGGTTTACTTACCTTTCTGTCCTCCAGAGGGCGCCATATTCAATTTAATGTGACTTAACATAAGTTTTCTTCAGCGAACGATTAAAACGCTTGTAACGATATCGCATTTGTTTGTCACTAAAAAAATTTTTTTTGAGTTAATGACTGTATGTCCTCTAGAGCAGCGATGCCCACAAAAATTATTTGAAGAGTGCAAAAATAACAACAACGACAACAATAAAAAGCAGCATCAAAAAAATTTTTAAATCACGATGCAATGAGGAACTACCAATAACACGATGCATATGTACACTGTAAAAATAATGAATCAAGTTAATCCAAATGTTTCAGTCTTTTGCTAGTCAGAATACATTCTGATTTACCCAACATTAACCGCGTGCAGGTTTTCAGATACCCTTTTTATAGTTTTTAATTTTTTTGTTTTTTATTTTGTTTACTTTCTTTCTTATGTTTTTTTTTTTTTTGTGAATTATAATGCATTTATTTATTTTGTATTCTTATAATAATTTTTATATGCTTTAACCTTAACACATTATTTTTTTTATTATCTTACTGTTTTATTTTTAGGTAAACTATTATATTATTAAGATTAAAATCTTTTTAATCTTTTATTATCTATGAAAAAATAGGCAAACTCTCAGTTTTCCGCATATTCTTCTCGTGCCATTTTTCAAGAGTATAAAAATAATTTATTCTGATGCAATATAAAAAGTACCTATGTGCAAATATTCAATATCTTTTTCTCAATGTGTATTTGCACAACGAAAAATATAAAGAATACGACGCGTGCAGTTAACGTCTACAATGCGAAAGCCAAAAACAGTGCAAAACAGTGGCGATCGATGGTGCCAAAGAACAAAAATAACAACATGCAAACACAGAACTGCTATCGATGGTTCAAAAGAACAAGAACAATAACATTAAGAAGTGAGGCTGAAATTGCAAACTGAATTCGGCAAATGACAACAATTATTCAAATATTGAAGTTGTTGTTAAAGAGTGGAAAGAGTTAGGCGCTGGGCATCGCTGCTCTAGAGAGCAATATATTGACGTGACGTTTAATACGAGCAAAACTGTCTGAAATAAAGCATTTCTATGAATTTGTGGATGGTAAAATAGTTGCGGCACTTGTTTTCCTTACACCATTTCATACTCGAAACAAATCGACTGCCAAAATTTCAGCTCAATTCAGGTTATACCTGGCGCACTTTGCCTCACTCCATTCTTATCCTTTAAAAAGTGGGCGTAACTAACGCTCATTTTTAGCACAGTGTCCGAAAGTAAGCATATGAACTAAATTACCAAATTTTAGTCTAATACGATCAAAACCGTCCGAAATATAGAATTTTTATTGATTTGTTGGTGGTTAAAGGGGATGTGGCTAAAAATTGTCTTAAACAATCTCGTATTCGAAATAAATCGACTGCCAAAATTTCAGCACAATCGGCCCAGTAGTCAATTTAATGATTTATCAAAAAGTTCCCGAAAGTAACATACAAACTAAATTACCAAATTACCAAAGTCTTATATGACCAAAACTGCGTGATATATAGCATTTTCACTGATTTGTGGGCTGAAAAAGGAGGAGTGGAAACCAATTTTTAGTACGTCTAGTAACAGTAACCATACAAGGTTAGGTTAAGGTGGCGGCCGTTCAAAATATCTTTGAAATTTGACCCGTTGTGATATCACAGGGAATCTGTCCTTCTCCTAAGCGCTGCCGTGAAACCACCCTTAACTAATAATAAAAAGCAGTAGACACTTAACGTCTACCTCCTCAAGATCCCTGAGATCATAAAAAAAGAGGCTACCTACCCGAGAAACAATTTCATATTTTGTGCGAACGAAGAACGAATCGGGCACTCGTCAGTTTATTGTGTCCGAATATAGTCACCCGTTTTTGGACACTTTATTGACATAATACAGACTTACTGCGGTACTATTTCAGGTAACTTTCGAGGACTTTTTGGGTATGTTTCGGGTACATTATAGTTAATAGTCAGGCCAATTTCGATACATATCAGCTACTTTATTGACACAATACATATATGAATTCCTTTCTCGGGTCCTGTTCGCTGAAGCTCGTTTGCATTCGGCTTAATATAAATGTGCAATTAATTTTTTTACTCGTAGCTTTTAAAAATTAACTTGAGTCCGATACTCGGGACTTTTGTGCCTGAGTGGTTCGGTACGGACACAAATTGTTTCTCGAGTTAGATGCTTATGTATTCTGCGGGCTAAAGCAGGGCATGAACAGAGGAGATGCGATACCGACTCTTCCTCTGTCTCATCACTGCAGAAGTCATTCGGAAGAACCCCATTCTAAGAGCATGCCTACCTATAATACAGTGTCTTGTTATAACGCCTATCAGAATGGAGAAATCTTTCCTCGCCAATTGAGTGAGCTTCGTCGTTCGTTTTTCAGTAAAACTAGGCTACATCTGTCTAGCTGTCTACCTGAAATTAGCCATTTCTGTGGCATGTTGCCTTAGAGCCAGCTTGCTAGACGCAAGTGGCATGCCTAATGTTTCCATTTCAGGCAGCAGCGTTGCCGCTGTACCTTTCCTAGCGAGCTAAAACTAACCATACAAACTAAACTACCAAATTTAAGCCTTATACGACTAAAACCGTCTTAAATAAAGCATTTTCATTGATTTGTGGGCTGTAAAGGGGGCGTGGACACCCGTTTTTAGTACAGTTGCAGACAGCAACCATACAAACTAAATTACCAAATTAAAGAGTTCAAAACCATCCGAAATATAGCATTTTTATTGATTTGTGAGCGCTAAAAGGGGGTGTGGCTAAAATTGTCCTAAACTATCTCGTACACACATACATCTACTTTCTATCTGTCAGCCTTCTGGGGGTTCCAGTCATGGTGGAAGAATTATAAGGTGTTCTCATCCCATGACATTTTTTAACATTTTTCTGTGCTGCCTTATTTTGACAAATGAAAGGGTTTCATAAAAAAAATTTCAAATGCAATGCCAAAGAAAAGGTAGCCTATTTTTTTCCGATATTCCGAATGAGAACACTTTATCATGATAACACCATGGTTCCAATACAAACATCACGAAAATTAGAAAAATGAAAATATTTTACTATTTTGTCTACTGTCTTGGCAACTGTCTGGACGCTTGTTCACAGATGCAAAGTTTGACTACTAATGCGTATTCTGCACTGTCTTAACAGACTGTCTCGTTTAACCCCCGTGTAAGCTCCACCCTAGGACATATTACATTGCTCGTGCACCAGAGATCTGCAACGAATACTTAAAAATAAGTAATACTCGAGTACTATTCGTTCACAACTCAATGAATCAAATCAGAGATATACAATGAATCACATTTTTTGAATCATGAGCCACTTACTCAAAAATGAGTATGAATAAGTATAAATAGTTTCGAAATTAGAACTCATATGTGATTGATTCAAAACAAAGTAAATCACATTTTTGAATCATGAGCCACTTATACACAAATGAGTATGAATGAGTTTCCAAAGTAGTACTCATATGTGAATGATTCAAAACGAAGTGAATCAAATAAGTATAGAATTAATTAAATATTAAGGGTTGCCACCTAATAATATGTATTTTTAAGAATTTTAAGCATCATTTAACAGTGTTAGGGGATCGCTGATTTCGAATCTGAAGTTAGAATTTTAAAATTAAAAATGGCTAATAGGGTTGCCACCTAAATTTTTTGTATTTTTACGAATTCGATGCTGGTGCGATCACTAGCTAAAAATGGGTCCTATTAACCATATTGAATTATTTATTAACCATATTAAATTTTAAAATTCTGACTTTAGATTCAAAATCAGCGGCCCCTAACACTGTAAAATTATGTTTAAAATTCTTAAAAATGCATAATATTAGGTGACAGACAACCCTTAATATTTAATTAATTCTTTACTTATTTTATTCACTTTGTTTTGAATCTTGAATCACATATGAGTACTACTTTGGAAGCTACTTATACTTATTCATGCTCATTTTTTAGTAAGTGGCCCATTGATTCCAAAATGTGATTCATTGCAGATCTCTGTTGTGCAGACAAAAACCTTTTGCATATTTGTGCAGCCCCATACAAAGTTTATGTTAATCGTATCTGCAGAGGCTGAAAAATTTTTTGTGACGAGGCTCGAATCATAACGAAATTAGAAAATTTTTTGTTTCGAGAGTCGAAAACTTTACTCTCAACAAATGGCCGCCTAAGAAGTTTCACTTCAAAGGGATTTAGGAGTTATTTTTGACTCAAGGCTTAACTTTAGGAATCATATCAATTTTAGCCAAAGCTAATTCGATGTTAGGTTTTTTAATAAGAAACTCAAAAAAATTTTTAGACCGTTATACTCTCAAAATTCTTTACTCATGATTTGTGTTGTTAAGATTACAGTTTGACTTTATTCGTCTGTATGCACATCGTGCTTTCTAACAGGAATTTTTGCGGTGAAGAGTATTTGTGAAAATGATTAATTAATTCTGAAATGCTAGAAAATAAATCTGTTCATAAAATAGTAGAAATTTTTTAAAAAAATTTGTGGAGTTATTTGCTTTTTGAAGCGAAGCTTTTTTGTTTCTTCTTCGTTGTTTCCTTTCAGTGTGATATTTTTCGTTTCGTTGTGTTTTTGGGGTAGAGATCAATTTAGTTTTGTTATCTCCTATTTTGTGAGGCATACCTGCTCCCTTCGCCGCTTACTGTGTAAGTAAGATGTCATGAGTGTTTCAGCGGCCATGCTTGAACAAATGTACTAGATGATTGTAAACATTGTCTTTAAGAAATAATCGGTTACGTCAAGTGACCATTTACCACAGGGATAGTCGAATTTTTTCTTACAAATTGATGGAACATATAAATAAGTTTAAGAGAAACTTAAAACAACACTTCTGGTATTAACACCTTCTGGTAGTTATGAAAAAATTTGTATTCTCTAAAAGAAATTTTTTAAAATTGATGAGTTTAATGAAGTTAGCTTTGTATAGAAATTTTTACACAAGCACTTCTTTTGTGCCACATTTTCTGGCTTTGTCTCACGAAATGCTTGCAATGACATGTAAAGTTTTCCAAACCAAAATAATTTTATTGCTTTACCCTTGCACGTGTTCTCGTCTCATCCACTTCTTGTATCACAATCAATGCAAAACTTATAAGACATGAAAATCTAATAAAAATATGTAATCTTATTAAGATCACATATTGATTTTGACAACAAAACAGGTTGAGACCGAAGTGTTACTTGCATGCGACGACATATAAAAACTAAATTTAGAAGAGTTGACTTAGTTTTTTAAATTAATGAAGCTACGTGAATACCTTAATATTTCTTTTATTGTAAGCGAAAATGTAAGAATCGATTCTTTTATTTAAGTAGCTTTGCTTGCATCATATTTTTTGCTCTCATAGAAAATTGTGCCCTTGGTAGGGTGCCAACAAGAAAAAAGTTCCTCCTTGAACTGATTTAGAAAGTGCGCTTTACACATACCTACCCTGCTTTTTATTTGCTACCAAATAGAATATGTGTGCTCTCATGCTTTTGATAAAAATTCCAAGTTTCTTGAATAACAATAGCCAAAGTTTGAAAAATGGATTTACAATCAGAGCCAAGTTAAATTGAACTGCAGATGAAGACAACGCATAAGAAAAAGAGTTTGAGCACAGTTGTACATCAATTCAATTGGGGGCGAAACAAAGGGGTTAAGCTAGATGCTTGTAGCAGTGACTGGTTAAAAATTTCAAAGTAGGTGTCTATTAGAAAGACAAACGTAGTCATGAATGTATTTTTGTAGTTTTTTTTTTGCTATAATGTAATAATACAGAAGGAAAAAATATCAGAATTTTTTTGAATTAAGTAAAGAGAACAGAAACAATTGTTGGTAACCTGACAAAAAATGTATAGATTTTAAGCATACCACTAACAAGACACTCTATTCTATAAAGACCGTAAGCATCTTCTGCAGCCTATGTCCGAGTTTAACAAAGTTTTAAGACCCAGAGTCCGTAGATTAAAAGTGAATTTAAAAATCAAAAAGCGGCACCATCCAAACCATAATTCGGCAAAAAGTAACACGTGTATTTATTATTTCAGTATTAGAAGCAGGACTCCCATTTTCACGAATTTTAGGAACTGTAAGAAAATCACTTAAAGATGTAAAAGAACGTATTCATGTGCACACGTATTCAAGCGTTCAGGGTTTTAAGTATTCACGTTTTCACGATTTTCGCGCATCTTAATTAATTCCATCAGAATTGTGGAACCATTCGAACAGCTATTGACAAGCGCGTTGGAAGCTAATTTCATCTAGGGGGGCAGTACAAATGGGGGTGCAAAAAAATCACCAAAATTTCTTAAAAGAAACATGAATATGAATAAACAAATTTTTTATTTTAGTTTCAAAATGAAAAAAATATAAAACTAAATAAAAAAATATTAAAATTTCATTATTTTTAAAAGTTTTTCCAATTTCGATATTAGAGATCATTTTTTAAAGGATCTTTCATATGGTAATATGGAAATATGAGAAATAATTGTTGCTTTTATAAAGCAAGACTAGGTATAACAAAAAGTTATATCAATTTAAATTCTTCCAAAATTTTTCTTTCTGTCCTTGCGAGAAACAAACTCTTTCACCACCTCCATCGAATTCAATTCTTCGGTTTTACCTTCGTGAATAAGTGCCGCATGAGTGAGTCGTTTCTGTGTCATAGTTGTTCGAAAATACGTTTTAAGTCGTCTTAGTGCACTAAAAATTGTTACACTATGTACGCAACAAACAACTTTCTATACAGAAAGCTCAGACTATAAATTTTATAGAGCAACATTTTTATGCGAGCTTGCATTTTCTGAGTTCGCTGAGCATAAATAATTAAGTGGACGGATACTGTGCATACCCACTGGTAAATGGACACATGACGTTACCAATTATTTCTTAAATACAATAAATCTGTGTTTACAATTCTCAATTACATTCGTTCGTAAATGGCCGCTAAAAAACTTACACAGTAAGCGTCGATGGGAGTAGGTATGCACAGGATAGGAGAGAACATAAAAATTTTACGAAAATCCTCTTTATGCCAAAACCACAAAGAAATCGAGAGAGATCATACTAAAAAGAAGCAAACAAAAGCAAATGCCACCAATTATTTTCTTTATAAATTTTACAGTTGAATGAACGGGCTTATTACCTTTTTTCTAGCAATTCAGAATTAATGTTTTATTAGATTAGGTTATTTTCTATTGCATTAATAGAACACTATGTTCTATTTAAATCATAAAGATTAATCATTTTTAAAAATATCCCTCCAGGAAAAATCGGAAGGCTTCCATCTAAAAGTGATAAAGAACATTCCCATCCGTATGTTTTGGAAGCTTAAGGTTAGTTTTGCATTTATGTTGTTTCCAAACCGCTGCCCTCTTGAAAAAATTGGAAGACTTACATATGGAAATGATGAATAAACATTCCCCATGATATCTTTTGGAATAGTATTGGTAGTTTTGAATTTATGTTGTTTTCAAACCACTTCTTGAAGAACGCATGTGGAAACTTTTACTTATTGTCAAGCAATGACAACAAAAAATATTAATATCATTGTTTCCCAGCAGCTTATTATAGAATTCATGTGAACTGTTTTAAAAAATATGTTTTACTAAGCGACCTTTCTAGTCTAGTGGTAGCGCGCTTGACTGTCGCTCAGGGGTCCCGGGTTCGAATCCTGGCCGGGCATTTTCATAACAAGGGAGAGGAATGTTTTCACATTAATTTTCAGAACAGGGGAGAGGACTGCTTCTAATTCACTTCATAAGACACCGGAGAGGAATGTTTTCACTTGACTTTTTAACACAGCGGAGAGGAATGTTTTCCTCTAATGACATGCTGTGTAAAAAAAGCAATGGAGTGTGCAACGATGGGGAATGCTTCCTACATTCCATGAATGTTTCTTGGTTACATCCGGGATTGCTCACATTTCCTGGAAGGATGGTACACTATTTCACTACAAAACTTCCTGTTAGAAAACATGATTTTATTTAATTTCTCTTTCGCTTTTTTTAAATGTTTTTTAATGTTTTTTGCCTATTACTTTTGTGTTCTAATTATCTATATTTAAAAAAAAAGCCAACGCAGACGCTTTTTGCCACCTTGACATAAATACATATGGAAGACATGATATAAGAAACCAGGTAGCATTGACAATTGCTTATTTCCTCTTCTACGCGTTAACTATCTACCACCAAAAACAGCTGTTAGTGAAACGAAGCGTGTCAAAAACAACCATTACATAAATTCAATGGTCGCATTCAGCGGAGTCAACAGTTGGCAACTGTTGTGCTGTTAAATTATTTAACACAGAAAAAACGCTGCAAATTTAAGTGTAAGACCTTTGCAATTTAATTATTTACACAATTTAATAATTAAATTAAATAACTTTTAACTTGGTTAGCTCTTTTTAGCTATTCACAACAGTTGACTCCGCCAAATGCGGCTATTAAGAATTGTGAGCACTGTCTTTGTGAGTAGATTTTTTGACGAGATGGTTAACAGAACAACTGTCAATGTTACCTAGATAATTCTGACATGTATAGAAGATAAAAAAAAATAAAAAAATTAAAAAAATTTAAATTGATCTGTTTCTCTAGAAAATTATACCTATTTTAAAAATAAAAATTTTTTGCAATTTTAGAAAGTTATCCACTAGCAAGATATTCTATATCTAGAACTAAAGGGCAAAAAAATACACATATAAACCAGTCGTTTGTATCAGAAATAATAAGAAAACTATCAAACTATAAAATATAGAACGAAACGCCTTTGATCCAAAACTTTACGCTAACCCATATAAATCGTAAGCCTAATTAATGTAATTAAGAACATTTGGGTATATGAATCGTCCCTGTTCCATTAATTGTTTGGATTTTATGTAGAAAAAAAACAACAAATTGAGCAAGGTAGAGAAAAAGACCTGAAAGCACAACCAACCACTTTACAAAGAAAGAGGGCGTGTCGAAAAATTATATGTTACTTTGATAAAAAAAAGTCTAACAATCGAATTGCAACACTGAAAGTTTCAACTTTGCCATAGTAAGCAACATCCAGCAAACGCTTGTTTCCATTCAGTTGGCAAGTAATAAAATCGTAAGCGTGAGAAATAAATAAAAATACAAAAACTAAGTTTCCTTAACTATTTTTGACATAAGGTTGGTATTATGATTATTATTATTATAACGAAATATCGCCAAGATTAAAGCTAGACTGACTAGCTTTTAGGTAGCATTACATATCCGTTGGGCTTATTGCGGATTTTTGCCATTAACTATGCATTATTTCTAAGCACAATGTGCATAAACTTCTGAAATAAGCAGCCGAAAAACTTGTATTTCATTTTTTCTCATTTCTAGATATGACAGATAAAAATGTAATACATTTTGACTTTTATGCTCCCATTACAGCAACAACATTGCATTACTGCTGGGCAACCAAGCACACAGTCTTACACAAAGAAACACACCCAAAAACATACACATGGACCGGCAACACCACACGAAAGTGTCGCCCACGGGCACCAACATTTCGCCATAACCTCCTATTTGCAAGTGGGAATGAAAACGCTGCGGTCTCGAATAGCACAACGAGATTCTCTTATTTTTGTGACCGTTATTGCCACACTTCGGATGAATGAAATCGTTGATCGCCCAAAGGTCAAGAAAGAATTTTGTCTACATCCTAACGTTCCTAAGGTTTGCGTACACATACGCAAGTATTATGTTTTCAAGATTTTTTTTTTTTGCTTTGCACCATCGCATGACTGCAGGGCGCGTTCCAAGATGTAAACGCACATTATTACACAAGTCAAAGCTTAGCTAGTTTAGATATAATTCGCGACGGTTGCCCAATCATGCCAAGAATTGCCGCCTTTACACGCCTAAAATCATATAAATTATGCATAAAGAAAACTTACCCTTAAAAGCAGGCTGTTTTTGTATAGTTTGCTTATAGTTTCTTCAACTCCATTGTTTGCAGAATATAGCTATGGCACACATCCTTGCAGTATCGCGACAGGAGCATTGCTTCAATGTCGCTTAAACATGGATTGATGAATCTTATCCGACGCAATCTTAAATAGGTACATTTTGCATTCAGAGTTTAAAAGGAGTATAGCGCTTAAATGTTTCATTGTGATTATTCTGTGAGGAAGTGTACTGTATTGGATTCTACTCTGCCAGCGAATCACCTTCATAGATCATCTTGTATACATGGCGCACAGTGTTTTGATTTCATACATTCCCGTGCCAAAAATAGTAAACATTGACGGATTTTGATAAAATTTGGTACTGAGTCGTTTTTTAGTCCTATTAGGAATATTAAGGAAAAAATTGTGCATATCGGACTAATACAATCCCTCCCTACCGTACAAAACCAAACTTGGAAACAGGAAATGTCGATATATTTCCATGAAATTTAATACGATGTAGTCTTTTGGGCTTATTAACACAATTTTTAAACATAGTGTACATCGATTCGCTAACACCACCTCCCCTTCCCCTTTCCCCCACCCCCTCTCCTTCCTCATCCCACCATACAATCCGATATTGAAAAATATTCTAACATCAACAGACTTCAATGAAATTTTGTACATTGATGTATTTTTGATTTTTTTATACAATTTTTTAACATGATGTACATTGAGACTCACTGACCACCATCAAAATTTACCTACTAACCATCTCTTCCACCTCAAACTTTTCAATTCGAAACTGGAAAACAGGCAAGCATCCACAGATTTCGACTAATTCTAAGGGAAAAGTTGTGGTTTTTTTTAAGCAAGCTCAAAGACAATTACAACAATATTATTCTATCTAGCATTTCTAGTTTAACAACAACAAGAAAAAGTTATAAAAAAAATACAGTGTAGCGCTGTATTCACACTGTATATACTAAAGTCAAGGTTCATTTATAAGGTTGTGGCACTTGAGAGAAATGCACTCTTTTTCCCGCCTTCGCTCGAACTGTCACTGTGCTTTTCTTTGTTCTAAGCATTCCTTTTCTTCATTTCTTTTCTTCCATTCTGACAGTTCTACCGAGCTCGCTCTCAAGTGCCACAACCTTATAAATGAGCCTTGACTAAAGTGAAACTTTTTGAAACTAAGAATATGAGAGATTTTTGGGAAAGCGCCAGAGAGAAAGAGAGAGAGAGCAACTTAAACGAAATACAATAAAAAAATTGCATAAAAATATTCTACTTATTTAATATTTACTCTGTCATTGGTTGGTGCTTTAATTGGTAATACTAATTTAATGTTTTTTTATTACTAAGATATGAGATATATGTCCATGATTTCCTATTTTCGACGTGAAAAAATTGCATATATTGTAGGGAGATCCATGGTGAAATTATTTATCAAGTAGCCTTGACCAATAAGGTTCATTTATAAGGTTATGGCACTTGAGAGAAATGCACTCTTTTCCCGCCTTTGCTAGAACTGTCACTGTGCTTTTTTTTTCTATGCATTCATTTGCTTGATTTCTTTTCATCCATTCTGACAGTTCGACCGAGCTCGCTCTCAAGTGCCACAACCTTACAGTGCACCCTTAGTAGAAGGATAGAGGTAGCTGCAGCGCTGACTGTGCTCTCTCTGTACTTTTGTTTTATGCAGCCAACTTCACATCCGCACGCACTGTCAAAATTGGAAATTCGATTCATGTTGCGGTAGTCCGGTGCGTGTTTCGGTAGGCTTCATACAAAATTTATGTGCATGAGCAGATTTTGACAGTTAAACCATGCACGCGCAGTTGTTTAGGGTGGACTGTTATAAATGAGCCTTGGCCTTGACGACTACCTATTTTCTCACGAGCTGCAGTCAACGAACGTCAAACAAAAGAAAATATAAAACGAGCGTTCAATAACAGTTTTTTTTTAAAAACTTACATGAAATTTATTTATTTATTTTCTTTGTGTGACACAAAACATTTTTGATATCGCCATTTTGCATCAGCTGCCATAGCAACCATAGCACGCTCTCGTTTTGATTTTCTTTTGTTTGACATACATTGACCGCAGCAAAAATTTGTCGCTCATACTTTGTAATAAATATACTATGGGGAGATCTATTCTGGAAACACAAAATACAAAAAACACAAGATATAGAAAAAAAATTTCAATATAATTCATATCAAAAAATTGGTGCCCCCTAGAGAGGTCAAATAAATGAGCTGGTTCTATTAATTTTTCTCCATCAGCATTTCTTATGAACAAAACTACACTCTATCTGCTGCTTTACTGGTGGTGCCCACACAAGAAACATAACAAATACAAAAAAGTCTATTATAGTTCATATAAAAAAAGAAGTATGACCCCTAGGGGCATCAAATTTATGAGCTGGTCCTATTAGTTTTCCACCCTCAACATTTCTTCGGAACACGGAGGTCCCCATACAAAAAACACACAAAAAAGAAAATATCATTGCTCATGTACATAGAAACGTGACGAGACTCGAAATATTTTTCATGACGAACATTATTCGTAACGAAACTCTAAAAATTTTACTCACAGTATCAAATCGCCGCCTGAGAAGTTTCACTTCAAAAATAGAATAGCAAAGCAAAACAACAACAGAAACATCGTTTAAAACATGTGTTATCGATTTGTCATTATTGCTTCTTGCACTGACATTAATTTGTCTACATTTGAACCACGATTTAATTGCTATAGGTTGTCCATTCGTTTGACGTTTTCTCACAAGAACGAAGACATATACCCGTAAAATTGAAGAGGAGAGCGAAAGAGTAATTTTTTAATGACAAAATATAGCTCAGTTGCCTAAATATCATACTTTTCCGTAGTACTAAATACCAGGGACCGTACCGGTTATGGTTTTTATCAAAAAAGTCGGATATTAACAGTTATCATTTAACTTTTATTTTTTCCGACAAAAATACTAGTTATTTAATGCCTTTAATTTTTCGGGCAAAAATAAATGTTTCTTTTGACTTTTATTTTTTAGGTCAAAAATAATAGTTATTTTGTGCCTTTTATTTTTTCAGTCAAAAATATCAGGCAATTTGAATTTTTTTAAAGGCCATTTGAACGGCAAAAAGTTTTAAAGGCGTCTCATCAGCGCGCACATTTTGAGCTATAAAACTTTTTAGTTTTTAAAGTTTTTTAATTCGGCCTTTGAAAAAAATCAAATTGCCTGATATTTTTGACCGAAAAAATAAAAGACACAAAATAACTGTTATTTTTGACCTAAAAAATAAAAGTCAAAAGTAACAGTTATTTTTGAACGAAACAAAATAAAAGGCAAAAATAACAGTTAATATTAATTTTTATAGTAACAGCCAAAAATTTAAAAGGCATTTAATATTTGCAAAGCTGCTGCCATTACGATAATAATGGTATATTTAAAAAAGTCCTCCGGCCACTTTTTCGTTATGCCTTTTTCATCTGAAAATTGTAAAATAACAGTTATTTTCGGTCCCCGCTTAATACACAAAGATAATTTCACTAGTGCTTTAACTACTACGTTTCAAACAACTTGTTTGTTGTGATTGAAAATTTTATTGAGTTTTTAAAAAGGTAATGACACTGTTTTGTTGTGTAAATCAATACAGAACTAATAAAAAAATGTATAATTAATGATTATTTGTATAATTTTTTATCTTTAAATTTACAATTAGTAAAAGAAGAGGCAGTTCAGAAATAAATTTAATTGAAAACATGTTTTTAAGTATAGATTGAATGTTTTAGAAGCATTTTGCTTTTTCATCATCATTTCATTTTTTAAGTTGTTACAGGAATGACATTAATTGTCAGGAATCGCAAAATCGATTTTATTTGGAGTTCGCAGGAATCAGAGATAACTAAAACACTTTTCCGCACGTTTTTATCATATATTTGATAACTACTTTAATGTGATAAACTAAATTTCGTTTTAGTCTATCACTAACTGAATACACAGCTGGTGACAGAAATGACAACTTTATATTGGTTTTCACTCGTCAAGACTCTAAAACTTGACGCTTTAATTTACGCAATGTAAAAAATTTTAAACTTTTAGCTGATCAGTTTTGGTGAACAGCTTCCATTTTCCAAAAAAATAATATGGATTTTTATATACTAAATGAAAGATAAAGCTTTAGACTTTATATATAAAATATATTTTTGACACCTTAACGTTGCAAATTTTTGAGAAAATAACTAATTAAAAGCAAAAGAAATATAAAAGTGCTCACAAAATTTAAATTATTGCTTTAATTTATTTTTTTTTTTTATTTTGTTTAATATATAATTTTATTATCTTTCAAATGGCATGCCAATATTTTAGATCTATAAGATAATGGTAAAGATATAGATATATTACTGAACAGATATTTTTCCAAGCAAAACATTTTAAAAATCGATAACTCGATAACTAGTTGAGGTATCGTTTTTTTGTTCGACCAAATATAGTTTCTTTTCTTCTGAACAAAAAACCATTTCCAAACATTTCCATACTGCCGGAATTGTCAAAACGAAGCAAAACTTTTTCTATATTTTCTTTTGTTTCCATTCGCCACACAGCTAAATTTGACAAACATGGCAGTATGGAAAGAGAGCACAGTCAGCGCTGCAGCTACCTCTATTCTTCTACTATGGGTATAAGTATTCTTCTACCATGATTTTCACAATCAGTTTTTTATCATCTGTCTTCAATGTGTTCAAGCCAGGGATGGAAGTACCAGAAAAATAAAGTACTTTTTTTAAAAAATTGTGCTTACTGAAGCTGAAGCAAATAAATATTTTTTCATTTCCATAGGGATTTCTGAAGATCTTTTCAATATCTTAACCGATTTCAACAGTCAATATGAAAAGAGTTAATGAAATTTTATTAATTTTAAGGGTCCAGTTTGGTTAGACAGGCCGAAAAATAGGCAATTTTCTTTAAGAGTGTTATTATGGAAAATTCTTTTTTTTTTAAACTGATTCAAAAATAACAAAATGGCGGCGATTGAAAAATTGTTTGTCATTTTTGCTGAAAATTTTCATTACATTTTAATTGATAAATAATCCAATATGCAATGTATTGGTAAGAATTTGGAAGATTATTGGTAAGATTATGGTCCATGGACAATTAAGTAACACGTTTTTAAAAAAAATATTATAATTCGTTAAAAATTGACTAATTGCTACTATGATCCACAAACTGATCCAGGGCATAATTTCGCTAGAAACAGGTTGTCGCCTCGCCATCTAGAAAAAATTAGCAAAAAATATATGTGAATGCCCCATTATTGAAGACAACAAAAGACTTTTCTTAATTTTTTTTTTCTTTTTCCGTTAGACCGTGGTTCCACTCGAAAGGATTCAGGGCCGCCCAAAATAAACATGTTTTAGGTGCACTTAGTTTTTATTTAATTATGAATAAGGTTTGAAAACATTATTTTAGCTTTTGGAAAATATCAAATTTATTTAACCCCGTTTTTCGAAGTTAGAATTTTTAAAAATTATTTATATTTTTTAAATTCTTATTTAAATACTTTTTGATAAAGTTCCGTAAAAATGTATAAAAACAATTACAGGTTTGCAGATATCATGCTTTTAAAATATGAATTTAAGAAAAATGTGTCAACTATCGGACACTATATCTCCGAAGACGCACATTTTAAAAATTTATTTATTTACATATTTTGTATCACTTATTTGCAATGCATTGATAAATTTTTAAGAGTGTCTTTTGCCTTTTGTAAAAGTGCACGAATCAGAAAAAAAATTGCAAAAAAAAACTCATCTACATATAAGATGTATGTGTGTATCCCTTTAAGGTATTCTTTTTGTATTAAATTAATTTTTAATACATTTTTAAAAACAAGCGAATTAGCAAATTAATATATAAAAAAATAAAGATTTTAAAATTTGTATCTTCATATGCTATTATTTTGTAAATTACGGCTTTTTATAGACTTTAATATATGCATTAAATTTTTTAATGAAATCAGATTGAAGGGTTAACTTTTTATCACCCATAAAATTATTTTCAGATATTGGGCTTGAAACTTTAAATTTGTTTTAAAAAAAAACGAAAAAAACGGTTTTTCACTTCATTCGATCATAACAACCATACTACTAACACTTTTGGCACATTTTATCTTAAAACTTTTGTTTGACTATCCTCTACAACATACAACAACTCATTGAAAGAAAATAAAAGTTTTAAAAGCGTTTATGTAAATTATTGCTCTCAACAAATTTTTTTGAATTTTGCCATTTATATGAAAAATTGGGGCTAATTGAAAAAAAACCAATACGATATTTGAATTCGATGAACAATTTCACTAATAAAAATGCTATCGCTGTTTGCTGTGGTGAAAGTTTCAAAAATCTTTGGCGTAGTGTAATTATGTTCAAGTAACTTTAGTAGCAATGATAACAATAACGAAATGTCAAAGTAAGCAACAAGGTGCATCAAAAATTGAAAATTACATTAATTACATTTACATGCTACTTGATTTTTGTAGCTCCGAGAAATTTAAAAAGTACGAAATGAAAATGCACGAGCCTAAACTCTCGTCTGATCTCAAAAGTACCAAAAATAGCACAATTGGGGCTACAGTTCCATTCCTGGTTCAAGTTCTTATTCATTGTCTTTCACGCTCTTCTTATGTTTGACAGCTACGGTACCCACCTCTCTGGGACGACTCTTCCATGTTAAATATATCTTGCGACAGCCTATAATAATTAAATCATGATTTGAACCATAGCTGAATTCTGCCATGGATTTGAACTATATATATTTGAGGCAGTCAAGTTTATCTTTAATTTCGCGCCATGCAGAGAAGATATCACCAGAAGGTAACTTGCATAGAACATGTCTCATAAAGAACTAAATTTCGTCATGATTTGCAGACACTTGCAGCTGGGACATATTTTATTCGATAAAACATACTTTTAGCAAACTTAAGCAAACAATTTTGGAATATACTTCGTTATACTTTTTTTATTCTCTTTCACACTTTTAAAATCACTTTTTTCACTTGAACAATAACTACGACTTTAAAAATGTCCGTACAACGAAAGTTGAAGTCAAAACAAAACCCGAATAATTTTCTTAGTTGCATTTGAATACAAGTTTTAAAAATATGCTCCATTAATTAGGGTTGCATTTATTGTAACTCAATTGGAGGATGCGAAAGTTGGACCAAAATTTCGGTTTTTTTTTTTTTGCTAAGCTATCGGTTTTTCTTAGGCCTTTTCCACACTTGGTCAACGCAATTCCAACACAACTTCAACGCAACAGCGAAAAAGTTGTAAAGCAATGCAACTATAAACCGAATGCTTTCAGACTTGCTTCAAAAGTCATGCAACATATAATAATTGTTATTATATAATAACTCATGTTTTTCGACTTCTTGCACTGATTTAATATTAAACACTTGCTCATTCATCTTGCAAACTATTTCTTCTTCTTTTAGATTCTATTAGGAACTAATTAATTAGCTTATTCACCTTGATTAATATAAAGCCTACTACACTACAAATACTTGAATTCACAAAACAAACAAACTGATGCAACACGTCGCCGATGAAAATTTCGGAAAGCCGCGTTGCGTTGAACAGGTTGAGAACGTGTCGAGAACTTGTTGCATGCAAGTTGCTTAATCTGAAGGTTCCGGTATAAATACACAGGCTAGCAACTTGAGTTGGAGTTGCGTTGACCAAGTGTGGAAAAGGCCTTACACTTGATTTTTAGAACTCCGTGTAACAAAACGAAAAAAAAATTAAAAACCTTTTGGGATTCTTTGTCGTTGAAGTGTGTTCTATTAGCACACAAAACTTTTTTGGAAATCGATTTTTTTCTATTTATGGCAAAAAGAAAACACTGTGCGGCGCAGTATTTTCATGCCATACTAATAACGACATGTGTGACCCGGTTAACAATTTGACTAAGACATTTAACACTACTTGCAACTCAGTTGAGATCACCAAAAATAGGGTAGCTTTTAAGAACTGTATCATGGAGTCTGTTCGACAATGCATCACGATTTGATGATGCTTGATAGAAAAATTACATTTTAGAATGTTGGACGTTTGCAGTGCTGCCAAATTGGTTTTGTTTAACATTTCGCTAATGCTGCAAAATCAGTTTGCGCATCGTGAAGCATTTCCAAACGGAACCTTTTTAAATTAATTTGAAATACGATTAAATTTTGTCAAATTAGTTACTGTGAAACAAATTGTTAATAGTTGAATAAATAGATAAATAAAAATAAATAGAAAAATTTGAAAAAAGAGGGTCAGTGACGGATTGTAATTTTTTGTACACGGCAGTTTTAAGTATCACTAATGGTATTCCCTTAAAAGTTTAAATTTCCCATTTCGTAAACATGTAAACTTCAGAGCTCTTGTTAAGGGAATGCACTATTTGTCATTCTGTTTAATTTTCCGCGCACATGTCAATAACAGCTGATGTTATAAATTTAACAATATAAAATTTAAACATTTATGATGCCTTAGCAAAGTGAAAAGAAAAAATTAATTGAATATTTAAAACAATATGCATTTTAGCAGTTATTAATTGAGTATATAATAGAATCGTTTCCAGTTTGACAGCTGATAGTTTAAGCAAACATTTTTACTTAATTTACGCATAGAAATTGTAGCTTAAACCTTATAAAAAATGTCCCATACAAAATTTGCTTAAAATTCCCCAATTGTTTAAAGTTAAGCAGTTTAAGAGATTTAAGCAGTTTAAGAAGCGTTAAGGTAAGCGTACTGATTTTGACAATAAAGTAAATATAAATGTCAAATACGTCAAAACATTTACCACATAAAATGTGCTAAAAATTAAAATTTCTTTTAAAGGTGAAAAATTTTGAGACTTTCACTGCTCGTTTACAAAAAATAAGAAGACTTATCTAAGAAGTTATTTTTGACTTAAAGCATAGTACCAAGAGTGTTCCTGTACTTTTAAGACTAAAAATGTTAAAACTGTCAAAAGCGTGACAATAAGAAAAAATCCCTCAAAAATAGATAAAAACACAAAAAAGTATGGGAACTTTTTCGGACTAAAATTGTGTAAACTGTCAAAAGCGTGAGAATAAGAAAAAATCCCTCAAAAATAGATAAAAACACAAAAAAGTATGGGAACTTTTTCGGACTAAAATTGTGTAAACTGTCAAAAGCGTGAGAATAAGAAAAAATCCCTCAAAAATAGATAAAAACACAAAAAAGTATGGGAACTTTTTCGGACTAAAATTGAGTAAACTGTCAAATAAAATCGTTTGCCGAAATGAAGAAAAATTGTCACATTTGTATGTATACAATATTGAAAATAACTCTCAAATTAACATTTACATTTAGCTTTTTACAATTTAACATGCTTCTAGTTTCCATTCCAATAGTTTTTATTTATTTCAAAGAACTTTTTATGTTTTGCAATTTCCTTGCTAACTTGTAAACAGCTGATTTTAAGCAGTTTGACACTTTTACCATTTTTACCAGAAGAAATTTCTCGGACTAAAACTTGCAAGTTGCAACGTTTGACAGTGAGGGGAAATTTTTTACTTCTTGACTGCACCCTCTTTTGCCATTTTTTCAAGTACGGGAACTCTTTTCGGACTACAATCTGCAAAACTGGTAAATTGGACTAAAATTTAGAGTACGAAAACATACCTACTATGTTTGCTTGCGTAAAACTTCGCTGACAACATTCATTTATTTGTTGCGTGAAATTTCTGGCTTAAAATTTGTTGCGAGGTGTTCCTATAGTAACGTTTCTCAGAGAGACTCAGAGAGTCAGTTGGGAAATTTCATATGATCTCTCTCTTTGCACTTCAAAATAAATACGCAGTACAATTAAATTGTCGTGAAAAAATGTTGCTCAGAAACATGCTGCGATAATTTCACGCAGCGGAACAGAGTACTTCGCTGACGAAATGTTGTAAAAATTTCCACGCATGTTTTGCAGCTGTCATATAAGGGCAGTTCACGATCTTGTTGCATCTTTGCAAATACAAAATAAACAGCTTTTACAAAAACAAAAAGCATTGAAAAGCTTTTGCAACATATGCTTTTTGTTTTTGTAAAAGCTGTTTATTTTGCATTTGCAACGATGCAACAAATACGTGAACTGCCCAATTGTATAGAGATTTAAGTGGAATTTCACATGAAACTGAACAGAGTACTATGCTTAAGCTTTTAAAACATTTCTAAGTTTGAATATAAAAATAAATAAACATTACTTAAAAAAATTATAAATTCCGCGTTGCATTGTGTACTGTGCATTGTACTTGAAATGTATTATTATCACTGTATTATATAACACTGATTAATTTAATTAAATAAATTTTGATTTCACTTTTTTTCAATAATTTGTACCATATGCTAGTTGTTACTAAGTTCTCATTTGTTTTGTTTTTTTTTTTCTTTTCTTATAAACCATTAAAAAACACCGTATTTTTAAAAGATTAGTTCGATGAGAGGTTTTTATCATCTACTATTTGTATTATCTAAAGTAAGTTAAAATAAGATTACAGTCATGACGTAGCTTTTACCAAGCCCTCGACACGGACAGCTTCATAAATGCACAAGCATATGATCTCGAAATTTTCCACTGCTTTCAACTGAGTTGGTTATTTAACACGCTTATTTTTTAGTTATAAATATAAGCGCACACAAGCTTTTCTACGGATTCCTGCTATATAAATTAATATTTTTTATCCTTAGAAGCTTACCGGATGCAAAAAATTTAATTAGCTAAACATTGACTGTGAAAGCCAATGAAAATATCTACTCGACCTATTTTGGATTTCGCCCAAAAAAATGGTTGTGATGGTGATTTGAAACTTGAATATCAAACATTTTGAAAATTGTAAGGAAGCGTTTTTATTTTTCTTAGATTTGTAAAAATAATTATTTTCTAAACTAAAAAAAAGAAGTTATCATAAGCATAACTTTTGAAAATATTTAGAACCTTCATTTATGTTGAATATGAGGAGTTTTTTTTAATGTTGATGCCAGTTTTGGCCAGAAAACGCAACGTTAATTTACCTATGTGAAGTTGGTAACCCACTTAAATGAAGGGGATTTTTTTTATTCGATGGTACTCTGTACCACCTTAATTTTCGTTTGTACCTTAAGGGGGGAAAAATATAGGGGTATGAAAAATTTTTGTCAACGCTTTTGTGAAGGGAATCGTTTGTACCCGTTTGTACCGATGTTTTTTTTAGAAATTTTTTTAGATTTAAAAAGAAAAGTATTTTAGATTTGTTTTTTCTTAACGAGTACGAACGATGATACAAATACATAAGTACAAAGGTTACAGATGGTTTATCGGTGGTACGAACAGATACAAACGGTATAATCGCTAAAACGAACGGATAGAAAGCGAACGATTTCTTGGTGGTACAATCAGGTACAAACGATATAATTATTACAAAGCATAAGTACAAACGATTACTCGGTGGTACAATCGGATACCGGGTGGGGTAAAGGCTTGCAATTTTGTTTCTTTTACTTTTCTTCTAACATCTAAAGAAAACATTCCCAAAATTGTAAGTCAATCAGAGCACAACTCTCGAAGTTATTGACTAATTAGTCCTCTCTCCTCTAAAACTGTAGCTCCGACAGCGAACATTTTGAACGCGTTTTTCTCAAAACCACTTTTTAAAAGTCCGTGTTCACTACCATTTAAAAATTACATTACTTATTCATTTCAAACTTGGTACACACTTTCTACATATAAAATACCTCCCCACCCCACGATGAGTTTTAGATTTTTTTAAAATAAAGGAAGTTTTCCACTTTAAAAATTACTGAATTTTTCGTGAAAAATAGCAATTTTCACTTCAAATGAACACCAAAAGTTTAAAAATTAAATAAATAATAATCAGAAAAAATTTGAATGTTCTCTAATTTCAGATAATTTCCAGCTGAGATGCAGTGAACACTGTAATCGTATTTTTCCAAAGACGTTCTTGGAAAAGCTTTGTTACCGGGTAGTTAACCGATTTTTTTCATAAAATAATTACATAATGTTTTTAAACTGATACCTTATACTGTACAAAAGGTATCAATAAATTTGCTCCATTCATATTTCTAAAAAAATTAGCAAGTGTTTTTTTACGCTGAAATACTTACTCCTCTCTTAAAAATTAAAACTCCCTTTTCCGATTCCCTGGGAGTAAAGTTTCATGATTGGGCTCAATATAAGAAAAATTTTACTTTTACGCTATAGTTATTATTAATCTTACCATTCTATTTCTTATTTTTAATATGCTTGTGTGAATCAAGCATTTTAATACTTGAAAATTTACTACTTATGCTTAGTATATTACAATACCTTTTTTAGATTTGAAGTTTTGTTACTCGCTTTAAATACTTGTAATTTGTTTATTGTCCCTGTTGGCTTCTAAGTTACACATGAATGAATAAATAAATAAAAATAAATAAATAAAAATAAATAAATAAAAATAAATAAATAAAAATAAATAAATAAAAATAAATAAATAAAAATAAATAAATAAAGTTAAATAAATTAACTCGGAATGTACGTTCCATAAAATGCTATGTTATGAAAGTAGTCTAGGCTATGTCTTAAGTATATGCGAAATTATAAACAAAATTTATGAAAGCCAATAAAGTTGTATCTACCTCCGCTATAAATTATTTATGACAATTGTGAACCTATTGAACCTTCTCTTTAAAACAGTCGGTTCGGTTAGGAAGCCTAGAATGTAAAAAGATTAAAAGACCATTTAAGTCATTTACAGAAATCAGCTTTCCAGATAAAGGTTGCGGTTTTAAGTCATGGCCGATAAACATTTCGGAATAATTTGCTTTTAGCTTGACTTAAAAAAATAAAAAAGCTGAAATAATCGGGTTTTTGCTCAAATTTTAGAAATCAATATCGCAAAAGTTTACATTCTCCCTACCCTTCTATATGGTTGTGAAATGTTCGCTAATTGTGATTGCACAAGTAAGCAAAAACTAAAAGTAGCTTTTAACAACATATCTTGATACGTTTATGGTTTAAAACCTATCTCACTATGCAATACATATATACAATATGACCCTGGAAAGCATTCTTAAATTGTGAACTTTATTATTGCTCCATAAATTGTTATATACTAAGGAACCTTCTTACTTGCATAACCGTCTTACTATCTCGAGATCTAATCGGTCCAATTCATTAATACAATTTCGTCATTTCTGTCTAACATCTGAGAGGCAATTCTATATTTATGCAATTCGTCTTTGGAACTCGTTGCCCCTTTTATTTCGATCTATTCAAAACGCTGTGCAGTTCAAAAACATTCAACTTACATATCGCTACCTTAATATAGAAAGGCCCTAACTCATTTTTTGTTACTTTACATGAGATGGAAAAAACTTAATAAAAATTATAATTTTGCGGGTCCGAATTTTCTTGAAATGGATTTTTTATTTAAGACACTAACCAATTCAATGCTGTTGCAACATTTTTGCAGCAATTTTTTTTTCTATAGCAATTTTTTTTGCAAAAACCTGCAAAAAAATTTATTTTGAAAAAAAATGAGTTGGGGCCTTTCTATATTAAGGTAGCGATATCTTTCTACGTTGCAATAATTTTCAATTTTTAACTACCAATTTATTTTTGTGTAACATGAAAACTTTTTCTAAAAATATATTTAATTTTTTTCATTAGTTTTCAAATTAAACTATCTCATTGTTATAAGTTGTACTACAATTACTTGAAATGATCAAAATATCAGAACAATGATTCCAACATTTATTAAGTAATATTATTTTAAGATATATTTATTTTCATTCTTCTAGATTTTTTTCCCATGTATTTCTTATGAAAAATTAATTAAAATTGAATAATTTTTAAGTTTAATACAAATGTTTAATTTCTACGATGCCAGTGCTTTAATCATAAGGTTCTTACCTTGTTGCACTATTATATCGAATAAATAAATAAATACAAATACAAATACAATATTTAAAGTCAATATGAAATCATGTTCTACAATATATGATTCTAATAGTACCTTCGAAAAAGAGGTACGACAATTTTTCACTTTGCTTTTTTGCTTTAAGAATCTAAAAATCATTATTATTTACTGTCTCTGATACATTGAATACAGATTGTAAATGAGATTACAAAATGCTTGATTTTTCCAATAAAATTTCATGAGACAAAAGGGCCCTGCTTATGACAAAGTGATTACAAAGTTAAGGTAGAACAGCAACAAAAATTACCTTCACGATTTAATAAAAAGTCAATGTTTGGAGGCCAATCGAAATCACGTTTATTTGTAAGTCTTGAAATCAGTTTAATTTACATACATACTTAAGTCTGTATATAAAGTATACATACATATACTTATTTAATTACACCGCAGAACCCACTAAGCCTAACAATAGTGGGCGACATTAACGAAGTTCGAATCGTTGTTTTTCAAAGTGTTTTTATTTCTAAATCGTGGGAGTGTGTGTGTGTGTGTTTGTGTGTGTGTGTTAATTCAAATTTAATTAAATGCGAAATCAACGCTTCGTTATGCCGCTTATATAGGTTTACATTAAATACTTCTAAGAATACATTCTAAGAACTACAAACATACACACATACATATCTCTAAATTGCTAAAGATACAATATTTGTATATTAATGTACGGTTAAAATAAAAATACGCAAATGTATAAAGAAGTAATCACAGAAATATCTAGATCTTGTACATTTATGTACACGTATGTGTGTGTGTATATATGTATATAAATTCAGGAGTCGGCAACATTTTAATGAGTTTACCCTTAAAAATGCAAGTTAAAATTAAAGCAAAAATTTAAAGCAAATATTTAAAAAAGTACATTTTTTCCATAACTAAATGATGGAGCATTTCGTACTTTCCCGCAGCACAGCTCCAAAACCCAAACTCCGATTTTTTTATAGCAAAAAAAAATTATAAATTAGTTGGAACTTCCTTTTTAAGGGCGTCACTCTCGTCATAATTATATTCGACTCAATTTAATTTATCTACTGATAAAAAGGAAGTTTAGATAGCCGTCATATTAGTTAATTATTTTTTTTTTTTACTTTTTATATCTTCTTTGAATATGGCAACAAAATTCGAATAACAAATAATTTGCCTATTCGGAAAACTTAATGTGATTTTTATGATCCCCCAATTTTCATTATATCAATTATTGTCCGATAAACAAAACATATATACTTGGACTAAAAATTAAGCATTTCTATATGGGTTGAACAAAACAAACAAACAAACAAAGTTAAATTCAAATTAATAGCTACAAACTATATAAAATTTGTTTTCTGTTAACGAGTGTAATACTTGCACTTAAATGAGTAAAAATAATACCGCTATATCGATACATATCAGTAGCAGGACTAAGTCCCATCCTCTTTGATCGATTTAAGTACATATGTATTTATTCGAAGCTATCGTCGATTTATTGCGGAGTGAGTAATATTTAAAATTAAGTGAAATACTTTGATTAAATCTATGCGAAGCTTGTTTGATATTCTTGTTTCAGCTGTTTGTATTCCCGAATTCGTGTGAGCGCATATTTCTGTAAGCAAATTTTACTCCACTCAGTTAGGTATTTAAATGATATAGTAGCAAGAGATTTATTCTTACCCAGTAGCCGAACTCAATGTTAGAAGTTGTATTCACGATGGACCACAGGGTCCAGAAGAAGTGTGAGAACATAGAAAATACACGCACTTCTTTATCAACATTTTCTACTTCATCCATTTTAGGCACATAATCCTCGATGGCCTCATTGCATTTCTTCAGATACGAAACAATGAAATCACGACGCTGCTTCTGCGTGGGATACTGATTTTTATGATGGTAAAAATAAGGAAACTCAGGATTGCTATAGTCGAAGGTCCATTCTAGAAAGTGGTTTGCTAGATCGAAACCACGATAGTTATAGGCGCAATATTCGAAATCTATGATAATTAGATCGGGATCGCAGTCTTCGGAACTATTACTTAAAACGGAATCACGCGTGTTTTCGATATCGGCGGAATACTTATTGCCATTATCCTTGCTAAGGCGTTTTCTGTTAAAAAAGCGTTTAGAGCAAATAAAAAGCTAGAGTAAATGTATATTATTAAAACCAACCTTCGACTGCCTTCAAGAGTTGGAGTAGTTAAGGTATTTGCATTTGGTTCATGTTCCAACATGCTTACATCTTCCGAACTGGCCATGGCTGAATCTTCGAAATTTGTGCTAAAAATAAAACAATAAGTACCGTAGTTTTTTTAAGCAAAGTCTTTTCAAGATACCCTGAGCTGCATAATGGTAATCGGTCTAACGAAAAAGGCGTTGATTCGTTTTCACGGAACAGAATGTTGCCTTCTTGCAAATCGTTATGACAAAAAAGGACCGGATAGTTTCCGCTATCAATAATAGACTTCAGCCATTTTATTTCTTGCCAAAAGTCCAGTGAGTAAACTTCCTCCAAGCCGGCTTCAATTCCTTTGCTATATATAAAATACAGAATATAAAAGAAAAAAGAAAAAACACTCGTATGGTTAAGAAAATGTGTTCTCTGAACTATTCTAGAAAGAAAAATCTTATTTAAAAGTTTAAGTTTTAGTGTTTTTTTTTAACAATATTGGACGGAGGAATATTTTATTGGATTTAAAACTCTGCACTAAAAAAATGGTCCTTCAAACAGTTTCTGCTTTTTTGCTTCCTAATAGTAAAGTTATTAATTAATTTTTTTAAATTTTATTTTTATCAATTTTTTAATTTTAATCGATAGTACAGAAATATTCTAGAGGAAAAATCTAATCGTGACCTTTGCTATATATAAAATACAGAATATAAAAGAAAAAAGAAAAAACACTCGTATGGTTAAGAAAATGTGTTCTCTGAACTATTCTAGAAAGAAAAATCTTATTTAAAAGTTTAAGTTTTAGTGTTTTTTTTTAACAATATTGGACGGAGGAATATTTTATTGGATTTAAAACTCTGCACTAAAAAAATGGTCCTTCAAACAGTTTCTGCTTTTTTGCTTCCTAATAGTAAAGTTATTAATTAATTTTTTTAAATTTTATTTTTATCAATTTTTTAATTTTAATCGATAGTACAGAAATATTCTAGAGGAAAAATCTAATCGTGACACAAAAAAGTAGAAATAATTTTGTATTCAGTTATTTAAGTTATTATGTTTTATAAACTTATAGCGCATTCTTTTCTGAAAAAAATTCTGACCTGAATTTACAGAATGTTGACCTCTTTTGAGCTGAGAAAAGAACGAAAAAAATTCAACTTTTTTTGCATTTAGGAGTGTTCACATTTCAAACCGCTCATAAAATCGTTTGTCAAATGCAATAGAATTTCCATGGAATTCCCACGTTGTTCTATTTTATTTGACAAACGATTTGATGAGTGTGAACTGCCCTATTGAGGTTATGTATAGTGCATGCAATTTTTAAAAAATATTCATCGAGCTCTTCAGTTTTATTAAAACTAACCACTTTAATCAAAATTGTTTTGGATTCAATTTTAAAAATTTTTCAAAATTGCAACTTTTTGCCTCTCACAGCACATATTGTAATATTGAAGTCAAAATAATTTTTTTTTATGTTGGTATTAATAGAGAATGCAGAACCGCCGAATTTTACATGTCACAAACTTATGCATTTCCTATGCTTTTGCGGTCAGAATTTTTGAAAAAAGAACACGATTTATTTTGCGGTCAACATTTTTTTTGTTTAAAAAAGAACGGAAAAATACAGCCCTCTTGAAGAGGTCAGAAAGAATGCTGAATTTTTTTCCAGAAAAGAATGCGCTACTTATGTTATACGTCGAAATTTTAAGCAAAGTCGATTATATTTATCGTAATTGCAGAGTCATTAAAAACAAAAAATAAACTTTTACACATACCAAGGGAAACAACGTATTTTGACTGAACTAAACTGATAATCGTTTCTGAGTTTTATGCAACTGAAATAGAAAGAGTGCATACCGTAATATACTATATTAATATTTTTAAAAAATCTGAGAAGAGAAATGCTGTTTCAATTAAACATTAAATTTCAAATAAGTTCAAAACATGCACACTCTTTGTTGAATTTAAAATTTATTTAAGCTTAAAATGGTGTCTATTAATTTAGGGAAAGAACGAGTGAATAATTTTAAAAAAATTAGTATTTGAATTAAAAAAAATAAAAGCTAAAATTGTAATACATTAGGTTAAAAATTTTCAAAAACATTTCTTGAACTTAAGAAGAACACCGACCGAAAGTTCAAGAAATGAAAGGCAAAATTTTTAAACTACAGCAATGAACATTTAACACATTCCAAGGTTTTTTTAAACTCCGTTCATGGCCAAATCATTTTATCACTAAATAATAATAATAGTTTTCGAAATTTGACACTTTCCGTTTTTTCGTGATTTGAAACTTTTTCCGATTTAAGACCTTTTTGAAAATTTCAATATTTTTTCAAGATTTCTAAGATTTTTGCAAATATTTGGTTTTCTGGATTTTTTCAAGATTAGGATATGATCAATTGGATATTTTTAAATTATCCAGATCAGATAAATATTACAGGTGTAAATTATTGCGTCCAGTATTGATTTTTTTAAATGCATTTTTAATAGAGTTGATAAAAAAATGTTCGAAACTGCGTATGTACGAAGAGTTTCCACGATGTACATAAGTTAGTAAATTTTTATAAATTGATAAATAACAAAAAACGTGTAAAGAATTATTTTCGACTTGGCCGAAGTAAACCCTATATCGCGACGTGTTGCAGATCTGCAACATTTAGAAATTGCTCTAGTAAAATAACTTAAAGAGATCAAATTGAGTCGAAATTCTTATAAATGACTCATGAACATTTCAAATAACTCTAACTTTCCAATTGGAGAGTAAATCAATCAACAGCTATTTTCTTTTATTTCTAGTTGCAACAGCGTGATTTTGCATTTGGCAGCGGTTTGTGTTTTGCTTTATTTTTAAATGACTTAAATTGTGCAAACACTGGCTTATAGCAAAGCAAAATTCGCTTCAATTCTATGGTGCACTTCGGCAGACTCGTCCAACTCCAATGAATATCGAAAAAATAAGAAGCAACTAGAACAGACGGCAACCCTGGTAGAGTTAAAGGCTTGATCTAAAATTAGCTACGGCTTTAATGTCATATGATTAAGTGGCCGATGAGAACGTTAAAGTTCTTACGAATTTGTTCGAACACGTGTCAAATCATTTAAGACTTTAACAGTGGGTTGGTCACAGCTGAATCGCTCAAGACTACTGAAGAGGAAATATAGCAATTTCCGAAACACGCTGTCTAGTCTGCTGGGTGATTGACTCTATACTCTTGACAGAGTTGACTCTATACAGATTGACTTATACAGAGAAAAACTCGACAAAGCTCCTTTATGAATCAGCTTCAGCCAAAGCGTCCTCTATTCACGCGGCCTTAGAAATGAAATTTCAAGCGTTAAGAATACATCAAACTTTGTTGTATCAAAAACATTGATTTCTTAATAGAGGGTAGAGCACGAAATATACTACAAAAACAAATGCGAATATTTTTGTTATTTAAAAAATTTTTTATTTCGTTTGTTTCAGAGTAAAAACCGGCATAACATATTTTTAAAATTAACAGGTTTGAAGACGCAGAACTACAGTCTCCAATTTTGGCACAGAGAGCATTTAGGACTCAAACAAATAGGGACGACCCAGTCGTTGGACCATAATGCGAATGGTAGAAAGGTTCAATACACATGGCAATTTGAGGAGGACGCCCGTCCATCGAAATCCAGTAGTTCGAACACCAACTATTATCGCTGCAGTGGCTGCAGCTATTGTCAACAATACTAGCATTTCAACAAGACAAACAGCGTTTGATATAGCGTCAGTCGAAGAAGTGTTACGCAAATTTCGCACGAAGATTTGAGTTTATTTCCTTATAAAATACAAATTTTTGTAAAACATGCAATAACAACAGAGTTCAGCTACTACAGCTTTTTCGCACTTTCACAACATTTGAAATAACAACTCAGATAGCAATTCAAAAAATTTAACGCCATTGATACAAATGGCTCAAAACAAGCAAATGCTAGAAAAATTTAAAAATATTACAATAAAAAATTAAATTTTATCTATACTTCTATGCTTATTTATTATATAAAAGGCTTCTCACGTATCTGCGACGACGCTAAACTTTAAAACTACTGAACCGATTTTAATAATTCTTTCAATAACATAAAGCTACATGTTTATCTTAAAATCTTGCATCCTTTATTTTTTAAAACCAATCTTAAAAGTTACTTAAATTTAAATTTATAAAGTAGCCAAAAAAACCAAAATATAAAAATCATTACTTTATTAAATTGTCAGACACACAAGCAGTATAAAGTTTTATCCCTCTTTTCTTCTGCTATAGAGATTCTCATTGTTTCTATTGCGGTGTCGGGTAGCTTTGCACATTTATACTCTCCCATATTGAGTATGTATTAATGAGCGCTTTAAAGAGCATACTGAAAACAACCCAGTGGTAAATGGACACATGACGTAACCAAGAATTTCTTAAATAAATACAATGTAGCTGCAAGGCCTCCAACACGTGTACACAAGTCTGAATTACATTTGTTCAGGCATGGCCGCCAAACAACTGATGACATCTACCTTACAAAGTAAACCGCTTTTTTCAGAATTCTTAAAAGACTTTAGGTGATTTTTTTGTATCGCAAAATTAAATAAATGTTTAGTGGACGGGCTGTCAGAAGCAAACATACCGACACACGGATAATATAGAATGCATGTAAATAGACGGACATGTAAAAATGCAGACGAATAGTTAAAAAACAAATATTTTTAAGCTGGAACAAAAATTGAAATGAATTTACAGTAAGGTGGAGCGAAAACTATTTGTTTTTTGAAAATTTTATTTTGCCCGGCCGCAGTAAAGTCGAGAATGAATGAAAAACTTATTGTAAAGTGTGGGCGCATTAGTTAATGGGTATTGCTAAGAAGTACTGCTAGATGTGGTGTCAGGAAATTCATTAGTAAAATCTTTAATCTAAAATTATTGGAACAATGTATAACCCAAAACTACTCATTTGAAAACATGATTTTAGAAAATTATAAATCTTTCAAAAGCTTTTTTCGTGTTAAATAAAACAAAATGAAAATTTTGTTCTTTATATGAAACGAAAATAGATTCCTGAGGGAAAATATTATCGGGATAAAGTACAGTGATGTGCAAAGAAATAGGGACACCTATATTTTTATATTCAAAGCTGCATAAATTATATACAAGTTGCCCCAGATATAGCATTGATTCCCTCGGGTAGTGATTCTCCTTGATTAGGACAGTAAGAAAAGGCAAGGATGAGGGTGACCCCTCCCCTCTTTGGGAGCTAGAGGGGAAAACCAAAAATAGGTGTCATTACATTTTACTCTATTTTTAATGTATCTCTTAGCCGATTTCCAATTTCCGTCTCACTTTAGTTACGCCCACTTTTAGGGGGATAAGCGTTGAGTGAAGACGGTTTGGGTCATATTAAGCTAAAATTTTGTAATTTAGTTTATATGATTGATTACTCTCGGCAACTGTACTAAAAATGGGAGCGTCCCACTTTAGTTGCGCCCACTTCTCAGGGGATAAGCGTGGATTGAAGTAAAGCGCGCTATGTTGAAGCTTAGCTGAAATCTGAAATTTTGGCAGTCGATTTGTTTCGAGTACGAGAGGGTTCAAATTATCAAAAATGCTATATTTGGAAGGTTTTTGTACTTCGGCAACTATACTAAAATTGGTAAAAATATGTATAAAATTTATTTTCCGAATAAAGCAAAAATTCTTATATGACAGTAAGGCGGTCTGTGGCTCCTGCGTCTGCCGGAGAGCATCAATAAAAATGCTACATAGATAATTAAATGACTTAAAACATAGGTTTATGTATATACATAACGTAGAAATGATTTGAATTATGTGAAAAAATTTTTCACAGAGATTATTTTTTAAGCTGTTGAACATTGTAAAAAATATAATAACATATTGATAAAATAAAATGTTATCCAAAAAATAATAGGGGGTGGTTGATTTTTGATGATAGAAACTGATTATTGAAATTTTTCTCAAAATTAAGCAATTTTAGAATTTAAATGATTACATGTACTATGAAAGAGTGGGGAAAATGGAAATTGAAAAAAATACAACAAAAACAACTTAGCCTATTTTTTGAGCTCAAATTGAATATTTTAGAGGTTTTGTGAAAACAATATAAAACATTGAATTAGTGAAGTAACGGCAAATCTTTTCTCATTTCTCGAAATCCAAGTAATTGACCTTTCAGACAAAGGAAATTTTATGAACATCGATTTGAACATGGCGGAGATGTTTGCTTACATATACAAAAATTTAAATTTCAATCGGTCTCATTCTTAGGCTAAAAAATGTATTATATTGAGAAAATCTGTGGTTTTCAAGATATCGAAATAGTTTTGATGACATAATAACAGAAATTTATTTCCATATACTAGATATAAGTACAAAACATTTTCGAAAAATCTATGGCTTGCCGTTATTTTTTTTTAATTAACGACTTTTCATAAAAAAATGCGTTGAACTGAGAAAATCTATAGTTTTCGAGATATAGCCAAAAGTTTAATGTCATAATAATGGAAATTTTTTAAAACTTAAGAAGAATATCTCTAAGTTAAGAATCTAAGTTAAAACAATTACATTTTTTAATTACAAATTTAAAAAATTGTTCACCCAAATTTTTTATAATCCTGTTATGCAGGACAAAAAAAAAATCAAAATACAGAAAAAGCCAAGCAACTTTATGTCACCATAACAATTATTGTTTAAATAAGGTTATTCAAATTAAGTAAAGTAGTTTTTTAATATTTACACCATTTTTCATTAATAAACAAACACAATTATTTTTATATTTTGCATTTGAAGATACAACTTCATTTTTAAGATTTTGAATTTTTACATGGTATTTTATATTTTTATCGCAGGCGAAGCAGCAGGTATTTGCTAGTTTTTTATAAATTGATAAATAACAAAAAACTAGTAAAGAATTATTTTCGACTTGCCCGAAGTTAACCCTATATCGCGCAGTGTTGCACATCTGCAACATTTAGAAATTGCTATAGAATAATAACTCAAAGAGAACAAATTGGGTAGGATTTCTTATGACTCATGAACATTATGGCAGGATTTTGTTTGTATGGAAATCGGATTAAAATGTTGTAAACAAACGCGGCTAATGTCTTAATAGGTATGAACAGTACAAACTTCAGAATTTTAGACGTTTTTTTTTTTGTTTATTTTATAAAAATAAATCGGTTTAATGGATTCATATCAACTTTACATAAGTACATAAAAAAATGTTTTTTTATATCTTCTAAAACTTAAGACCCCTTTTACGCAAAATCACTTTTTTTGACCTGGTTGACAGTATAACTAAAACAGTTTTCTTCCGATTGATTTGATTCAAATTGGATTTTGTAGAGGAAACGGGCTACTTCAGCCGAACGTAGCCGTTTATAATCTTTTAAAAACAATTTTCTATTGAAATATTCGCGAACATTTTGATTTTTCTTTCAAATGGTTTTCATTTTTTTGTAAACAATATTTTGAAAATTCCCCTCGTCCGGCTATAGCTAATAGCATATATTTTGAGAATCTCTTCCGTTTTTGTCCTCGATGATCCATTTGAGCGAATTGCTGTCAACGCCATTGAGGCTAGATTCAAATGGTGCCATTTTCAAAGGACCATTATGCAAAAATATAACATTAAAAAATATTTTTCTAAATACTTATTAATGTACAAAAGATATATACAATGTTTGACATGAATCCATAAAACCGAATTCTTTTTATAAAATAAACAAAAAACACCTAAAATGCTGACTTTACTTTTAAAAGAATCTGCCAATAAATTACAGATGCTTTGAGTTCAAACCGATAAAGAACTCATGAAGTACGTGGATTTACATTCAGATTTCTTTTAGAACCTATATTAAAAATTTGTTCTAAAACCAAATGGGCTTGAAAAAAGAATTAAAAATGTTGTATTCTTCAATTTCTTACTGCATTTAAAAGATTCTATCTCATATGTGAACAAAAAAATTAAATTAAATAAATAAATAAAGTAATCGATTGTTTCAACTTGTCTTTTATGTTAATGGTAATATTTTTAATTATCATTGTATCCAAAAATTTTAATGCATGCTTATTTTTTTTTTTGCATTTTTCAAGACTGCATGGCATTTGTCAGAAAAATAAATTACCCCTGAAATTAAACATTGCTTTTTTTACCAATTAGCTGATAAAAATTATCGCAAATTTCTTATATCTCAGCGTCAAATCAATTCTAGACATAATATCATTAAAAGCAACAATGTGTAGATAATTATTCATTGCATCAAAGTCGGTTTTGGCATAGTCATATAAGTTATAATTCTCAGATAAAGGTTTCTGATAACGAGTAATCAGAATTTCAACTTCAAATATATGTATATATATTGCAAGTGCAAACCTCAATGTTACCATTAGGCTCATTATAAAATAAGATTTAGTATATAATTTAGATTACATAAGATATTTGACAAAAAAGTCAGCAAGAATAGATTCCAGCTATCGTTTTTCTTCTGGTATGTTTTGTATCATTTAAAATGTATCTTGGGTAGAATTCGTACCTGACGGATTCCTTGAAAATATTATCGATGCTTTTCAGCCAACGCTCCATGCAGTTCCACAACCAGTCAGGTTCCTTGGACATCGGTATGTTGAGACTATGTATTTCACCCATTTTTTCGGCTACTTTCATGGATATTTTATACTCGGACAGCTCAGCTGTAGCCAAAGGACGTGCCTGAAAGCACAAGAAGGCAGTTTATAAAAATTATACTCAGGTCACCATGATTAAAAAGTGGATAGCTACCGGTATGTACTGCTCTATGCGTCCACCCGGAAAGATGCCATGCAGTTTTGGCCCAAAATTACGCTCGCTCAACAAAGCAAATACCACCGACTCAGTTATCATTGCTTCCAGCGCATTTTCTCCATGAGTCTGTCCATAAATACGCAGAAGAACCTTTTCCAAATTAATACATCATTATGAGCAGGGCAAAAACTATAAGAATTTACTTTGAACTCACCTCACGCGGTGACTCGCATTGGCTAGACAACGAACAAGTAGCAGATGTTGCACCCATCAACTCGCTACTGTTTGATCGATGCCGTTTCCTGCCATTGCCACCATTTTCCACCATTTGTTCTGTATTGGTGCGTTTAACTGAACTGTTCTCAGCATCACCGGAAGCGAGATTTATTAAACATTCAGCTGTATTGTCACTGGTGCTGTCATCTTCTGGCAACGAAACATGGTAGAGTAAGTTCGACAACCCACCACTTTAGCAGGCACAACAGAAAAGAGCAAAAATAAATCATTAAATGCTGGTGAAAACATAAGCAAAATATGGTGCACCTACCTAATGCGCTTAACCACTATATCACTGGATGTTATGCATTTCCACTGTCCCGTCAAGTAGTCGCGACAAATGCGAGCAGCTACCTCACGAATTTCCTCCAGGGAAGCCTGCAAAAGAAAGCATTCGCTATTAGTTGGATTTGGGTTGGTGGCAACACTTTGAAAAATATTTGCTAAAAATACAACTATTTTTATTCTATTTTTTTTTTTTTTTTTTTTTTTTGAAACGCTGGAAGAAGAAAACTCGTACATTTGTGTTGAAATACTTTCGAATGCAATCAGCGTAGTTTAGCTTCCGTGCAAGTTTTTTATTTCCGTGACTCTTCATTGGAGCGACGCAGAACTCTCGCTATTGCACTGCTTCAACAACAACGACAACGTCAACGTCAACGCAAACACAGCTAAAACAAGTTAAAAAAAGTCTCGTAATGCTGCGAAGCTTTGTGTAACGCAAATGTTTTTCTCCTCCGATACGTTTTTGTATTGCGAAATCGACGCACTTGATATTCGAATGCTTTAAAACTTTTATTTAGAAACATATAAATAAATTGCTTCGCCTGCGAGTGCTTTTGACTTTGCTCTGCGGTATTTATAAGCTGGTGGCATGCGATGATTACAGTCTCGGTATTGCGTCTTCCTGGTAGAACTCTAAAAATTTGATTAATTTTTATATTTTTTTATTAATTTGCCGTATATTTTGCAATTGTTTTGCAATTGTTGAGGCTGGCACGGTACTCGGCTGCACTGCTACTAATGAATGTAGGTAAGTCTTTCGGTTAATTCAGGAAATAATTAGGAAACAGTCAATCCGCTAATACTTAATCCAAGGCAACATCGGGGTTACTGGCACGAACGGATTGCCCGAAATCTATGCAAGCAGCAGTTTCGTTTCTTGCACGTAAGAGAAGTAAAAATGCCAGAGAAACATCAACCTTCGCATGTACGAAAAAATCAATAATAAACAAGAGCTGATTTAAGGGCGGCATTAGACGCACAAACGAGCGCGGTACAATTTTAAATTATTCTGGAATAGATCAAAACTCGAGCTTACGCATTTGGACATTAATGTGAGAAAATATTGAAAAATGAGAAAACTATTAAAAGTATTTTTAAGAACATTATAAAGTTTAAAATATGATTATGTTGACAAGTTTATGTTTATGCTTTAAATGCTTAAAAAACCGGGTGAAACTATATCTTTAATATCTAAAATGAACAAAAAAATTATGGAAAAAATTTGTGTCGATAAGCAATAATAGCTTAAGTGGATTTAAGACAGAACTCAGTTAATGCTGTTGCGTCTACGCATTTAGCACTATAAACACACAAAATCTGGAACTTTTAGTATGCTCTTAGCCAAAGTTATGACACAAAAACAGAAGACCCTATCATATAACTCATATGGCGATTGAAAACTTTGAAGCATGATTTTTCGTCACTTTATAGCCTTATTTTGGTGATTGACAATGACCCTTTTCTCACTCGCCTTAAAAAAGGCAGAGTAATGGCGTAATTTTGACACTAGGCATCTGTCAGGTGTTCTTACTACCGACTTTCTTAAGACCGACTTTTTTTGACAGTGAATCAAATCTGTTGTTAAATTTCGGAAAATTCATCACATTGTAGGTCTTAAATTAAACAGCAACGAAAAAAATTAAAAATGAGTAAAAGTGAAGACCCAACCAATGCAAAAAAAAAATTTATTTGCGCCAAAACATAAGAAAACAAAGAGGAAAATGACAAACAAAGAAACTTCAAAGTAACAGACGTCAAAATGAATCGCAAAATTTTTAAAATTTTTGAAAATGCTGCCTGACGTAATTTGTCACCTTCCCACCATACCACGTCAAAATTAATCCGATGCGCCGGCTAACGTAAGGCGCGTGAGAACAGGCTCAATTGATGCATTGGGTGCAAAACGGACATGTGAGAAAAACTATGTTTCGAGAAAATCAGGTCTTAAGTTTTTGATAGCTTTTAGCTCGTAAGCTATTGGTTTAATTTTGCTAATTTTTTTTTCAAAATAAATTCTGAATTTTTTTCAGTGAGTGATTAAATTTTTTATTAAATTTTTAAAGATATATATTAAAATTAGTTATTTTAAAAAGTCATGCAGAACGCCCTTTTTGCATAAAACACCTATTATTAAAGTGATTAATAAGATTGTCAATTTTACTGATTCAATTACTTGCATTTTTTATAATTGGTGGAACAAATTATTTATTTAATACATATTTTTTTATAACAAAAGTTTTATAAATGAATTGTGAACTCAGACACTAGAGTTTAGGAAAAGTTTAAATATGTTTTGTCCATTACATCTTTTGTGACCGATTGGTTCGAGAAATTCTTTGCAAAACCGTGGATTTTTTCATATTATTCGTCACATGAATCAGTTGACTCGCTTCGATAGTTTGTTTCTTTTTCAAACGACAATACATTTTTGAGCCAATCTGCATTTTCCGGTCGCATGAAAGGCGTTAGGGACAAAATAACCTTAATTTTTGGTTTTTCTTATATTTCGTTGCCATTTCTCAGTATTTTTTTACCACCTTTTTTATTATTTTTTATTTTTTTTAAGAAACAAAATCTTTCTTTCTAAACCGATGTATAGTCCGACGACATTTTCACAATTAAAATACTTTTCAGTTTTACTGCCTAACCAAAATTTCTAAAACATACTTTTTTTTAAAAAATAAGATCCACACAACTATAATTTTTAAAGTTAGGAAGTCCCTTTTACGTTAAATATCCGACAACATTTTCACAATTAAAAATATTTTTCAGTTTTACTGTCCAGCCAAAATCTCTAAAACATACTTTTTTAAAAAAAATAAGATCCACACAATTGCAATTTTTGAAGATAGGAAGTCCCTTTTACATTATAGTAAACATGCACACATTACATGATTCAGATAAGGTCGATGATTTCATAAAAATAATGTCAACTTTTTGATGTATGAAGTTTCGAACCAGGGTTCGTCAATTTCTGGCTCTGATTTTATATCAACAACCCCAAAAATCCATCAGCATTACCATTTTTATCAATTTTTCTACCTATTCAATATTTTTATTCTATTTTATGGGTATATTTGATATATTTCTGGGTCCGATAGAAATCAAACTTGTATTATTCCTCCTCTTACACTCATAGCAACTGGCCAACTTTATCAAACAGCTGTTAAAATTGCTCAAATATCGACGTTTTGTCAAACGCCCATATCATATGAAAACTAGTTGGGTGCAAAAAGGGCGTGAGCTTGACGCCAATAAAACAATAATAAAGTTCTTCGTATCGATGTGAAATTTTGCAGGACGTTAGCTTATGATAATACAAGGTGGCGCAAAAGTAATCCTCCTATCAGAAAATGCTATAAATTTTGCGATTGGCCCCTAATGTCAGTTCTGTTTTGACATTTGTGTAGTAAACACATGCGAAATACACGTTAATAAACAATGTTACTCTGCACTGCTCCAGAACGCGGAATATTGGTGACTATTTATTTGACCAATAATCGGTCGGTGACTTTGGCACAACGTGAATTTCGTCGCAGATTTCCTGGCCGTCCAACGCCTACTGGTGAAACACTGCGACGTTTAGCCGCTCGCCTCGAAGAGACTGGCACAACGCGAGATGCTGCCAGGCGTGGCAGACCCCGGAGTAACCGTTCTGCAGAGAAAATTGCTGATGTAGCCGAGGATGTCATGGAAGCGCCGTCGACATCGACCAGACGACGTGCCACGCAAATGGGTATCAGTCGACGGTCTTTACAGCGAATTTTGGTACAAGATTTGAAGATGTTTCCGTACAAAGTCCAGACGGTGCATCAGCTGTTAGCTGCTGACCGCCAATCGCGTCTAACATACGCTCAAGCCATCCTTAATCACAACCAAGAGGAAGATGTTTTTTCATCAAAAATAATCATGAGTGATGAGGCCCATTTCCATCTTAGCGGGTACGTAAATAAGCAAAATTTACGCTTCTGGGGCACTGAAAATCCGCGTGTAACCGACGAAGAGCCATTACACCCGCTCAAAGTCACTGTATGGTGTGCTGTTTTCGCTGGAGGAGTCATCGGACCTTTTTTCTTCGAAGACGTCGCGGGCCAAACGGTTACTGTGAATGGTGAGCGCTACAGAGCAATGATCAACGAGTTCTTTTTGCCGCAACTTGATGAATTGGGATTGGAAAACATGTGGTTCCAACAGGACGGTGCAACGGCACACACTGCACGTGCCACAACCGATATGCTGAAGGATGCATTTCCCGGGCGCCTAATCTCCCGTTTTGGCGATTTGCACTGGCCAGCAAGATCGCCTGATTTGACCGCTCCAGACTTCTTTTTGTGGGGCTTTTGTGGGGAAGTCGCGGGTTTATGGCAACAAGCCTCAGACTCTTGCAGCTCTTAAAGACAATATCCGTCAAGAATGTGAGGACCTATCACCGGAAGTTTTGGCCGAAGTGATGAAAAATGCCATAAAAAGGGCTCAAATGACAATCAACTGTGGCGGCGGCCATTTACATGACATCATATTCTCGACTTGATGTAAAAAAAATTAAAAGACCAAATAAAAATAATCCACAAGAAGAATCAAAGTTTTTCATTTTTTTTTAAATTACAGCCAAAAAACATCGCAAGGTTACTTTTGCGCCACCTTGTATAACCATTATCTGTTATTTATGTAAAAAGGGCGTGAGAGGCTCACACCTTTTTGCACCCAATGCATCAATTGCAAATTTTTTTGACAACTGTGAAAATTTTTTATTCTAAAATATTATCGAAAGCTCATAGCATGATAAAACTGTCAAAACTACAAAAAATATTCATAGCAAATAATTTCACGAAACATTTTGGAGGTTTCCAACACCATGGGCCAAAAAATAGCATTATATAGCAATAGAATTTTTAGTTGTCAATCACCAGAATAAGGCTATTAAGCTGTTAATGCTTTTTTATTTTTTTTTATTACATAATTGCTAACTATCTTGTAGTATTCAGCACATGAGATCTTAGTTTAGAAGTAACAGTATAGAGTATTACATTTAGGGGGATTTAGCACCCAGAAGCCGGAAAAAGAAGGTCCTGTTTGTGAATTTTTTTTCATGAAACCTATGGGTTTTTGTATTTAAAAATATAAACATTCAGGAGTATGTTTAAGTTTTTATTAAAAAATTTTAATATTATGGTAGAAACATAATTTTCCAAAATTCATCTGAAACAAAAAAAAACGAAAAAGATTATTAAACTACATACTTAAAACTAGTACTTGTCGATATTTTATGGTTTTGAAAATATAAACTTTTTACAAAATGGCGGATTTCCAAACGTAAAGTAACGAATTTCGAACAAAACTTCGTTATTATTTTGCCTATTATTAAAGAACGAAGCAACGAAAAAAAATCCTATAACAAGTACTAGATTATTACGTATAGAATAAGCCCGCAAAAAATCAAAATGATCGGTACACTGAGTTTCGAGAAATTTTGGTCACCGACTTTGAAAACAGGGTTTCGAGAAAAATGCTTATGAAAATTTCAAAGCTAATAAATCTCTCTCGAAGCTCTCGAAGACGGTTTACTCACTGAATAACTTTGTTATTTTTTGAGATATCGACCACATTTTCTTAAGACTTGAAGCTTTAAGAAAATGCAAGAAAAAGTTCTGGCTGCATAATCCCCCTTAAATACGTCTTCATTATAATCACATTTTTGTTTATCTTAAACTTTTTCTCTAAATGCATTACATATGGGCATTTCCAGAAAAAAGTCAACCGTGACCAAAAACTTAAAACTTATGAAAAACTTTTTAATTTATGATATTTTAAGAAAAACATTTTAATTTTATTAATTTAAGAAATTTCTATATAAATTCATTAACCATGATGATCAAATCGTCTACACTGTTTCTCAAATGTAGTTTGCTTTTTTTAAATGTTTAGTAAATGTTTCGTAAACTTTTTGTTTTAGTAAAAATGGAAGGCATTGGATAAGGATAATAAAAAATTGATTGAGGCAGGAGGAGGACAATATATTAAATTTGTTCGTTAAGTACTAAATTGCATCATTACTTTACTACCTAATTACTTAATAACCCAATTTAAATTTAAGGAAATTTTGTCCCGTGGGTTATGTCGCGTGAGTTACGGCAAATATTTTTGGAAACTCAATATATTTTTAAAAAAGCTAAGTCTTACCTATTGGTTTATTATGAAACTTTACTGTTTTCCCATTATTTAAAAATTAAAAACAAAAAAATTTATATAGGAATTTCGCTTACAATCTAAACATGCTTGTAAAATACACTTTCTTTTTTTGTCGCGTGCCATATGTACAGTTACGCCCATATTTACCACTGCCATTTTTAAATAATTACAGGAACGCCAATTTTGGTAGATCATACTATTACTATGTCTTGTAAGACATATGTACATAAGAAATTTTTTTACATTAATAACATAAACTTCCGAGAAAACGAAGCTTTAAGTCGTACCCATATCGCGTGAGTTACAATGGAAATATGATCTTAGCTTAATTTCTTAGAGATAAAAATATGAACATATCTAACATTTTAACTTATACTAAGGGAAGATCTAAAATATGGCGTCTTTTTAAGCTACTGACTAAATTAATTGCATCTCATAAAGAAACCGCTAATTCATTTTCATGATTACTTAACCTATCAAGAGGTATGCTTGTGAAATCTTCTTAATTTTTGACATATGTTCAGATCATTGTGTATTGCTTCGTTGGATACAAACCACTAAGAGTCGGAGATTTTTTGTCTAAAAACGCTGTAGTAATTCAATATTTGAGTTATTGGCAGTGCCACAAATCTGAAAACGTATGTCCAAATAGGTTTAAGTATAGCCTTATGAAGTCTTACTTTGTTCTCAAGTGATAGTTCCTGTCTTGGGCCGATTATCAATCAGTTAGATTTTTGGCTTTTAACTTTTAAATTTGTTTTTAGCCTTTATATGATCTTTCCAGGCCAGCCTGCGATCTAAGCGCAATCCTAAATATTTTACCAATGCACTTTGGTAAATTTGAATTGCGTTCATGAATTCTGGTGGACTTTTTTTTCAACTTTTCTCAGCGAGAATTTTATATGTTCAGATTTGTTAGGATTAATTTTTATGTTCGATTTAGTAAGACATGATTTAATTCTTTCCAATGGCATTTTTGTTTGAGGTAGAAGACTCAATGATAGTTTCTGCAGAGGTTATTAAAGCCGTGTCATCTGCATATGTTGCAAGTAATACATTTTCCGGAGTAGACATAGACACAGAGTAGTCTGAGGCGAACAAAGTATAAAGGACCGGTCTTAACACACTACCCTGGTAAAATCCTGCATTAATAAAGAAAATTCCAGCATTTTTCGGATCAAACCGTAACATATAAGCTTCTCTTGCTTAAATATGACTTAAGTAATAAATAGTATGAAGCAGGTAGCAAAGTATTTATTTTATATAGAATAGAAGACCACAGTGCCACACACAATCAAACGCTTGCTCTACGTCTAAGAAAACCGCTGAGCAATATTTGTTTCGCTTCCAATAAATTCCTTATTCAACTTACAATGAGATGGTATGGTTCTGGTGTCCCATGACCTTGACGAAAATCGAACAGGTGTTCTGGTATGATGTTATGCATAGCCAAAACTGGTAACATTCTACGTAGAAGTATTCTTCTAAATATTTTAGAGAATATAACTAGGAAACTATCGGGCAGTAAGAAGTTATTTTTTCGGGGTTGTTAGGCTTGGGTACCATAACAATTTCCGCGCATTTCCATTGTGACAGAAAGTAATTTAATCGAAGTATTGCGTTAAAAATTAATGAAAGGAATTGAAATCACACTTTTTTTTAAGTGACTTCACGACTTTAGCGCCAATAAGGTCTTACTTGTTGTTGCTGAGGCACTAAATTTCAAGTTGAGCTTCTGAGGCACTAATTTTCTAGAAGTGGTTTCTAGTGGAAAATTAACAAGGTACATCGAGAAAACTTAAAATTTGTTTTTTATCTGAACAACTAACAAAAGAATAAGGTTGAAAAGTGTCTTTTAGCCGATCCGCAAAAGCATCAGCTTTTTTTTATGATAGCCGATACACATTGACTGCGACAAGCGACGAACGCCAATTGTCAAAAAATAAAACGCATTCTAATCAGCTATTTAGAAATAGTGATTGGATTAAGCTTACATACAATGCAAAAACTAAGCCTTTTCCAAGCACGCTTGTAAAACACTTGCGTAGGTAATAAATTTCCAAGTTACTTTATAGAATTATTGCGTAAAAAACAAAAAGTAAGTGTTGTACAATAATACTTGGAAAGACTTACTTTAAGTAAGTGTTTTCCAATCATAATTGCAAAATGTTAGCCAAGGTAATAATTTTGCAACTGGTCAAATTTGCGATTGCTGTTAATTGTTGGCCTGTGTAGCCTAGTGGAGAGTGCGCTAGACTATCAACCCAGACGTCTCCGGTTCGAGTCCGGGTTCGGTCGTGGTTCTTTCACTTTCTTTGCTCTTTACTACATTTAAGAATTATGGACACTAAACATAGAAATCCACGACTTAATTGTGGAAAATATTGAATTTAAAGAACAAGAACCACAACTGAGGGCTTAAAATGCATGCAGCAAGGCAAGTTTTCTTGAAGGCAAGTCGAATTCGATAGTGAGAAATAAGGACGGTACGTGTACAGCTTCTCGTACCGGCGAATTTTCTTTTTTATTCTTATTTGTCAATTTAAGATGGCTGCTTATTGTTTGGTAAATATATTTACACATAAAAGTTGCGTATTGAAGTACTTATTTCGAATTGTTAAGAAACACTTGGAAAAGCTTATTCAAATACTAATTTCCAATTGTAAAGAAACACTTGGAAAAAGCTTATTCAAATACTAATTTCCAATTGTAAAGAAACACTTGGATTAAGCTTATGGTAAGGAATATTTTTCCAAGGGATCGTTTTCGTTTATTCTACAATTACTTGTAAGCATTTTCTAATAGCAATCTAAAGCTTATTCCAAGCTTGATGCTTACGGTTCTCAGCTTGTTTAAAGCTTATTCCAAGCTTGTTTGACTGACTGGGATGTTTTCTTATGAAGATTTTTTTTTGTGTGTGTGTGTGGAGAGCGGAAAAAATAACAAAAAAAAAGTTTTTTTAAAAAAAAGGGGGAAGGGATAGAAAATGATAGCTTCGCATAAGATTAATAAATGTTAAATGTTAGCTGAAAAACCAAACTGAATTCTGTTTAATGCTTAAAATCTACATGTAAATTATACGATAAAGAAAAAATGATTTTTTTTGTAAAGTATAACTATAACTTATAGCAATTCATGAAATTTTTTAGGCTTATTACGGTTCACAACACAACTGTTTTTATTGTGTACATTGCTTATACTTAAAATTAGACACAGCAGTGTATTGCTGTGAACTGTAATAGGCCTATTTATGTAAAATCTAAGCAAAACAAAACGAAAGGACGAAAAGAAAGTGCAAAACCACTCAACCACTTTGTAAGCACCACATCGCTAGATACTCACTTTCCTTTTTTTTTTTTGTGAATAAATTAAGTCCAAATTTTTCTGACCCCTTTTTGAGCTCTATTGAGGTAGGAACTTTAGAATTTAAGCGAGATTAGTTCCTCGCTACGATTTAGCGATTTGGCACATGGTCGAGTTATTTGCGAAAAGGAATATTTCCTCTTAAAGTTTTATAGATTCGTCTCGTATAAGCTGGTAAATATTTGTTGTACCCATATTGTTGGAAAAAAATATATAAATCTCGTCAAATAATTATAGGTATAAGCTCACTCAGCTAGTGATAGATTGTTTAAGTTTTCAAGAGTCATTAAAAAAAATATATATACAATAAGAAAACAATAAAAAAGGGTAAAAAAAACAAATATTGCATGATATTTTGTGATGGCCTACTTTGGTTAAATTAATTTAATGGGGGCGTAAGTAAAAGGTGGCGTAACGAAAATGACATAATTGTCAAATAAGGGGCTGTTAAAAAAAATTTTTTTGCAACAAGTTTCGAGAACAGACCACCTAGTTCTCAAGTCCATGTCAATTGGAGTTTGTATTTCGTGATACTTTGGGATCAGTGTAGTGATTTTTTTCTTGTAGGACTTTTCATCTTGCTGTTGAGGCAGTTGTGATAGTTGTTTCTTTTATGTATCTTCGTTTGCGTTCGCACAGCTAAGTTGTGTTGCATATATATTTTTTTTCATTGCTATTACCTCGATCGGAAGTGGTGGGTCGAACCATCCTGCATCGTCCTGAGCTAGTCGGCAGATTGCTTCTGGTACGATCAACTGGGGACCGTAACATATTTTTTGTATGAAATACAGACTGTCGCTGTTGCGTTCATTATAATCAAGTCATCGAGAATACTGCGACATTTCTCTCTGACGACAAGTTTTTGCAGTCAATGTGTATCGGCTATAATCTATACCAGCAACCATTTGTATTTTTTAGGTACATTCCATTTCACGGACCGTTTAAGACGCTTTGTAGCTTTCCACAGGCTATAATCACTGTTTTTATATGGACTAAGATTTTTGAGCAAACTACCCATTGCCTCTTTTTTTATTACAAAGAGACGCTGCTTCAGCATTTTAGCGGCTGAGCTAAAATTACGCTTATCCCAAGGACTTTTGCTGTGTTCTCTCCAACACAGCAAAACTGTGTTCCAAACTCTGCGTACTCGGCGCTTTGCGTTTATTAAGTTTCTGACGTCTACTGATGCTTATTGACACAGAAATATAGCTTTACGAATTTGGTTAAGAATTCCAATGGTTTTAAGTGTTATGGTGTGGTTTGTTATTTACGGCAATTAGTTGCATCTCTAGAAATTTTTCCTCTAAGCGAACAAAGGATATCGTCCTTTTTTTTCTACCAAAAATTATACCCAACTATATTATTAAAAGTTGAACTTGATGAACCGGAGTGCATGTTTTATTATTATTTACAATATTTTTTAAATTTTTTCTTAGGTGGGAGGTGAATGTAAACAAAATATGATTTTGTTTTTCAATAAAATTAAGCTGTTATCGTTATGATAACAAAATACCTACTCAAAAGTAAATAATCTGAATGCCGTTAAAAGTTATACGTATTAACTTAATCTGACGACTAATTAGGCTACAAGTAGAATACACTTTCAAGTAAATGTTGTTGTAGTTTTCAACATTCGTAAATAGTAGTTTTTGGAATTACTTTATGTCTGTTTCCGTACTAACTTTCGAGTTAAGTTCGAGCAAGGCTCATTTATAAGGTTGTGGCACTTGAGAGCGAGCTCGGTCAAACTGTCAGAATGGATGAAAAGAAATCAAGAAAATGAATGCATAGAACAAAGAAAAGCATAGTGACAGTTCGAACAAAGGCGGAAAAAAGAGTGCAATTCTCTCAAGTGCCACAACCTTATAAATGAGCCTTGAGTTCGAGTGAAGTTCCAGTGAAGTTCCAGTGAAGTTCCAGTAAAGTTTAAGTAAAGGAGAGTAGTTCCATATCAGTCATAATAAAACAAAAAAATTCATCACAACAGCTGTTAGCACAGTTTTGCAGTATAAAACAATTAAATTTTGCTTGAAATTATTTTTTAGTTATTCTTATAAAAAGCACTTTATGTAAGATATATATAGTGCCGATAAAAAATAGCACTGAAGACAACAATTTAGCTATTATTAAAAAAAAAATCTTCTGAAGCAATTTGTTTAGCTGCTTCTGTTATATAATAGAATTCCTTTCGCCTTAATATAATCGCGATAACAAATTTTCTCAAAGGAACGGCAAGAAAAACGACTCGTAGAGGGTACTATCATTGCAGTCAAAATTAAATTCAAACAAGCAATCATGATACAATAACTATTAGGTGTCATGAGAACGTGTGTCGTTCAAAACTGTTGTGAACTGTTATGGTAACGATACCTTAGTGAACGATGTTTTTCTCTGAATGTGTTTTACTCGTAAACGTCAGAAAAATTGTAAATTATTTAATTTAATTATTAATATTATGCAATTATATTAATAATTTAAGTGCAATTGTTGGCTCCGCTGAATGTGTCCAATGTGTGTGACACACTCGGTTTGTTTTGTTTTCTTTTGTTTAACATTCGATGGTCGCAGCTCGTGATAAAATAGGTAGCTGTCATGGGTACCTAATAGTCATTGTATCAAACAAACAAATAATTCAAAAAATGAAATGACAGCTCATAAAAATATACAGGTGCGGCACCTGTGTTTCAAATTTTTTAAAGGCTATATCACAATTTTTTATGGATAACAAAAATAATCCTATTTGTTATAGGATTATTATTTTTGTTTTTGCTTTGCATGTAAAAAAAATTATCTGGATTATTTTGAAGCGAATGGAACGCAGCTAATATTGCACAGAGTATTCTACTCTCTGAAATTAAGATCACCGAAATTAAAATAATAATATCGGTTCTTTTTGTGTTAAGCAATTTTGAGAGAGGAGTACGAATTGGTACGGAAAAAAATAATAGCACTGCGCTTACGTATCTGTTAAAAAAATCAATTTTGTGTTTAATTTCTCAAAAGGCAGCATCAGAGTGTTTCAGTTTGTTTTAGTTTAAATGGTTTTAGCAAAAACAAATTAAATTCTTAACTTATTTAGGAAGCTATGAGTTGAAACTGTTCCCAGCCGTCTTAGAGATCATCATTTAAAGGCATTTAGCCCAAGAAAATGCCTCTTTTAAGGAACTATTACAGTGTGTAGCTATAAAAAAAACTTTTTTATTAATTTTTTTACCTAGTATTATTAATTTTAATGATTCAAAATTTTTACATAATGAAGAATTATTCATGAGGAATTACAACAAAATATTTTTTGTCTTTATAGTTGTTGTTAATTTTCTACAGGGCGTTGAAGTTAGCGTGCTTAAAAAATTGTTGCAATTGGCTTCTTTTAAGCATAGTACTCTGTTCAGTTTCATGTGAAATTCCACTCAAATCTCCATACAATAATTGACAACTGCGAATTAGCGTGGAAATTTTCACAACATGTTCGTCAAAGCAGTACTCTGTTCCGCTGCGTGAAATTATCGCAGCATGTTTCTGAGCAACATTTTTTCACGACAATTTAATTGTACTGCCTATTTATTTTGAAGTAAAAAGAGAGATATCATATGAAATCTCCCAAATATTCTCTGAGTCTTTCTGAGAAACGTTGCCATAGAAATTGCTTGCAACAAACTTTAAGTCAGAAAATGCATGCAACAAATAAATAGATGTTGCCAGCAAAATTTCACGCAAACGAACAGAGTACTAGGCTTGTATCATTTACAAAGCAACTGAAAGTAAAAAGTGAAGTGCATTCTTGAGTTAAGGGTTGTAGGTGAGCACTCAACCTACGCAAATAAAAAAAAAAAATAAAAAAGAAAAAACTGGCATGCGTTAAAAAAAAATGTACAAAAAATCCCCTTTTTTGCATAAACTTTCAGTCATACAAAAAAATATAAAGTTTTTGGCTTTTTATAGGTCTAGTGCTTAACAGAGTCTATAAGGATCACAATGAATCAAGATTCATCGAAATCGATCAAGTAGAACTCCAGATATCTTAGAAGCCGATTCAAAAAACCTTGTTTCGAGAAAAACGCGATTAAAGATTTAAAGGTTCTTGAATATCACGCGACATACGATTATAATATATGTTATAATTTTTTTCAAATTAATATTTTTTTCTAAAATTTTATATACGTATTCTTAAGACCTTAAAGAACCATATTCTAAAAAAAAAAAATTGATTTTTAATTTTTTACACACTGTAATAGTACCTTAACTGCTAAACATGCAACATGCTAAACATGCAACAACATTTGAACTGGCCAGTAGAGAGATGGAGAAAAATATTTTATGGACGGACGAGAGTAAAATTGTAATTTATAGTGGCAACAGTGTTCTCGCTCTTACGTTAGAAGAACTCTGAATGCAGAATACAACCCCAAATTTATGGCTAAAACAGTTAAGCCCGGAGGTTTAAAATAATGATATTTCCTACTGTGGAGTTGGTCGTATACATTGGATTAGGAACGTCATGGGCCATGTACAGTGGTGGTCACGAATTTAGGACACTTAAAAAAGTAAAAGGAATACTTATATTTTCCATTTATTTGTTGTAAATTTTGAATTAACTTTTTTTTTAGTGTATATATTATGTCTTCTTTATTTCTTATATACATTTTTTTATTTCAAAACTTTTTCCTATAGGACTTAAAATCAAATAAAAATTAAAAATAAGCATTTCGACTTGGTCATGAATTTAGCACACGAGCGAAAAAATGTCTAGGATGAAAAATATAATGAAAATTGATTGCATAAAACTCAATATTTCGTAAGAAATCCCTTATTCTTAATTACTGCATCTCATATCCTTGGTAAACTTTTGACCAAAGACTCACAACGGTACTTTGGAATACTATACCGAATCCTTTGGATTTCCTTAAACAAATCTGTCAAATTTTTGGATTTTACTGTTAGTATTTGCTGCTCGACATCCCTCCGCAGATTCTCAATCGGGTTTAAATCCGATGATTGCGATGGCCACTTCAAAATATCAATATGTTTGTCTTCCAAGCAACTCTTAACTATGTATAAAACTATGCATAAAATGCCATTAATGTGGAAGATTGTCCTATTGAAACGGTATCATGGTATTGACAAGTACGTTTGTGTAAGCGTGCTGATCCATTTTTTGGTAAATTTTAACAATCCGACAAACTCCGTGCCACGAAAACGCCGCCCATACCATAACATTTCAGCCACCCTGTTTAATCGTCTTGAGCGTGTACTTTGGATTGTGTTGCATGTTTTGAGGACGCCACACATATTGTTTGCTGTCAGATGCAAACCGGCAAAACTTTGATTTATCCCTCCAAAGTTCATTTTCCCACTAATTCGTTGACTTTTTAAATATTCTTTTGCAAACGTAAGACTGCATTTAATATTTTTTGGCGACACATGTGGTGTTTGTTTGGCTTTAAAGCTACGGAAATTGTTTTCATTCAAGCGTCTTCTTATGCCTTTTGAGGATACATTTATGCCATATTTTGATGAAATTTCATTTTAAATTTTATTTGAGGTCTTAAAAGGATCACTAAGTGAAGCTCCATAAATCAAATGGCCCTCTCTTGCTATTGTTTTTCGCGCTCCTGGTCGCTATTTTATATTTTTAATGCTCTAATACTGCTCTACATGTTGTAATGCGTTATATAATAACTTTCACGGACATCTAAGAAGCAGAGCAATCTCTGAAACTGTGCTTCCACCATTTTTCATTTGCTGAATCAAATGTCGCTGAGCCTCTGAACATCAGTAGCCTTTCGCCATATCTTTCTGCAATTTTTTGTTAGAACTCAAATAGAAACTTAATAAATTTAGTATATCTTACTAGTAAAGTTTAATTAACAAAAATAACATACGATATGGAACAGTAATTCTAACCTGTACCAAATTCGTGTCCAGCATTTAAACCACTTTGATTCATACTACTTGAAATATGTCAGAAAATTTAAGAATAACTAAGAAACCAACTAACGGTACATAGAGTTAACTTCATAAACAATACTCAACAAAAAATATTTGATTACTATTCTCAAGCTAAGATGTAAAAAATTTCAAATTAGAGTTACTTACACGGTGTGTGCTAAGTTCGTGACCACCACTGTATGTGGATATATTGGAAAAAGTGATGCTGCCTTAAGGCCTAACCAAAATAGACGATCCGTAACGAGTGAGCAAATAAGCAAACGTAACTGAACGAAACAGTTTGACAAGACGTATTATTTCGTAAGAACCGAACTGCTAGCGTAGCAACTCGTCAACAACAGCTGTGCAAAGTGCTTTTTTATTTTATTTTCATCAATTTGTTTCAATTTCACCTTTATTTCACTCATATTTCACATATATTTATTAAAATTAAAAATTAAAAAATGCAAAAATCAAATAAATAAATAACACTCGATTGCCAACTGATCAGCTGATTCAGACGAGTTGAGCAATTCGTTTAATTTTGGGTTAAATTCGTAAACGTCCGTAACGAGTGCAGACGTACGTGAATTTGCTATCGTTTCGTGTCGTCTATTTTGGTTGGGCCTTTATGCAGAGAAAGAAATGCCGTTATTGTGGGTCTTCCAGCAGGGAATGACCCGAAACATACTAGCAAGAAAGCTAAAAAGTGGTTTGAGGAGCATTCGCTGAACGCATGGTTTGGCCGGCGCAGACGCCAGAACTCAATCTAATTGAGACCCTCTGGACAGTTCAAGACTCCTGAAACAAAATTCCAACCAAGAGGTGCCAGGATTTGATCAATTCCATGACAAGACGTTGTGCAGCCTTAATTGCCAACAAGGACATGCGACGAAATATTAATTTTAGTTCATGGCACTATTTTCACCATAATAGCTTTAAACTTAAATAAACTCTTTAATTTTGTTACGTTTTTTTCAGTTTTTAAATATATAATAAAATAATAGTGCTATTTTTGTACCGCCTTTTTTTAAAGTTAAATTAAAAAATCTGAAATATTTTCCAAAAATAAATTAAAAAATTTTGTAATTTCTTTTCTAACTACTTTCTTTGAAGTTAATTGTATTTATTGATATGTTCAAAAGTTGTTTGAAGGGATTTGTTTAAATTTTACTTCTTAAAAGAAAAAACTTTTTACTATGTTGCTACTATTTTTACCGCAGCTGTATACTATCCTCCTTAAATAGGAAGAGTCATATTTGAGTAGTTTTGATATATTTAGCGTTTACGTTTTTTATCTTTCTAAGAAACACACTAGAAGTGACCACTTTACTTAAATTTTACAGTCATTTGTAGTTGAAAATGGGTAATCTTAGCTTAACACAAAAATCAGAAACCATTCACGGTTCCGAATCCGCCTTTTTCTACATTTTGAAATTTTGGCATTTGTGACTTTCTTTCTTAGGACGGCAGTATAGCACTAGTACTTCTACTTGTTGATAATTATAACTTTTTTTTCACAAAATAAATAGAGAATTCTGATATGTCAATTTGATAATCAGTTGTTTAATTATTTTTGGAGCTTTTAACATAAAAAAGTAAATTACAATAGGTTTTCTCTTGAATGATTACGCACTACTGTTCTGACAAAAACTTAATTTTAAGGTACACATTTTGAGGGGTGGCTTCAAGAAAGCCATCCCTATGTAATTTTTCAAAAAAGTAAACGTATTTTGGCACTGCTAAGATCTGGACCTAAGTTTAAGTTTATTCGCTTAATTCTATTTTAATATAGGTAGTTCCTGCTTTTAAAAAATTCGTGTTTTTCTTAATTACTTCAGAATTGAACAAAGTAGAGGGGTTACCGTTAAATTATTTCTATGCAATATTTTATTCCAATTTATTCGTTATTTTGACAACATAGCTCTAGTGATATGAGTAATAAGATAAGCAAGTCTTAACTATAAACTACTATTTGTTTTGTGATAATCTTGCACGAAATAAGCGATAACGTCTCTTATCTCAAAAAGTGTTGCTAAGAAAATATCAAAATCAAAAACACATATAGTCCTACTATATCTATATTCTAGGTAAAGTATTGATTCCAACGAATCAATAGTTTCAAAACGAGTTCAAGTTTCAAATCTATGGTTTAATTTAAGGATTATACACTTTTGCAAATAGCATTAAATGCTTTAATTGCAGTAATTCCTTCAATCTATAAGGTGATGAAACTTTAAAAAGTGGCTTAACTCTGACTTAACGCATAAAGGAAATGTTTGCTCTTTCTTTATATTCTCCTACACTTTTTAGAGTTACGCTTCTCTGACAAACAAACCATATAAAACTTTCTTTTAATTATTAGAATGGAAACGGAGTGTAGCTAAATTTATATTTTGTTATCTTTTCCAACATTAGATAAAAATTTTGCATGCAAGACTTTCCTCTTTATCCAATTTATCATTAAACCTGATGCAGATGTGGTTAAGCCTTGACCACCAGCAAGCGACTGATAAGAAGAAATGCCAGGGCATCAAAAAAGAAAAACGTAAGAGTTATCAAACTGACGAGAAGACTGAAAATAAAGTGTTAATCTTAATAGGGAAGTCAAGAGACTTAGAAGAACCTCATTTTTATGAACCATGTTTAAGAAAAAACTTAAAAGTTTTCACTACAGTCAACACAAATAAATATTTTCAATACGTAGCACAAGCATCAAATATTTTTCTAATGGCTCAACTTGGTGCCTTTTTACGCCTCAAAATATTGTATTTGTTCTCTAAGGCACGTAGGCACGTAACTTAACAAACTAATGAATTCCACATATTTATCTATGTTTTTTCCTTCCTACCTACCCCCCTTAACTCATTACTGTATTATTAAAAATGTTTTATTCAAAAAAATAGCATAGGAATAAATTGTAAAAACTCTTTTGAAAAATCTTAATATACAGTACATACGTTTTCGGCAAAAGTAGGGTGTGCATAAAAGCATACTTATATCGAGGGGTGCTTCGCAAACTCAAATCCATCAACCACAAGGGATGAAGATAGCGTGTCCATGTTGCTGTTTAAGCCACTGCAACGTTTCGTTCAATTTACGATTTAGAATATTTGCATGTTACCGGTCTCTGCAAGGTACAGCTGACTTAATTTTGAAATTACTAATTTCTAGGCGGTTTGGGTTTTCATCAAACTTCGACTAAACAAAATGTACCGAAGTTATATGCGCATGAAACACTTGTTAACACATCATTGCTACGTTTTATTATTTTGAAAGTGAATGTGTGTGTGTGTGTGTGTGTGTGTGTATATAGCAGCGGTGGGCAAATGTGGCTCATTGAACCTCATGTGGCTCTTTGTAAAGTGCGACTTTTTTTATTTTGATATTTCAAAATGTGCATATAAAAAAAATTAAAAAATTTGATATACGAAGGGCTTATTGCAAGAACATGATAAGAAACATAAAAATTATTTTGAAATAATTGACTCTAAAGTTTTGAAGAAATTAAATTCAACTCGGAAACTTTTACAATTAGATTAGAAAATTAATAAACAATAGCCAAAATCTCTGCAGTGGTTGTTGACAATGCATTGAGTAATGTATTCAGCCTTATCACGTTATTGCAATAAGCTGTTCACATCTAGTAAAATTCCATGGAATTTCATATTGTTCTGTAGCTCGGTTCTGTAACTTTTCTAACCGCAGTTCTCACTATATTTTCTCACTTTGACGCCATTCTCACTTGCACTGTTTCTGTAATAAAATGAGATAAATCGATGACTTTTATTCGAATGTTTCAATACTACTTTCAAAGGAATACGATAGCTCAAGTGTTTCTGTAAGCTAAAATATGTGACTCGAATCGAGTGAAGTTATCACTATGTTTTTAAGTGGTCAGAAAAATATTTGCTTGTTGTGAGTTATTTTGCTGGAGCACCTGGAATGTTAGCAGCTAAAAAAAAATTCAAAGACGGATTCTAATTTAATCTCTAAGTTAATCTCTAACCAAAAATATAAGTTCTTCACAGTAATGTAACTTTCTTTTACAATATTTTGTCCTAAACTGCGGTTTTGTGTCTAAAATATAAAATTATTTTGAAAAATAAAAGATATTTGATGAGCTATGCGGATAACCACAATACAGCACAATGTATTTTTTGTTGAGTTTTTTAGTTCATTCATTTCTGAATGTAGCACATATACAATTGTACACAAAGTGCTATGCCATTCGTTTTTTTTTTAAGTATTCCCTCTCGCTTTTTCATCACGGACTACTAATTCTACTTCGAAATCGTCCTTGTAGGATGTATGGTTTGGGAGTTATGACGAAAAAAACACATGTTCTTGGCCTACTACTACTACAAAAAGTGTTCTACAACTCCTAAACTACAATAGATATAGCAAAATGCATTTCGACAAAGAAATATCGTGTCTTAAGGACGAACCATGGTTATCATTTTAATGCATGAACCATCCTTGTCTGATATGTAGTTTGGATTTAAGGGCAAATTTATGGCGAAAGAAAAAAAAATTCACAAAAAAGGACATATAAAATTAACATGAAATCTACTTTTTAAAATTCTTCCAAGGATGAAGTCTTGTAGTCAGAGGCTTAACAAACAATTTGGTGCATAAATCGTCCTTTTATTATGTATGGTTTACGAGTTATAGCTAAAAAATAAGAAAAAACTAGAAAATCACAAAAAAATAACGTATAAAACTAAGATTCTTGAAAAAAATGACGTATAAAACTAAGATTTTTTTTCTTAAAATGCAGGCTTGTGTATATATGTATTAGAAACATTTTGGTGCCTAAATCGTTTTTGTAGGATGTATGGTTTAAGAGTTATGACGAAAAAACCACAGGTTTTTGGCCTGCTACTACTGCAAAAAGTGTTATACAACTCCTAAACTACAAGAGATATAGCAAAATGCATTTCAACAAAGTATCCTGTCTTAAAGATGATACCATGGTGATCATTTTAATGCATAAATCGTCTTTGTCTGATATGTAGTTTGGATTTTAGGGCGAATTTATGGTAAACAAAAAAAAATTTACAAAAAAGGATATATATAATTAACATGAAATCGAATTTTTTTAATTCTTCCAAGGATGCAGTCATGTAGTCATAGGCTTAACAAACATTTTGGTGCATAAATCGTCTTTTTATCATACATCATTTAGGAGTTATGGCTAAAAAATAAGAAAAACTAGAAAATCACAAAAACTGACGTATAAAACTAAGATTCCTGAAATAATGACGTATAAAACTAACATTTTTTTCTAAAAATGCAGTCTTGTGTATATATGTATTAGAAACATTTTGGTGCCTAAATCGTCATTGTAGGATATATGGTTTGGGAGTTATGACGAAAAAAACCACAGATTTTTGGCCTACTACTACTGTGTTGTGTTGAGAGAACACAAATAAATTGAACGAAAGTCCTCTCTACGCCAAAAACACAACGAAAACGAAAGAGAAAACACCGAAAAGAAGCAAACCAAAGCAAATAGCGCCACAAATTATTATCACAATACTTTTTACAATTTAATGAACGAATTTATTACCTTTTATCTGGCACTTCAGAGTTAATGTTTAATAATACTTTATTTTGTATATAAAATTTTGTTCTGCTTTAAACATAAAGATTAAAAGTTTTCACAAACACACTTCACTGCAAAACTTCTTGTTAGAAAACACGATGTTGACAGACGAATAAAGTCATATTGTTCATTTGACTGAACAATATGACTTTATTCTTTAAAAAAGAATATTATGTGAGCACAAAGAAGAATTCGTTTCCTTTACTGATTTAACCACTACAGAACAAAATTTAAAAATATTGGACAAAGATTTGCTTTAACCTTCACCTGGCATGCTCATCCTGAGTAACATGCCTGGACTCGTGTGGTACATACGAACCCCAGTGATTAAAATCTTTGTAAAAATTTAAATATTGATTGTTTTGTCTAAAAGATCATCTGTAGATACCACTTTAAACTGTAGAATAGTCCAAGTTGAAAAATATAAAGATAAACGTTCATAAAAAATCCGGAAAACTAAAAAAAATTTCAAACAAATTAACACGAGGAAGAACGTGGGGTATGTACGTACCCCACGAGGCCAGGTGAAAGTTAAATCTCGTTTTCGTTTTGTTTAAAAACGTGAAATGACAAATATTTTTTTAGTGTGCAGATAGCAGAGCTGTAAAAGAATGCATTCACATGTGATTTAAAATCATTTATCATCAATGGCTTGAAAAAGTGATTGCATTCATTGATGAAAAATGATTTTAAATCACAAATGAATGCATTCTTTTACAGCTCTGCTATCTGCACACTAATGACAAAAAAAATTGTGATTTCACATTTTTAAACAAAACGAAACGAAATTTAAAACAAATCTTTGTCCAATATTTTAAAATTTTGTTCTGTATTGGTTACAAAAAAGTGATTGCATTCATTTTTTTTAAATCATTGATTGTGATTTTAAATTTCGATCCAGCCTAATGTACATACGTAACATGTGTATCTATCTGCTAGAGCTGTAAAAGAATGCAATAATTTGTGATTTTAAATCATGTGATTTATATTCAAAATTATTGCCATAATTTTTCCAAATCATTGATTGTGATTTTAAATTTCAAGTCCCAATCAAAGATTTGAAAAAATGAATGCAAAAATTTCTTTTTAAATGGAAAATTTTGATTGATTGCATTCATTTTTTCAAATCATTGATTAGGACTTGAAATTTAAAATCACAATCAATAATTTGGAAAAATGATTGCATCAAATTTGAATATAAATCACGTGATTTTTATATAATAATACATGATTTAAAATCACAAATGATTGCATTCTATTACAGCTCTGGCAGATACACATGTTATGTATGTACATTAGTCTGGGTCGATTTGTATGGAGGTAAAAAAAATTTATGTTGCCTGGGCGATGTTCGGATTGGGCATGAAAAGTTAGTAAAAAAAAACCAAAAAGGGGCAGCAATAGGGGTGCACTTAATCCTACCACATCTTCAAATTTATGATTTTTTTCAAAAAATTTTGTATACAAACGTGCACAGCTAGACCAAAACTGATGCCAGAAATGAAATCCTCGTACCCGATACAACCTAAAACCGGTCTTACATTTATACGTTTTTATACAAAAATTTATCGTAAAAAATTCATAAAGAAAAAAATTCACAAAATTCAAAGTATAATCTTAACGTTGATGCGTATGTATTTTTGAGCATCATGGCTGAACCACTGAAGCTATCCACCTTATATTCACTACATGTGTTCGTGTGGTCATCCGAAATGTTTTTGTTATTTTAGATCCCACTAGGTGGCGCTGTGGTCGATTTAAAAAAATTATAATTATAAACCGATAAAAATCGACCACAGCGCCATCTAGGGGATCTAAAAAAACAAAAAATTTCGGAGGACAACACGAACACATGTTGTGATTATAAGGTGGATAACTTCAGTGGTTTAGCCGTTATGGTCAAAAATACATAAGCACCAACGTTAAAATTATACCTTAAATTTTTTTCTTTATGAATTTTTTACCATAAGTTTTTGTATAAAACCGTATGTGAGACCGGTTTTAGGTTGAATCGGGTACGAAAATTTCATTTCTGGCATCAGTTTTCTTCTAGCAGTGTAAGTTTGTATACAAAAATTTTTTTTAAAAAATTCCTAAAGAAAAAATTCTGAAGATGTGATAGGGTAAAGTGCACCCCTATCGGCCCCTTTTTGTTGTTTTTTACAACTTTTCATTCCCGATCCAAAAATCGCCCAGGCAACATAGGTTTGCAAATCGACCCAGCCTAATGTACATCATAAATATTTATTTTGATTTTTTTTATAGAATACCTTAATTTATTTAAAAATTCTTTTTGGTTTTTGTCTTTATTTGAGGTTTTTTGTAAGACTCTTTAGAAGGTTTTTAAATTCTTAATGTGGCTCTTAACGGCCTCACTCATGCCCACCCCTGGTATATAGCCTTTATTTCCAGTTATGCAAATAAAAACAGTTTATATTTAAATTACACGTAATTATAATAATAAAAAAAATCAAAACAAACAAGCATCAAGTGTAAAGAAATGAAATTAAAAACATTTTCTGATACAGCAGAAAAAACTACATGGAGCTTTTTTATCTTCTAAAGACTGGATTTTGTAAGAAAAAACAAATGTGAAAAATTGCAAAAGAGAAAATCAACAGATAGCAAAAAGGTTTTTTTTAAATACTCAAGCTATTACTCAAAAAAACTCTGACTTGGATCTCAATTTCAACAGAGACGAAGCTAGCAGTTTTGTCGTCCTGGGCGCATCGTCAGTTTTCCGCTCTTCTTTATTAAAAAAATTTATTGCAAACAATAAAGAAATATATACAAAACATTTTTTACTTAATTAAATTTGTCTTAAAATTATATTTGACCTTGCTTTTTATTGACAAGAACGTTAATTTTAATGTCGAAATCTACTTCATAGCATAATTACTGATTTATAGATCACGTATGCAGGTGAAAGGTACTTAGCAATAAGAAAAATGTAACGACCAAATTCGAAAATCTAATAATGGTTGAAAAAAATTACACACACGTAATCTTTGGTTAATTCTAAAGGCCTGACTATAGTAGCAACATGCTTGGGGACGAATATGTCATAATGATTTAAGGTTCTTATGCTTGGTTTTCACTATGTCATTTTTATGACGACACAAAAGTTTATCACCTGTAATATCACCTCTAGAAAATTTTCTGCATAGTTGCATTTAATAATTAATTTTAATTTTCCAACATTGCCAACATTTTCCAATAAATAATTAATTTTCCAACATTGCCAAAGTTAGAAAAAATGACAATATGTTGTTATTTTTAATTTGATTGACACCAACTGACCACTGAAAATAACATAGTGAAAACCAAGCATTACTCTTAATGTTTAATAGAAAATTGTTTTTATCGCCGAATAGCTGCTTGGAGTCACTTTTAATTGTGATAGAATTTTTTTTTTGTCTAAATTAATTTAATATCCGACGCAATTTAACAGACCGCTTATTCGGAGTAAAATTACAAATTTATCTGATCCGTGTGAAGTAAGAAAGGTAAAGAAAAAGAACAATATTGAAATCACATTCTCATTGATAAACAAATTACAAATTAAATTCCTCAAGACTGAAAGTCAAAATCCTGATTAAAGATTTAGATTTTCTTGATTAAAGATTTAAGAGTAATTTTTTTTTTCATATTGTGTTTGAGATCTACACAGAATAATTGAAATGGTCTTCTTTGGTAAGGCACTGATCAAATACCCACAGTATGCGTCAGTGCTAAAGCAATGTTGCCTCTTTTTCACACATTTGGGCAGGGCTTCAAAGGCCTCATTAGAACACCTGACCGGAATACAACGTAGTGCGATGTATTTGATAGGGGATGAATGTATTTTCTCCTCTCTCTCTTCTCTTGGGCACCATCACGATGCTAGGTGCTTAAGCCTTTTTTATAAGTACTTTAATGGGAAGTGTTCACACCAGCTCGTGTGTTTTCTACACTGAGAAAACAAACAATTAAAAACTCACATTTTAAAAATGTTAAGTAAAATTAATATTTTTAAAATATTTTACGCCACACAAAAATTAAAACGCACATTTTTAAAAAGAAAAGTAAAAGGAAACGTTTTTAAAATAACTACAAATGTTTTACTATGATATAGTAAGGTAAAACGAATATTTTTAAAAACATTTTACGCGATAAAAAATGAAAACGAACATTTTTAAAGAGAAAAGTAAAATGAAACGTTTTTAAAATCGTCGCATAATAAAAATGGCCAATGAGAGAATACACTTCTTAGAAGTTTATTCAAAATAGGTGTCAAATCATATTCATAGTAAAATGAATATCTTTATACATAAAATTCTTCTGTACATGGCTTTGTGACTGAACTTCTCCTAAACTGCTATACCGATTTTGATGAAATTTGGCATGTGTATGCGGTTGAGTCTGTAGATGGTTTTAGTTTAAAGTTTGACCCGGTAGGTGGCGCTGTTATTGCTGTAGCAGTGTTAAAAGAGGTGTTTGAGAGTATAACTCAGAAACGAATTGAGAAATTGTCATGCTTCTTTCACCATTACTTTTTATGCAAACGAAATTACTAAAATACAAAACAAATAAATAAACAAAAAAAAATCTTAAATGGCTCGTAAGACGTTTTTAAATTTATACGAAAGAAACTTTAAATCAACCCTACATTTATGCATACCATATGAAAAAACATTAAAAAAGCCATTTTTGGTTTTGAATATTTTTTCAACAACAAATATTTTTACCAAAATTTTTTGCGAAATAAAGAAATTCGTTAGGGTTTTTTTTTTGGAAAATTATAAAAATTAGAAAGGAAACGAAAATGAAAAAGATTGAAACACGATTGAACGGGCATTTAATCAAAATTTCAAACAAAACAAAATGAATGCAATCCTTTGTAACATGACCGAGTTATTCACTTTTAAAGCCAGCACTTTCATTTTTGATTGTTTTTTTTTTTCTATTTCACAAAAAAATAAAATTAGTACTAAAAACTTTTTGTGTGTTTCAGGTACGAATGTTTTTGTGATGTCAATTTCTTGGAAATTTTAAACAACTAGCATGTTTCTATAAAAACGAAATTTTTCTAATAAAAGACATCTAAACCAAGAATTTTACTTATCACAAAGGTATGCAATTACCAAATTGCTATAATATAACACTTCAAGAAGTTATTCAACACATACCTAGGAAGGTTATAACATTGAAAAGGGGGCGTGGCACCTTTCATACAGCCGAACTATTTGATATCGAAAGGCTTTGGAATTATAGAATGCGGTATTCGAACACAGTTTACACGTGCCATTTCACTGATAACATTTTATGGGTGTTTGACAAGTGGTCGTGGCATCAACGCGCCGGGTTTCAACTAGTTTCACATACTTTGTTTAAAAACACTTGTTAACAACGAATTGTTTCCCATCTAGAAAAAAAAGCACTCCGAAAGGCCTTATGAGTGCTTACAAAGGCTAAAATTTTGGCTTAGTTTGTATGGTTACTGTCAGCAACTGAACTAAAAATTTGTTTCCACACCCCCCCTTTTACCGCGCACAAACCAATGAAAATGTTTTATTTCAACTGTTTGGGTCGTTTTAGACAAAATTTTGTAATTTTATTCATATGGTTACTCTCGGCAAGTGCACTAAAAATGGTCCTATCCAACTTTAGTTCAACTCACTTTTCTGGGGGTCAGCGTGGAGAGAAGCAAAGTGCGCCAGGCTTAAGCTAAATTGAGCTGAAATTTTGGCAGTCGATTGATTTGTTTTGAGTACGAGGTGGTTAAAGGGAAATAATTTTGCCGCACCCCTTTTTACTGCTTACAAAATAGCAAAAATGCTATATTTTGCACGGTTTTGATCGTATTAGACAAAAATTTGGTAATTAAGTTCATATGATTACTTTCGGCAGCTATACTTAAAATGGTGAATAAATTTGGCATTTCTCGAAATTTTCGTATATGGCAGTAAGGCGGTTTATGGCAGAACAACTTCTACCGGGGAATACTAGTTAAATATAAATATTTAAACTTATTTTTTTTTCATATTAGGAAAAATTCATTCCAAGTCCATTTTTGGAATAGTTGCAATAATCATACGAACTGAATTACCAAATTTTAGTCTAATGCCACCAAAACCGTCTTAGTTATAGAATTTTTATCGATTTGTGGGCAATAAAAGAGGGTATGGCAATTTTAACTATGCTTTTTATTGCTCGCATAAGTGCAATCAACAAGTTTTATTACAATCGATTAAACGGCATTGCAGCGCATAAAATACGAACAAACATTAATTTTTTTATATTAGATTTACGCATAGTAGAACTAGACAAGGTAGTGTTAGGGCCAAGGTTCATTTATAAGGTTGTGGCACTTGAGAGAAATGCGCTCTTTACCATTTTTGCTTGAACTGTCACTGTGCTTTTATTTGTTCTATGCATTCATTTTCTTTACAGCCATTCTGACAGTTCGACCGAGCTCGCTCTCAAGTGCCACAACCTTATAAATGAGCCTTGGTTAGGGCTGAATGTGTTCTCTTTCTTTGAGACCATAACTGCCAAACTCAGCCATTTTGGTATTTTTGCCAATTTTAACTCTCATATTGCATTCTCATTAGTTGTAGATTTTGTATTAAATGTCAACTTCGTTTGACAGTTTCGGTCACCGGCTCTCTTCCCTAACATTGTCTAATCTTGCCATGAATTTGCGTATAAATTTTTCTCAGTGCAAATAGAGCAAAACAACACAGAAGCTTTAAATGTAGTGGTGCCCATACCCGCTCATGTCTAATGGACATAGCTGATGATAAAATAACTAAAATAAAACTATAATATTGAAAACCAATAAAAAGTTTTTTAGTTAATGAAAAGAATGAAAATGGGAATTTTTGGAAATTTTTTCAATTAATGGGAATAATGGGTGGTGTGAATAAAAACTGACTGTGAGTGTTCACTCAAGATTTTTGAAGGAACACTCAATTTGGGGTGAATAAAATCTACTTTCGTTAAGCTGAACGAAAATACTCCACTTCTACTTTTTGACATTTGAGAGGTCTCTCAACTTTGGTGTGAATAAAGTTCAAATTTTAAATCTCTGTTTGAGTGAGTACTCATGAAAAGTTGAGGGTAGTGACTACTTGCTTCCACGTGCTATTTCTTGTAAGGAAATTATATTTTTCACAAATATGAATTCAGAAATGTTTAATGAAAAAACGGATTAGGAATATCTCGAAAACAATGGCCGCATTCAGCGCAGAAAACAGTTGGCAACTGTTGTGTGAAAATTCGCTGAATGGTCGAAATTTGGGAGCGCTAACTAAAACTGATTAGGCAGCGAATGCCTTTTAATCGAGCGAACAAATTCTATGCTACATGAACACAACTGTTTGGGTAGCTGTCAGATGCTGCTACTGACGCTGTTAAGTTAATAAACACAGAAAGGACGCAGCAAATTTAAGTGAGAAACCTTTGCAATTGAATTAAATTTACATAAAAATTATATATAATTAAATTGAAACTAACTTCTGACGTGTAGAGAAGCAACACATTCAGAGAAAAACATCGCGCACTAAGGTAGCGCTACCATTACAGTTCACAACAGTTGTCTGCGCTGAATGCGACCAATGTAGTGATGAACAAGTGATGTCGAATTTGTTAGTTTGTAGGTGAAGCATCATTATGTATTTGAGTGCAAACAATTTGAGGGAATTTTTATTCACTCCGAATTGAGTGTTCACTCGGGACGAAACACTCTTCTCAAGAGAATCCTCTCAGAGTGTTCACTCAGTTTTTATTCACACCACCCAATGAACAAGTTAATTTTTAAAATGAAAATAAACGTTTTACTATTCAATTTTAAAATGTTAGTTTTTAAAATTAAAATAAACGTTTTTTAAAAGTGGCACGTTTCTGCCACTTTTGAAAATGTTGTTTTCTCTAGAAAGAGATAGCTCTCTGAAGTAACCTTAGTGCTCATTTTATATGGTATACAATTTTTTAACCATTCGAATAAATAACTAGCAAGGAATTATCTTCGAGTGGGCCGAAGTTCAAATACCCCCACGGACGACGGTTTTTCCAAATTTCATACCTAAAGTTTACATTAATTGATAAAGGTTTTGTGCAAAATTTGAAGTCATTAGTTTAAGTTTTGTGGAATTGAAAGAGATTTTACCATTTTGATGAACTCACTTTGTATGGGAGATAGACGTGATTCTGATTCGACTTTTACAAATTTTATACTAAAAATGCATATTAAAGGTTAAAGCTTATGGCAAAATTTTAAATCATTAGACTAGTTTTTATGGAATTGAAAGAGATTTTACCGTTTTGGTTAAGTCACTTTGTATGGGAGGAAAACGAGCTTTTCATCCTATTTTTACAAATTTCATACATCAAGTTTATATTAAATATTAAAAACACTGTACAAAATTTGAAGTCAATGAATTAGTTTTTGTGGAATTTAAAGAGATTTTACCGTTTAGGGTAAGCCACTTTGTATGGGAGGTAGGCGTAATTTTCATCCGATTTGGCTCATTTTCGAACTTGACCTTCATTTTTAAAAAAAAGGCTAATATATTGAATTTCGTTACGATAGCTAAAAAATTACGGCTATTATCGTGACAACAGACGGACACACGGACATGGCTACTACTGTGTTGTGTTGAGAGAACACAAATAAATTGAACGAAAGTCCTCTCTACGCCAAAAACACAACGAAAACGAAAGAGAAAACACCGAAAAGAAGCAAACCAAAGCAAATAGCGCCACAAATTATTATCACAATACTTTTTACAATTTAATGAACGAATTTATTACCTTTTATCTGGCACTTCAGAGTTAATGTTTAATAATACTTTATTTTGTATATAAAATTTTGTTCTGCTTTAAACATAAAGATTAAAAGTTTTCACAAACACACTTCACTGCAAAACTTCTTGTTAGAAAACACGATGTTGACAGACGAATAAAGTCATATTGTTCATTTGACTGAACAATATGACTTTATTCTTTAAAAAAGAATATTATGTGAGCACAAAGAAGAATTCGTTTCCTTTACTGATTTAACCACTACAGAACAAAATTTAAAAATATTGGACAAAGATTTGCTTTAACCTTCACCTGGCATGCTCATCCTGAGTAACATGCCTGGACTCGTGTGGTACATACGAACCCCAGTGATTAAAATCTTTGTAAAAATTTAAATATTGATTGTTTTGTCTAAAAGATCATCTGTAGATACCACTTTAAACTGTAGAATAGTCCAAGTTGAAAAATATAAAGATAAACGTTCATAAAAAATCCGGAAAACTAAAAAAAATTTCAAACAAATTAACACGAGGAAGAACGTGGGGTATGTACGTACCCCACGAGGCCAGGTGAAAGTTAAATCTCGTTTTCGTTTTGTTTAAAAACGTGAAATGACAAATATTTTTTTAGTGTGCAGATAGCAGAGCTGTAAAAGAATGCATTCACATGTGATTTAAAATCATTTATCATCAATGGCTTGAAAAAGTGATTGCATTCATTGATGAAAAATGATTTTAAATCACAAATGAATGCATTCTTTTACAGCTCTGCTATCTGCACACTAATGACAAAAAAAATTGTGATTTCACATTTTTAAACAAAACGAAACGAAATTTAAAACAAATCTTTGTCCAATATTTTAAAATTTTGTTCTGTATTGGTTACAAAAAAGTGATTGCATTCATTTTTTTTAAATCATTGATTGTGATTTTAAATTTCGATCCAGCCTAATGTACATACGTAACATGTGTATCTATCTGCTAGAGCTGTAAAAGAATGCAATAATTTGTGATTTTAAATCATGTGATTTATATTCAAAATTATTGCCATAATTTTTCCAAATCATTGATTGTGATTTTAAATTTCAAGTCCCAATCAAAGATTTGAAAAAATGAATGCAAAAATTTCTTTTTAAATGGAAAATTTTGATTGATTGCATTCATTTTTTCAAATCATTGATTAGGACTTGAAATTTAAAATCACAATCAATAATTTGGAAAAATGATTGCATCAAATTTGAATATAAATCACGTGATTTTTATATAATAATACATGATTTAAAATCACAAATGATTGCATTCTATTACAGCTCTGGCAGATACACATGTTATGTATGTACATTAGTCTGGGTCGATTTGTATGGAGGTAAAAAAAATTTATGTTGCCTGGGCGATGTTCGGATTGGGCATGAAAAGTTAGTAAAAAAAAACCAAAAAGGGGCAGCAATAGGGGTGCACTTAATCCTACCACATCTTCAAATTTATGATTTTTTTCAAAAAATTTTGTATACAAACGTGCACAGCTAGACCAAAACTGATGCCAGAAATGAAATCCTCGTACCCGATACAACCTAAAACCGGTCTTACATTTATACGTTTTTATACAAAAATTTATCGTAAAAAATTCATAAAGAAAAAAATTCACAAAATTCAAAGTATAATCTTAACGTTGATGCGTATGTATTTTTGAGCATCATGGCTGAACCACTGAAGCTATCCACCTTATATTCACTACATGTGTTCGTGTGGTCATCCGAAATGTTTTTGTTATTTTAGATCCCACTAGGTGGCGCTGTGGTCGATTTAAAAAAATTATAATTATAAACCGATAAAAATCGACCACAGCGCCATCTAGGGGATCTAAAAAAACAAAAAATTTCGGAGGACAACACGAACACATGTTGTGATTATAAGGTGGATAACTTCAGTGGTTTAGCCGTTATGGTCAAAAATACATAAGCACCAACGTTAAAATTATACCTTAAATTTTTTTCTTTATGAATTTTTTACCATAAGTTTTTGTATAAAACCGTATGTGAGACCGGTTTTAGGTTGAATCGGGTACGAAAATTTCATTTCTGGCATCAGTTTTCTTCTAGCAGTGTAAGTTTGTATACAAAAATTTTTTTTAAAAAATTCCTAAAGAAAAAATTCTGAAGATGTGATAGGGTAAAGTGCACCCCTATCGGCCCCTTTTTGTTGTTTTTTACAACTTTTCATTCCCGATCCAAAAATCGCCCAGGCAACATAGGTTTGCAAATCGACCCAGCCTAATGTACATCATAAATATTTATTTTGATTTTTTTTATAGAATACCTTAATTTATTTAAAAATTCTTTTTGGTTTTTGTCTTTATTTGAGGTTTTTTGTAAGACTCTTTAGAAGGTTTTTAAATTCTTAATGTGGCTCTTAACGGCCTCACTCATGCCCACCCCTGGTATATAGCCTTTATTTCCAGTTATGCAAATAAAAACAGTTTATATTTAAATTACACGTAATTATAATAATAAAAAAAATCAAAACAAACAAGCATCAAGTGTAAAGAAATGAAATTAAAAACATTTTCTGATACAGCAGAAAAAACTACATGGAGCTTTTTTATCTTCTAAAGACTGGATTTTGTAAGAAAAAACAAATGTGAAAAATTGCAAAAGAGAAAATCAACAGATAGCAAAAAGGTTTTTTTTAAATACTCAAGCTATTACTCAAAAAAACTCTGACTTGGATCTCAATTTCAACAGAGACGAAGCTAGCAGTTTTGTCGTCCTGGGCGCATCGTCAGTTTTCCGCTCTTCTTTATTAAAAAAATTTATTGCAAACAATAAAGAAATATATACAAAACATTTTTTACTTAATTAAATTTGTCTTAAAATTATATTTGACCTTGCTTTTTATTGACAAGAACGTTAATTTTAATGTCGAAATCTACTTCATAGCATAATTACTGATTTATAGATCACGTATGCAGGTGAAAGGTACTTAGCAATAAGAAAAATGTAACGACCAAATTCGAAAATCTAATAATGGTTGAAAAAAATTACACACACGTAATCTTTGGTTAATTCTAAAGGCCTGACTATAGTAGCAACATGCTTGGGGACGAATATGTCATAATGATTTAAGGTTCTTATGCTTGGTTTTCACTATGTCATTTTTATGACGACACAAAAGTTTATCACCTGTAATATCACCTCTAGAAAATTTTCTGCATAGTTGCATTTAATAATTAATTTTAATTTTCCAACATTGCCAACATTTTCCAATAAATAATTAATTTTCCAACATTGCCAAAGTTAGAAAAAATGACAATATGTTGTTATTTTTAATTTGATTGACACCAACTGACCACTGAAAATAACATAGTGAAAACCAAGCATTACTCTTAATGTTTAATAGAAAATTGTTTTTATCGCCGAATAGCTGCTTGGAGTCACTTTTAATTGTGATAGAATTTTTTTTTTGTCTAAATTAATTTAATATCCGACGCAATTTAACAGACCGCTTATTCGGAGTAAAATTACAAATTTATCTGATCCGTGTGAAGTAAGAAAGGTAAAGAAAAAGAACAATATTGAAATCACATTCTCATTGATAAACAAATTACAAATTAAATTCCTCAAGACTGAAAGTCAAAATCCTGATTAAAGATTTAGATTTTCTTGATTAAAGATTTAAGAGTAATTTTTTTTTTCATATTGTGTTTGAGATCTACACAGAATAATTGAAATGGTCTTCTTTGGTAAGGCACTGATCAAATACCCACAGTATGCGTCAGTGCTAAAGCAATGTTGCCTCTTTTTCACACATTTGGGCAGGGCTTCAAAGGCCTCATTAGAACACCTGACCGGAATACAACGTAGTGCGATGTATTTGATAGGGGATGAATGTATTTTCTCCTCTCTCTCTTCTCTTGGGCACCATCACGATGCTAGGTGCTTAAGCCTTTTTTATAAGTACTTTAATGGGAAGTGTTCACACCAGCTCGTGTGTTTTCTACACTGAGAAAACAAACAATTAAAAACTCACATTTTAAAAATGTTAAGTAAAATTAATATTTTTAAAATATTTTACGCCACACAAAAATTAAAACGCACATTTTTAAAAAGAAAAGTAAAAGGAAACGTTTTTAAAATAACTACAAATGTTTTACTATGATATAGTAAGGTAAAACGAATATTTTTAAAAACATTTTACGCGATAAAAAATGAAAACGAACATTTTTAAAGAGAAAAGTAAAATGAAACGTTTTTAAAATCGTCGCATAATAAAAATGGCCAATGAGAGAATACACTTCTTAGAAGTTTATTCAAAATAGGTGTCAAATCATATTCATAGTAAAATGAATATCTTTATACATAAAATTCTTCTGTACATGGCTTTGTGACTGAACTTCTCCTAAACTGCTATACCGATTTTGATGAAATTTGGCATGTGTATGCGGTTGAGTCTGTAGATGGTTTTAGTTTAAAGTTTGACCCGGTAGGTGGCGCTGTTATTGCTGTAGCAGTGTTAAAAGAGGTGTTTGAGAGTATAACTCAGAAACGAATTGAGAAATTGTCATGCTTCTTTCACCATTACTTTTTATGCAAACGAAATTACTAAAATACAAAACAAATAAATAAACAAAAAAAAATCTTAAATGGCTCGTAAGACGTTTTTAAATTTATACGAAAGAAACTTTAAATCAACCCTACATTTATGCATACCATATGAAAAAACATTAAAAAAGCCATTTTTGGTTTTGAATATTTTTTCAACAACAAATATTTTTACCAAAATTTTTTGCGAAATAAAGAAATTCGTTAGGGTTTTTTTTTTGGAAAATTATAAAAATTAGAAAGGAAACGAAAATGAAAAAGATTGAAACACGATTGAACGGGCATTTAATCAAAATTTCAAACAAAACAAAATGAATGCAATCCTTTGTAACATGACCGAGTTATTCACTTTTAAAGCCAGCACTTTCATTTTTGATTGTTTTTTTTTTTCTATTTCACAAAAAAATAAAATTAGTACTAAAAACTTTTTGTGTGTTTCAGGTACGAATGTTTTTGTGATGTCAATTTCTTGGAAATTTTAAACAACTAGCATGTTTCTATAAAAACGAAATTTTTCTAATAAAAGACATCTAAACCAAGAATTTTACTTATCACAAAGGTATGCAATTACCAAATTGCTATAATATAACACTTCAAGAAGTTATTCAACACATACCTAGGAAGGTTATAACATTGAAAAGGGGGCGTGGCACCTTTCATACAGCCGAACTATTTGATATCGAAAGGCTTTGGAATTATAGAATGCGGTATTCGAACACAGTTTACACGTGCCATTTCACTGATAACATTTTATGGGTGTTTGACAAGTGGTCGTGGCATCAACGCGCCGGGTTTCAACTAGTTTCACATACTTTGTTTAAAAACACTTGTTAACAACGAATTGTTTCCCATCTAGAAAAAAAAGCACTCCGAAAGGCCTTATGAGTGCTTACAAAGGCTAAAATTTTGGCTTAGTTTGTATGGTTACTGTCAGCAACTGAACTAAAAATTTGTTTCCACACCCCCCCTTTTACCGCGCACAAACCAATGAAAATGTTTTATTTCAACTGTTTGGGTCGTTTTAGACAAAATTTTGTAATTTTATTCATATGGTTACTCTCGGCAAGTGCACTAAAAATGGTCCTATCCAACTTTAGTTCAACTCACTTTTCTGGGGGTCAGCGTGGAGAGAAGCAAAGTGCGCCAGGCTTAAGCTAAATTGAGCTGAAATTTTGGCAGTCGATTGATTTGTTTTGAGTACGAGGTGGTTAAAGGGAAATAATTTTGCCGCACCCCTTTTTACTGCTTACAAAATAGCAAAAATGCTATATTTTGCACGGTTTTGATCGTATTAGACAAAAATTTGGTAATTAAGTTCATATGATTACTTTCGGCAGCTATACTTAAAATGGTGAATAAATTTGGCATTTCTCGAAATTTTCGTATATGGCAGTAAGGCGGTTTATGGCAGAACAACTTCTACCGGGGAATACTAGTTAAATATAAATATTTAAACTTATTTTTTTTTCATATTAGGAAAAATTCATTCCAAGTCCATTTTTGGAATAGTTGCAATAATCATACGAACTGAATTACCAAATTTTAGTCTAATGCCACCAAAACCGTCTTAGTTATAGAATTTTTATCGATTTGTGGGCAATAAAAGAGGGTATGGCAATTTTAACTATGCTTTTTATTGCTCGCATAAGTGCAATCAACAAGTTTTATTACAATCGATTAAACGGCATTGCAGCGCATAAAATACGAACAAACATTAATTTTTTTATATTAGATTTACGCATAGTAGAACTAGACAAGGTAGTGTTAGGGCCAAGGTTCATTTATAAGGTTGTGGCACTTGAGAGAAATGCGCTCTTTACCATTTTTGCTTGAACTGTCACTGTGCTTTTATTTGTTCTATGCATTCATTTTCTTTACAGCCATTCTGACAGTTCGACCGAGCTCGCTCTCAAGTGCCACAACCTTATAAATGAGCCTTGGTTAGGGCTGAATGTGTTCTCTTTCTTTGAGACCATAACTGCCAAACTCAGCCATTTTGGTATTTTTGCCAATTTTAACTCTCATATTGCATTCTCATTAGTTGTAGATTTTGTATTAAATGTCAACTTCGTTTGACAGTTTCGGTCACCGGCTCTCTTCCCTAACATTGTCTAATCTTGCCATGAATTTGCGTATAAATTTTTCTCAGTGCAAATAGAGCAAAACAACACAGAAGCTTTAAATGTAGTGGTGCCCATACCCGCTCATGTCTAATGGACATAGCTGATGATAAAATAACTAAAATAAAACTATAATATTGAAAACCAATAAAAAGTTTTTTAGTTAATGAAAAGAATGAAAATGGGAATTTTTGGAAATTTTTTCAATTAATGGGAATAATGGGTGGTGTGAATAAAAACTGACTGTGAGTGTTCACTCAAGATTTTTGAAGGAACACTCAATTTGGGGTGAATAAAATCTACTTTCGTTAAGCTGAACGAAAATACTCCACTTCTACTTTTTGACATTTGAGAGGTCTCTCAACTTTGGTGTGAATAAAGTTCAAATTTTAAATCTCTGTTTGAGTGAGTACTCATGAAAAGTTGAGGGTAGTGACTACTTGCTTCCACGTGCTATTTCTTGTAAGGAAATTATATTTTTCACAAATATGAATTCAGAAATGTTTAATGAAAAAACGGATTAGGAATATCTCGAAAACAATGGCCGCATTCAGCGCAGAAAACAGTTGGCAACTGTTGTGTGAAAATTCGCTGAATGGTCGAAATTTGGGAGCGCTAACTAAAACTGATTAGGCAGCGAATGCCTTTTAATCGAGCGAACAAATTCTATGCTACATGAACACAACTGTTTGGGTAGCTGTCAGATGCTGCTACTGACGCTGTTAAGTTAATAAACACAGAAAGGACGCAGCAAATTTAAGTGAGAAACCTTTGCAATTGAATTAAATTTACATAAAAATTATATATAATTAAATTGAAACTAACTTCTGACGTGTAGAGAAGCAACACATTCAGAGAAAAACATCGCGCACTAAGGTAGCGCTACCATTACAGTTCACAACAGTTGTCTGCGCTGAATGCGACCAATGTAGTGATGAACAAGTGATGTCGAATTTGTTAGTTTGTAGGTGAAGCATCATTATGTATTTGAGTGCAAACAATTTGAGGGAATTTTTATTCACTCCGAATTGAGTGTTCACTCGGGACGAAACACTCTTCTCAAGAGAATCCTCTCAGAGTGTTCACTCAGTTTTTATTCACACCACCCAATGAACAAGTTAATTTTTAAAATGAAAATAAACGTTTTACTATTCAATTTTAAAATGTTAGTTTTTAAAATTAAAATAAACGTTTTTTAAAAGTGGCACGTTTCTGCCACTTTTGAAAATGTTGTTTTCTCTAGAAAGAGATAGCTCTCTGAAGTAACCTTAGTGCTCATTTTATATGGTATACAATTTTTTAACCATTCGAATAAATAACTAGCAAGGAATTATCTTCGAGTGGGCCGAAGTTCAAATACCCCCACGGACGACGGTTTTTCCAAATTTCATACCTAAAGTTTACATTAATTGATAAAGGTTTTGTGCAAAATTTGAAGTCATTAGTTTAAGTTTTGTGGAATTGAAAGAGATTTTACCATTTTGATGAACTCACTTTGTATGGGAGATAGACGTGATTCTGATTCGACTTTTACAAATTTTATACTAAAAATGCATATTAAAGGTTAAAGCTTATGGCAAAATTTTAAATCATTAGACTAGTTTTTATGGAATTGAAAGAGATTTTACCGTTTTGGTTAAGTCACTTTGTATGGGAGGAAAACGAGGTTTTCATCCTATTTTTACAAATTTCATACATCAAGTTTATATTAAATATTAAAAACACTGTACAAAATTTGAAGTCAATGAATTAGTTTTTGTGGAATTTAAAGAGATTTTACCGTTTAGGGTAAGCCACTTTGTATGGGAGGTAGGCGTAATTTTCATCCGATTTGGCTCATTTTCGAACTTGACCTTCATTTTTAAAAAAAAGGCTAATATATTGAATTTCGTTACGATAGCTAAAAAATTACGGCTATTATCGTGACAACAGACGGACACACGGACATGGCTAAATCGACTCAGGAGCTGATGCTGAACATGAATATATATACTTTTCTATACCGGCCACGCCTCCTTATCGGCGTTACAAACGGAGTGACAAAGTTAATAACTAGGTTTGTTAAACGTAAGGTATAAAAACTGTATAAACCTTTCGAATAGTCAAATATTACACCGTTCGGTGTTAAAAAAATATCATTTGGCGTATTATTAATAAACACCTAACAGGGTACAAAGCAAACATCGTATCTTATATTTACTTTTTTACACCGATCTGTACTTTTTTTAACCATGTTTTTAACACCGAACGGTGTAGGACTCCCTGGAACAACGATTGGTGTAAAAATTCTGTACAAATTTTTAAGTGTTTAATAGTGCCGCGCAAGGCGAAGCGCCCCTGCCCCTAGCTACACCACTGCAAATTTGTTTGTTATTTTTACTAACACTTTTAATGTAATTTGTAATGAATTAAATTAAAATAATTAACTTTTTCTTCGAATTCAAAATAAAACCACAGCTGAGCGTAAGGTGATATGTTAGAAGCGTTCTTGATCAGCAACAAAAAAAACTGCTTTGATCATTGTTATTCCCAACATCACTACTCTCTAAGCTCAAGTTAGTTGTATGAATGCTGATCTCTATCAATTTTGCGTGAAATGCGTTGTTGTAACAAATTGCGTTGCGATGAGCACAAGCGAACTTTCCAGAAGGATTCTAGCAGCATCCCAAAAGCTCCAGTGTTAAGAATGATCTCTTACACCAAAATGTTGAAATGTCTACCAAATTTTGTAAGAGTCATTATTGAGCTACACAACAATCAAGTCTGTTTTTTTTTATTATAATTTTTTTATTTATTCATTAACGGGGTAACGACTCTGTACTAAATCCTATCTTATCAGTCAAAGCTTATCAGTCCTTCTCGTACTTTGTCTTGAAAACTTTTGTAACGCCAATCGATGAAATTTTTCCTTCCTTGGCGCTTTAAATAAAAAACACATGCCACCTACTTTCACACACAATTTTTTATGACCTCTTCTCGTCTTCTTCTTCTTCTTGTTTTATATATGCGATTTCAAACTTTTTAATCGATAAAAATTACGGCGTCAAAACTTAGATAATTTAATTGCTAGTAAAATAAGAATTATCAGTATTTCGACTTTTTTGCTAACTAATTGCATTATAAGTAGATTAGACAGATCCCGCGCAAAAAAAATTAATAATCCTTAACTTGGCGAAATCAACTAACCGTAGTTAACGTCGTCATTCAGACGTATTCGCAGCGTACAAGTTTGATGAATTCGTCCCACAATTAGTCTCGGGCTGGTGCAGCTTATAATAGCTATGTTTATTTGCAGTAGTTGGCTCTGGTAATGGTTCACTTGGGAGCGCTGTCAGCTGCACTAAAAACAATTAGACACACACAGTTTTAACTAATTTCTTTTTTTTTTAGATGAGTTGCCTCTTTTTTTACTGCAATTATCTTCTTTCTATCGTTTTTTTTTTGGATTATCGCAATGAATACTTGTTGTTGTTGTGTTGTTAGTTAGTAGTTTGTTTTTTTTTTTGTGTTTTGGCATAAAAAGTACCGGATAACACAGATCGCTTGAACACTTCACTTGGTATGAACGCTTTGAAGGCACTCGAACAAATGACGAGGTATCCGAGCAAACTGGTTTATTTGTTGTACAACGAAACGCGCCAGAGGCAAAAACTTCAGCATGTGACTCAACTACAACGAAGTATTTTATCAACTGGAGGTAATATAATGCCTCTCTATTTTGTATTCTCTCATTTAAAGTTTACAATTTATAAATATTGACGACAAATTTTCAAAACAAACAAGTTTTTTAAAAAAAAATATGTTGTTATTTAAATACAAATTTTAAAGGGAATCTGGTTTCAAGGTAAATTTGATTTTAATCCGGGGCCGCTTATCGGGGTCACATTAGCAGCATTTCTTAATTCTTTAGATTATTCTATGCGATATGACATTTACAGTTGCTTGTCCGAGCCTGCTTTACATCACTTCATACTTTTATTCTTTTTGTTGCAAAAATCCTTTTATTTGACAACTTCATGTAAATATTTAACAATTGGGTTGTTCGGAAAGTAATTTCGTTTTTTACCAACAGAGGACTTAATTGTTTTTTTTTTCACAGCCGACTCCTCACTTAAGCCGCATAATCATTATATATTTTAACAGCTGATATAGCAAGGCTTGTTTGTGAAAAAATTCGATTGAAAGTAGTTTTTGTTTGGTGCCCTTTAAAATATGGAAAGTGAAAAGCAGCATTTTCGGCATGTTTTACTATCGAAAAGGTAAAAATGCTTTACGTACAATCAAATTTCCTACAGGTAGATGCTGTTCAAACAAAAAAAATTATCCTATGTGTATGGAGAAGATGTATTGGCAGAACGCCGTGCCAAAACTGGTTTGCGAAATTTCGATCCGGCAATTTTGATGTTGAACGAACTACGGTCTGGAAGGCTGTTCATCAGTGCTCAGCTGATGAAAACACAAATTGATGCGAGCCAGCGAATAACAACTAGTGAGATCGCTGAGAGATTAATTTTACCGAATTCGTGTGTTCATGATCATTTAAAACGCCTAGGTTTAACCTCAGTGTTTGACACATGGGTTACTCATGTTCTTACGAAAAGAAATTTGTGTTATTTCTTGTGATTTTCTTCTCAAAAGTCAAGAAATTATCCATTTTTGAAGGAGGAAGTAAGGAATTATCTACGACAGAACCCAATTAACTAAATACCCACCACCATATTTTAGTTTATTTGAAGGCTTGAATGATGAATTATTTTGATGACGTCACTTTTAAAAGGCGTGGTTTTTATCCAAATATAAGCTACAACCCGGCGGCGCCTTGCTGCCTTGCCCCTTTGTAAAACGCCCATAAAAGGTTATCAGGTGGCTGTCCGGCCTATAACTGCACAGCTATACGATATCGCAAATTGGGGTTGTATTGGAGGTGCCACTCCCCCTTGTAAAACGCGCATAAAATGTTATCAGTGAAATTGCAAGTGTAAATAGAGGTCGAATACTGAATTCCGAGGCTGTGCTGCCTCAAACTCCAAAGCAATTTGATATCGCAAATTGGGTTTGTATGGGAGGTGCCGCGCCCCCTTGTCCAACGCCCATAAAATGTTATCATTGAAATTTGAGTTGTATGGAAGGTGCCACTCCCCCTTTGCCAACGCCTCTAAAATGTTACCTGTGAAGCGGCACGTGTAAATTATGGTCGAATACAAAATTCCCAGGCTGTTCGACTTATAATTCCAAAGCTATTCGATATCGAAAATTTGGGGTGTATTTAAGGTACCTTTTACAATCGGCATCTGACTTCACAGGAACACTCTCAAAAATTTGCTACCATTTTCTAGAAAGGCTTTTTGCTATTTGTTTTTTCAGTGTCAATTTTTTGACACCTCACGCGTGATTCGCAACATGTGGCAGAGCCAAAAATGCTCAGTAAGGTTTGCCATTACACCATGAATAGACTGGCAAAAGAGGAACGCTTGCAAATCATTGAATTTTATTATCAAAATTTGTGCTCTGTGAGAAATGTGTTTCGCAAATTACTTCCATATTATGGTTGTAATAATCAACCCACGGAAAAGGCTAGTCAAGCTATTCAGCCCTATTCCAGAATCCGCCGTTGCGTAAATTTTCTTTCGGATTCGTAATGTTATATTCTGCAACCCGAATCATTACATCGTATTCGAACATTCGTAGCCACAATCCGTGGAATTGTGGAATACCACAATCCAAATGCATCAACTTTTGACAGCTGTTTTTCAAATTTTTCACGAAAGTTTTGCCTCGACGGATTTGTTTACGACAATAGAAAACAATTGAATTTTTGTAGAATTACGTCCCAAAATAAAACTTACAATTAATTTTTGGGAAATGAAGTTAAATTATTTTGTTTAAACCTGTAAATATTTTAGTTGAAATTTATTAATTACATTTCATAATAAATTTCCAAAGGGTTGATGGAATCTCATCTCCAATATTTTTCGATGAATTTTTATAGATTCTCTTTGTGAGAAATCTTCCTCTTATTGTGCGAAAATTGCAATTGCGATGATCTCCATTAATAATCACAGCTAAAAAATGCAACGTTGATCAAAAACACTTCAGTTTTTCAATTTTTCTTTTTATTTATTTGTCTGCTGTTGAAATCAGTTCTTTTCGAACTCCCGAAAGTAAATTCAAAAAGGGGAAGGAAAATCCGTTCGGAATTTGGATTAGCAAATTTGTCGTATTCGTAGCGTAGCTTTATGTTCGGAAATTCATTACGACTTATTCTGGAATGGGGCTGATTGTGACCGAATTTCGCACCAGTTTCGCTTTATTGGACATTAATCTAACAACCCGTATGCGCAGAGTGCATACCGAGGAGAATATTGCTGCTGTATCGGCTAGTGTCAATGAAGACCGCGATATGTCAATTCGTCGCCGTTCTCAACAAATTTATTGCTTGTGTTATTCGACCACCTGGAAGATTTTAAGGACCTCGCTATGAAACCATACAGAATAGAGCTGATGCAAGATCTGCAGCTGGGTGACTATCCATAACGTCGTTTGTTTGGTACGTCACAAACAGAATTGCCGAATTTGGTCTGAAGATCAGCCAGAGGCAGTTCAAGAGCTGCCAATGCACTCTGAAAAGTGCACTGTTGATGCAGTTTATGGGCCGGCGGCATCATTGGACCATACTTTTTTAAAAGTAATGAAAATCGCAACGTTACAGTCAATGGAGCAAAATGGAAGAATTGGACTTGGTTAACAAGACGTTGCCACAGGAAACACGACAATATGGACCTATTTGAGAGGCGAGTTTGGTAAACAATTAATCTCACGTTTTGAAGCAGTCCATTGGCCGCCAAGATCATGCGATTTGACCCCACTAGACTATTATTTGTGGGTCTACGTGAAGTTTCTCGTGTAGAGGAACAAACCAGCCACAATTGCAGCGGAAGACAACATTACAGCTGTCATTGGTGGGATATTGGCCGAAATACTGGAAAAAGCATGCTAAAATTTGAGCTTTCCAAGTTTGACCATCTCTGGCGTAGCCGCGGGTAACATTTACATAAAATAATCTTTAAAAACTAAATGACAAGCTCCAAATGAATATTTTATGCACTATTGCAAATTTACAGTTTTGTTTTTCAGCCTTCAAAAAACAAACGCTTAAAAAATCATCCTTTAGATATATAGATTTCACAATAAAAACTCAGAATCCGTTTTTATTTATTAAAGCTGATGTGCACAATATCAAGTTTAAACATTAATTTTTTGAATTTATAACGATTTTACTATAATAATGACGTTACTTCGTTTGGGAGATGAGTGGAATTTTTAGTTCTTTTTTATGAGGGCAATTTGAGAACTTAGTGATTTTTTTAATTTCCCGCGTAGTAACTTTATATGCAACAGTGATACTGTCTACTACCATTTGTTAATAGACTACTGTCAAAATTTTACCTTTCTGGGACGCTTAGTTTATGCTTGGCCGCCATTGACAGCAGACGATCTTGTGAATTTTGGCGAAAATGGAAAAAGTGAATTTCGTGTGCTCATCAAGCATTATTTTTTGCGCAAAAAAACCATCCGCCAAACCAAAGAAAGGCTTGATAAATAATATGGGGACTCTGCACCATAGAATTATTCACAATTTGTTTACTGAATTCCGATGCGGTCGTACAAGCACGAGTGACGCTGAACGTTCTTGACGCCCACAATAGGTCACCACACAAGAAATGGTCTCTAAACTTCACAATATCGTGTTGGCCGCTCGCAGAGTTAAAGTGTGCTAGACTGTTGAGGCTGAAAGCATCTCAAACGAACGGATGTGGATCATTTGGCGAAATAGTTTGGATGTTAAAAAATTATCCGCAAAATGGGTGTCGCTTTTGCTTACTCTCGACCATAAATGCGATCGTGTGACTGATTCAAAGGCGTGTTTGGCTATGTTCAACAAAGATAAGAATAATTTTTTAAGTCGATTAGTTACCGTGGACTAATCCATCACTACACACCAGAGAAACAGTGGACTTCACCGACCGAACGTGCTCCGAAGAAGGCGATGCTATCGGCCGGAAAGGTTATGGCGACAGTATTTTGGGTTAAACGCGGTATAATCTACATCGATTACTTTCCACCGAAAAGAAATGGCTCGGCTGAAAGAGATTCACCACCAGAGAGGAGCTTATCACCGAAACAGAGACCTATTTTGAGGACCTTCCGAAAACGTATTTTTCGGATGGGATCAAAAAATTGGAGGAACGTTGAACGAAGTGTATCGAGCTAAAAGGAGACTATATTGAGAAATAAAACTTTTTTTGCCGTAAAAATCTTTCCATGTTTTATATTTCACGGAATTATCAAACGGCCCTCGTACCACATTAGTAGCATCGCGTGCATAGCAGAGATTCAAACTATTTTCAGAACTTGAAGCCGTCGTACTTAATTTTGTGGAATTAAGTACGGGTTTAGAAAGGGTTTAAGATTATGTGCGAAATTTTAAGTCATTGGATTTATTTTTATGGAATTATACCGTTTAGGAAAAGTCACTTTGTATGGGTGGTAGCGGCATGGTTTTAATCCGATTTGGCTCATTTTTTAACTTGATCTCTATTTTTTTAACAAAATTCGTCATCCGGGGATTCATGTTCTCCATACGCCATTTTGAAAATTTTAAGTTTATGGTTTTTGACACAAGCTTTTTCAAAACAGCAATAGGTTTTTTGCTTTCATTTCTTAAAACTGAGATATTTCGTGCCTATTTTGCGCTGTGTCACTTTAAACAGAAATGTTTGGTGACCTCTTCCCCCGTTTACCGTAACATTAATTCAAAAGTGTGCCATTAACTCAAATGGCCTATGGAGCACATGAATCCCCAGACGACGATATATTGTAATTCGTAAAATTCGCTCTAAAATTACGGCTGTTCTCGTGATCACAGACGGACATAAAAAGTTCGACTCGGGAGGTGATGCTGATCAAGAATATATGTATGTACTTTTCTGTACCTGTCACGCCTGCTTATATGCGTTACAAACGGAGTGAATATAAAGTTAATATAGCCCTACGCATTTTTATATGCGTGAAACCTCATACAAATTTGTTAATTCGCTAAACGCTTTTACAGCTTGAATTTTATATACTGCTATACCCACCATATATTCGTCAGATGTGGCAGCTTCTGATAATTATTAGTCTCGGTCTCTAAAAAACATTTTAGAAAGTAAAACCTTAAAATCACCTGGATCAGTTTGTTTTCCAAACGTATATAATTTTAGATACATAAGTCTCACTGTACACTTTATAATAAATAATAAATTAGTTAATTATTTAAAGCATTAATTATAGAAAATGACAGTTTTCGCTAACTGTCGATAATGCTTTTAGGAATTCCACTACTACTTCATATATGGCAGATGGTTGCAAAGCCAGTTAGTAAAGTTGTGTCTAAATATGATTGTTACCAAACTCTACTTTTTGCACTTTTACATTGAACTAGTTCAACCAGTTATATAACACTGTACAACATTTATGGGTAAAATTTTTCACACACGAAGTAAACCGTATACACGTGAAACTAGAGGCAAAGGATAGTAAAACTGCTTTCTTACTTTATCTCTAGAACATCAGGATTTTTTAAAGGACTTTTTAGTTACAAAAAGGAATTGTTTAAATAAATGTATTTAAATACTTAAAACCTTCAAAACATGACAATATGGGTGTCAAATGAAAGAGGAAAATCTCTTTCCATATTAAATATGAGGATTAGTTTGATTGACTTATGTTTTATTTGAAAATTTTTGGAAATACTTTTTCAATTTGTTTGAAGTAAAAAAACTGTCATTACTTTTATACCGAACAAAAAAGCTTTTACTTTTTTTTATATAAAAGAGATTGTCTTCTTTTATTTGATACCCATATTATCATGTTTTGAAGTTTTTAAATAAATTTATTTAGACAATTTCTTTTTGTAACTTAAGTTATTTTAAAAAAAATCCTGACGTTCTAGAGAAAAAGTGTAAACGCAGTTATACTATCCTTTATCTCAAGTTTCACGTGTATGTATTGTATGAGATATAAGGTAATGTATAACTGCAACTACTAAAAAATTATATTTTGACCCTAAATCTGGTGTTAAATCTGAGGTTAAATTCGAAAATGCAAGTATGAAGCTGCAGTAATATCCTCTGCAGCCTAATACGCCCACTTAAATCTCGTAAACGTTAGGGTTTATAGTCGACAAAAAATATAAGATCCCTAACATGTTTCAATCATGCCGTAAGTTTTTATTAAAATTTAAATATTTAAAAAATTTTTTTAAATTTATAAAATTATTTTTTTTTAATCTTAAGAGCTAATATTAACAAAATAGAAAATCATGATTTTAAAAGTTCTGAAAAGGAACCGTCCCGAAAGGATTGATAAGCTGAGTGTTGGCTAATATATGTTTGTATACACACCGTTGCACACATTTAACATTGCTCTCTGAGTTGAAATTTTTTTTTGGAAAATATTGCTCTCGCTCGTCGTTCGGGCAAGAATAACTTTGGACTACTAAAAAAAAACACAACTCAAACATAGGATTTAACTTTCTTGGGAATATGAGTGATCAAAGTACATTCAAAAATTCCTCCATCAACATCCAGACATTAAAGTCTTTGCATTTTCAAAATATTTTGCATGTTAGTTGTAACGAAAGTAAAAACGTAACTCATCACCTCATTATATTGCTCTGTACGTACACTTGTGATGCATATGTGGGTAACAAAAACCGATAAATTTGCTAGTAAATTCGTTTGTGTCGATATTATTTTCTTGCTTCCACACTGCCGTATCGACCACTTTGCGCGAATTTATCGTATGTGCCAAAAATATTTTTTGAAGGACCGATTTTTTTTCTACTTTTCTGTGCTTAATCTTGCAATTGCCCTTATTCTTGTTGTCACCTCAACTATGTGAGAGTTCTCACACTCATGTCACGTCACTAGAAATCTGGTATTCTTGTTCTCATGTGACGTGAGTTTGTGAACACCGACATAGTTTGTGAACTCACGTCACATGACAACAAGAATACCAGATTTCTAGTGACGTGACAAGAGTGTGAGAACTCTCACATAGGTGAGGTGACAACAAGAATAAGGGCAAATATCAAAACCAAATTTTACATGCGCTTCAAATAGTATTTGATATTAATAACAAAACCCCAAGTCGCTTTTTGCTCTACTACGTCACAAATATTTTTTTACAGTGGTTTTAAATTTAAATTTTTTTAGTCAACATGAAATTAAAAAATATGAAAAACTATATGTTAAACTTAATTCAGGGTAATTCTTGTCTTGGGAAGCCTAAAGTAAAATTTTCCGGAGAAGGTTGTTTTTGGAACACTTTAACCCCCTAGCTCCTTCCAGTATGGGTCAATATAACCCTTTTTTTAAAAGACCCTATAAGTCAACTTTGGAGGCAGATCAAAGGTTAAAACCTTCCAAAAAAATATTCTCCAGAAAATTTCACTAGGGGTCACCCAAGACAAGCAACCTCTACGAGTTAAAGGTTACACATAAAATACGAACCGATTTGATACCGCTTCGTTGTTGGTCGGTGAAATTGAAATTGCAATTAGTAAACAAGTTTGAAAGATTTTTAATTGAAAAATTTAAGTATTTTATGGGGTGGATAGAGAAAAACTAAGAATTGACATTTTTTTTATAATATAGTTTTGACACTCGTAATAACTCTTGGCTCACACTTAATTTTATCCACTTTGGACACAAAATCCTTCCAAGAATATTTAAAACTGTCGTAGAAGTTATAATAACTTTATATAAATAATAAATATACACAATTATAACTTCACCGAAACCCTGCGCCACAACCACAAATTTGTTAACACATTTTTATTATTGATAATTTAAAAAGATTTTTCGATATTTTATACTCAGAAGTTCAAACGCCTATATTGAGCCTAGAAAAGTCCTTGAAAATTTTTAACTTGCAAATAATAGCTTCTTTTAATTTCTGAAAAACCCCATTTTTGTGACTTAAACGATTTAATGAACAAGTCATTAGATCTGGGGTCGAATTACAGCATCCGTGATCGAGCAAAATTGTACAAGATTGATAGGCACTTGTCTCGTCGTGCCCTTCGTAATTTTGCTCGATCACGGATGCTGTAATTCGGCCCCTGATAACCTCGATTACTTGATCAGCTAGATTTTTTTACTCTATTACATATTTTGACTCTACTCTACAGTGTTGCCGTTGTGGCGTTGGTTTTTATTAAAAACTTCATTATTTGTTTTATCGGCTTATTCCCAAGCTTTCACGAGTATAGATTATTAGCATGATTGTCACGATTCTTATATAGTGTGTTCACGAAATAAAATAGATTTAATATTAATAAAGTGGTCGAAGAACTCATTCTTTTGAATAAGCGATTAAGCGACTAAGTAAACCATTTGTCTTTTTAAGATTTTCGGTAGGACAGTAGAAATGTGAGTAGAATATAATTAGAAATATACATAATGCGATTCTATTAAAGATGGTTCTATGCTCCAAATTATGAACCGGAAAATCGAGAAGGTTCGAGTCCCATCTGATGCAAACAGTTTTTTCAATTATAATTAAATTTTTCTGATCGGCTAGCACCTTACTGCAGACAATGACCAAACTCCCCAAACTCCAGAGAGTATGACTAAGTTCCTAAATGCAATAATACAATCCACCAGTATGTTTTGTTTTCAATTGGTCCGAAACTTATTAACCAAAACTGCGCAACTATACCATTTTTAAGAATATCAACAGAGTTGCGCAGTTTTCGTATTAAAACTTAGACCCCTTATACATTGAGCAAGACTTGAAAGCAAGAATGTGAGTTCATAGGACAAATCGTGAGTTTTGGAGACAAAGGGAAAAGATTAAACTTGCTCTGTACTGGCAAGTTTTTGTACTTAAAAAAAAACTTGCTTTCAAGTCTTGCCCAATGTATAAGTGATCTTAGCACCACTCCAAAATAAAACACACTGACGCTTTGCATAAATGCATTTATGAACTCACCCTACTTAATGACAGCTTCCCAGTGGAAAATGACACATGATGTAAGCAATTACTTCTTAAATACAATGTAGTTGAGAGACCTTCAAGGTCTGTTTACAATTATCAATAACATGTTTTCAGATATGGCAAAAACACTGATGACATCCACAATTTTTTTTTTTTAAGTGACAAACTCTTCAAAAATTAATTTCTCTTATTTCTTGTTGATCTTATCCACCTAATCAAATACAAACGTTTTTGTTTTGGGCTAAAACCAAAAGTCTCGCATGTTTCATTATTGACGTCAGCTTTAAGTTTTATTAATATCTTATGCCCCTATCACCGTCTGCGAATCGAACAAAAATTAAGTCGAATTCGCCAAGTTGGTATCACCATCGGCGAATGTTTAAATTTAATTCGACTGAAACGTCAAAAACAGGCGAATGAAAAAACTTCGTGGTATCGCTAATTTCGCAGATGTCATTCGACTTAAGCGTCAAAAACAGACGAATTAAAATATTTGGGACAAGCCGGCGAATGCGTTTGATTTCTTTTTATTTTGCACATAAAAATAGAAAATAATAGAAAAAGGTAAGTAAATTGCATTGTTTGTATTTTTTTGTGGTTTATTTTTGATTTTAAAACATTTGTTATTTATTTGTTGGTATGAAAAAACCTACAGCCGGCAGTTCCATAAAATGGTCCAGCTTGTGGAGCAGAATCCAAACATAGCGTCTGGATTGGGAAAATTCGGCTCTTCAAAAGTCAGCCACAAGGAGTCGTGGAAAAGTTTTGCTGTTGAATTCGTTTATCCGAAAGTAAGTTCAATAACCGCTTAAATCGACTAAAGACAGATCAGGGTTATTCAGGGGTGTTATGAAAACAGACAATTGTCAGAATCGGTTTTGAAATTGACACATATTTCATTTTGATGTCATAGCAACTGAATATCGATTTATAGGCCTATTGCGTAGGGCAACCAAACAGAGTTGCGTAGCCAAATAAGCAACCCAACTTTAAAGCAACCGAACTGTCATCTGGTATTTCGTATCACAACCAATTTCAAGTTGCTATTTTCAGCGAGTTGCCAAAGAAAACAATAACGAGCTGTCAAAAAGAAAACGGCTTATGTTAAAAATTTTATATATTCAATAAGTTTAAAATTGGAAAAAGCCATTTATAGAAAGAAAACAAATAAATATGGATATAAGTAATGATTTATATTTTGATGACGGAAACGGATGCAGTGATGTTGATGTGTTGCGTATAAGAAGGAAAATCAGAGACAAATCCAACCCTTTGGAACTCTCAAACTCAAAGTAATGTCGAACTGTTGCTTGTTTGTAATCTTTATGTTTCTATGAAAATAAATAATCTATAAATAATCCACATAACATAAATTTCCAAAACTTACGATGCATCCATTTCTCGCTTTTGCACAACGCCACCAGCTTGCAACAAGTAATTAGCAGTTGCTGACTTTTGACAGGTTCCGCAACCAAACCAAATAACAGTGGCTATCGGTAATAACACAAAAACTTGACAAGCAACTGTGAAAGCGGCGAGTTGATAAATTGTTCTGAGTGTTGCCATCGATAATAAGAATTTGGCAACCGCAACTCAACTGAGAGTAAAGTTGCCATACACAATAGGCATATTAGAAACTGGTTTCATTTTCGAAATTAGTTTTGTTTCTTAATCGATAATCGGTTTCTGTGACACCAAAATAAAATCTGTCAGTTTTAAAACCGATTCTGACAATTTTCGGTTTCTCCATTAGTATTCCAAGCATATACACTATAAACACAATCAGCCTTATCATGAATAATTTTTCACTCGGAATCGAAAATGGTAATTTTTAGTTTTAAGATAAAGCTCAAGAACCTTTTGGAAATTGTTTATGCAAATTTGTTCATCAACGGTTTATCAACAAATTTGCAATAAAAATTTCCAAAATGTTCTTGAGCTTTCTCTTAAAAATGAAAACTCCCTTTTTCGATTCCGCGTGAAAAATTATCCATGATAGGGCTGAATATCTGAAGCTTCTAGCATGACCTTAGTCAAAGTTATGACAGAATAATTGAAGACCCTTTCATATAATTTATATGGCGATTGAAAACTTTGAAGCCAGATTTCTCGAAACTTTAATATCAGAATTAAGCTGGTATTGCTTATCAACACAAGAGTTTTCCCTACCTATATACCGCAAAACTATAGACATTAATTTAGTTTCGATTTAATAGGTTTTTTCCTAGTGTTCAATAAAGTCTTTTGAAAAATTTGTGAATAATTCTGATCGTAAGAATTTTGCTGGATTTCCTCTGAAATTAATGATCTTAAGGTTTACAAACAGTAAAATTATAGCCCTATTATGATTTACAACCAAACTGAGTTGGGTTGTACAACTCAACTCAACTTAGCACACCACTGGAATATTTGTTGGTATTATGGCTTACAACCATTCTAAGTTGAGTTGTATGGGATGCTTTCAAAAATTGTAATAGAATTTAATGCAATTTTGACAGCCGAATATATGTATACAATAACAGCTTTTTTTATTTTCACTGTTTTTATCTATTAATGCAATTGAACAGGGTTTAAAGAAAAAGTTTCAAAGAAATTTTTCAAAATTTCTATTTGGTTCTTTGTTTGTGTTTTAAAAGCATTGAGACGCTCTTCCTCAATGCTGTGTACTTTGGTAAATCGCCCACGGCTGGGATTTGGAACAGTTTGGCTAGGTTGTGAAGATTGGCTAGGATTAGTAGGCGATCGGTGATGCTGTAAAGATGGACTTGTATATGTAGGAGAACGGTTTAGATGTGCAGGTGATCGGCTAGGATGCGCAGGAAATATGTTAGGATGCGCATGAGATCGGCTAGGATGTGCAGGAGATTGGCTGGGAAGAAGTGGAGATCGGCTTGTGGTTTGAGCACATTGATTGGGCAGTTGGCAGTTCAAGTGGTTATAATCATTTTCCCTTTAATCAGCATTTGAGGATTGAAATGTGAAAGTGAGAAATTAAAATGTGAAATAAAGCCCTGCAGCGAACCATCCGTTCTACTTGTACAAACAGATATAACAAGTAAAAACCTGATAATATTGGTACAAATACAACAAGGAGTAGAACAGAACATATGCTTATATGCTTTGGAATGAGCAGAGAGCTTATCATCTCTTTCTCTGGCTCTCATTGTAGTGTAAGCTTTTTTTTTCTTTATTTGTTCCACTAAGTGGAGTATCTGTTTTAACCCTTTTTTAAATGGATATATCCATTCAATATGGATATTCCAGATCGTTCTCTTTGTATTGATGTTGAGTTTTTCTATTTCTATTCTACTAAGGGCCATTTTGTTCACAGAGAGATAAATTTATCCCCGAGTTAATTCCATGATTTTTCCAGTTTTTTATTTGTTCACAGTGAGTTAAGCATTTAACTCTTCAAGCTGGAGATAAAAATGGTGGCGAGATAGCTTAACCCCAGAAATATTTAACTCGTGAAAATTGGTGAGATAAGATTTTTAATTCGCTCTCATCACTCTCATTTTAATATTTTTTATTTACTTGGTGTCAAAATATTGAAAATACAGATTTTTAAGCATATGGAAACAGTATTGGGGGTTACTGATTTCGAATCTGATGTCAGAATTTTAAAATTTGGATAAGGTTGCCACCTTAATTTTTTATTTTTACGAATTCGGGGCTGGCGCGAACTAAAGGGTAAAAATGGGTCGCTGAATCCGAATCCGTTGTCAGAATTTCAAAATTCGAAAAGTTTTCTACACATAGGGTTGCCACCTAAAAATGTTTTATTTTAAGAATTTTAAACATGAGGGAACAGTATTGGGAGGTTACTGATTTCGAATCTGAACTCAAAATTTTTAAATTCATGATGGTGGATAGGGTTGCCACCTTAATATTTTAAATTTTTACGAATTCGAGACTGCCAAAAAAAAATGGTACACCAAAAATGGGTCGCTGAATCCGAATCCGTGGCCAGAATTTCAAAATGATAAAGTTTTGAAATAATAGGGTTGCCACCTAATAATATGTATTTTTTAGAATTTTAAACATAATTTAACAGTATTAGGGAGTCACTGATTTCGAATCTGAAGTCAGAATTTTAAAATGCAAAATGGTGGATAGGGTTGCCACCTTAATTTTTTGTATTTTTATGAATTCGGGGCTGGCAAAAAAAATGGTAAATAAATAAAAAGGGTCGCTGAATCCGAATCCGCGGTCAGAATATTAAAATTATAAAATTTTGAAATAATAGGGTTGCTTTTACTTTTGAAAATACATATTATTAGGTGGCAGCCCTATTATTATAAAATTTCATCATTTTGAAATTCTGACCACGGATTCGGACTCAGCGACCCATTTTTGTGTACCATTTTTTTGCCAGTTCCGAATTCATAAAAATACAAAAAATTAAGGTGGCAACCCTATCCACCATTTTTAATTTTAAAATTCTGACTTCAGATTCGAAACCAGTGACTCCCTAACACTGTTAAATGATGTTTAAAATTCTTAAAAATACATATGATTTGGTGGCAACCCTATTATTTCAAAACTTTATAATTTTGAAATTCTGACCGTGGATTCGTATTCAGCGACCCACTTTTGATGTACCATTTTTTTGCCAGCCCCGAATTTATAAAAATACAAAAAATTAAGGTGGCAACCCTATCCACCATTTTGCATTTTAAAATTCTGACTTCAGATTCGAAATCAGTGGCTCCCTAATACTGTTAAATGATGTTTAAAATTCTAAAAAATACATATTATTAGGTGGCAACCCTATTATTTCAAAACTTTATCATATTGAAATTCTGGCCACGGATTCGGATTCAGCGACCCATTTTTGGTGTACCATTTTTTTTTTGCCAACCCCGAATTCATAAAAATACAAAAAATTAAGGTGGCAACCCTATCCACCATTTTGCATTTTAAAATTCTGACTTCAGATTCGATATCAGTGACTCCCTTATACTGTTAAATGATGTTTAAAATTCTAAAAAATACATATTATTAGGTGGCAACCCTATTATTTCAAAACTTTATTTCTTTTTTTGTTGTTTATTTCGCTCTTTAATCTTTATGCTTGCAACGTCACATACTCCAGATATTCCAAATAAAGATAACAGTATTATCGATATATCTGTTTGTTCTGTATGTGCTCAAACTAGTATTTTTGATACTTGGTAATTTCACTCTCTCATACCTATTCCATCGTTATCTAAATGCGAAATATTCCATGCATACTCAATGCTTAGAGAGCGAAACAGTAGATATAAGAAAAAATAACAACACACAACTGGTGTACTTGGATGGTTCTTTGCAGAGATTTAATGTGAAAGGTCTGCCTGACGGTGTTAAAGTATTGTGGAGTTTAGTCCAATCGGCAACACTTCAAATGGAGTCAAACTAATCTCTTGTGACGGACCTCCTCCTGTTGCGGAAATAATTTGTTTGTTGTTTACCAAATTTCTTTTCAAGTTGGTATAGTTTTTTTTTAATTTTTTTTAAAAAATAATGTTTTTGCAAAATTTTCTTTTATTTATTTTACTTATAAACAAACCCTTTGCCATTCCTGTGGTGGGCGTGTTGGAGGCCCGATGCTATTGAGCTCTACAGTAAACTTATCCCAGAGCTCATTGGTCAGATGCTTGCTAGATCCAAAATTATCTTTTACCCTAGTCACATCTGGATACTTCTCTAGCAACGAAACCATCCTATCAAATTGTTTTTTGGTAGTTACTTTCCTAAATATTATTTATATTAATTAAAATCGGTTTTTATTAATAATTGTTGCAACTTACAAGTTCTTTGCCACTTTTCCTTCATAACACAACCAGCAGACAACCTCACAAATGCCGTTGTAAAATTTTGACACTTGACACAACCGCATTCAAGTTCGGTTGTAATTCATAATGCCAAAAAGTTTACATACACAACTGGAAAGACAACTTTGCAGTTAGAAGTTTGGTTGTGTTGTAAATCATAATACCGATTTTTATTTGACAACTCAACTTTAAGCAAAGTTGTAAACCATAATAGGGGCATTAAATTATGATGATAATTTACTTTCAAATGATGTTAGTGTCAATTCAAAACTTGTGAAAAGAAATTCTTAGATCTTTTTTATTGGGAGCGGGTCGAAATTCCCCTTTCAAAAATGGTCCGTGTCGAAACTCCCCTCACAAAATTCAAATTTAAAAAAATCACCCTTCACAAAATTCTCCTTTAAATTTTAAGTAAGTACGCGCGACCAAACCGTCAAGAAAATTTGCGCTGTCTCTTGTGCAAACCCAAAGTCAACACTTTTTTTCTTCTTCTCCTGTGATTTTAACTATCTTGAAAAACAATCATTGAAGTTTTTCTCTAAATAATTTTATTAATTTGCTTTTTCGCTTTATTTCGGCATTTTTATTTTTTTAATACGGACATTTTTCAAATTTTCGACACTCAAAAATTGCTCAAAGGAGAGAAGGTGCGTTCCTGAAAGATGCCACCTAAAAATGCGCAATTGCACAAATGGGAAATTTGCGCGTTTAGATGAATGACCGTTGACTTCATCTCAGATCTCAATAAAAACGAATTCCATTAACGTTAACTTTAAATTTCAGCGAAATCAGCGAGATTGGGTACTGGGTTTCAACATCTACAGTTAAGCCTGCCATTATTTTTTTTTATCAATTTGAAAATAAAATGCACTTTTTTACATGTTTGTCTTGTATTTTATTTTAAATCGAATGTTTATAGTTGAATGTTTGTTTCATTTAAATGTTTACAACTTTAGCCTTTGTTGGTTGCTTCAAAACTTAACTTAAAAAATGGAAACGGGATTGGCTGAAAATCGCCACACCGTGGCCACAAGTAGTGAAGTGATAATATAACAGGCCATCCATTTTGTTATTTCAAAAGTAAAAATGCAATATTCACCGTAAGGTCGTATGCCAGACCTGAACGAACTGCAACAAAGATGTCGACAGTTTCTTATGTATGATAAGTAAAGTAAGGTTTCTTAAAATTGTAAATTTTTTAGAATTTTAAAACGATCTGCGGTTGTTAAATGCCTTTTGAAACCACGAAGTGGATAACCATGTATGTGTTTGATTTCTTTGTTTGTTTGGTACTGTTCTATCTCTTCACATATTTTGTAATTAGATTTCAATTAATTCAGTTGAGGATAAACTCTGGCTGTTTTAAATACATATTCGTTACATTTAAAATAATATATAAAACATTTTCGGTCTTTACTTTGAAATAGTTACAGTTAGATTGTTTGTTGTTGGTTTTGTGTTTAATTGTTAGTAATAATATAGATTAAGGTTTTGTTTTTTGTCTTGTGTTAAGTTAAGCCGCTACTTCAGTTGCCTCTGAACCATTTTGAACATCCTCTTTAGTGGCTTCATCTAATTTGGCTTTCTTTTCTGGTGTGGCGGCAGTTTCATCGGATTTATCTTCGGCTACTACAGCCGCGACTTTCCTCTTAACAGCCTCGGCAGGGACAGAATCTGAAAAACAATGCAACTCATGTTGATTAAATATGAATGGAATAATGGCAAGTGTGCTGTCAAATTACCTGTCGAATCTCCGTTGGCTTCTTCGGCTTCATCGACTGCGGCGGTTACTTTCTTTTCACCATTTTCTTCCGCGGCGACAGCCTCTGAGGTTTCGGAGGATTCTTCTGATTTTTCTGCGGCATCCGCAACGGCTTCAACAGCTGATGTTACTTCTTCGGCGGCGGCCTCTTCAGGCGTAACTGCATCGCTGGCTCCATTCTCTTTGGTTGGAGCAGCATCAGTGTCGTCATCGGCGGCAGCATCAGCAGCACCGTTTTCTGTGGCAGGAGTTTTTTCAACATCTGCAGCTGCTGCTTCTTTCTTGGCATCAACCTCCTCGGCTGCCACCTTCTCGACGACGGGAGTTTCACTTGAAAAAAACAAAGAGTAGCTCGATATAGAAACTATTTTTTAATAATATTTTCATGTGTAGATAGAATTGTAGGATACTCTAAGGTTATCAAATACCACTTTGGCGAATACGACGAAAATAAGTTTTTCACTACAGGTTCTTTACGAATAACACGAATTCACAAAAGCAGATTAAAAGCAACTTAACATGAAATTGTAGCGTGTTTTGTTTCATCTGGATTTGCAAAAACCAGATGTTTCGTTTGATTGTTTTTATTGGTGTTTCTTATGGAATGTGATGCCAATATTTACTTTGGTACACAGGGAAACAACGAAAACAAATGTTCGGTTTCGTTGTTTAAAACGAAAACGTAGAAAAAATAACTGATGCACGGACAATTACTGCGCGTCTATTTTGTGTGTAGTTTGTTATCACCAGAGAACGAAGATGAAAATCAAATAAGTTGTGAAACCTGAAAAAAGTGAAGATTCCTTTTATGTCTACAATGATCGAGCTCTTTGTAACGGTGTAATGAACAATCTTCATGAGCAGCTCAGTCAAATGATATTTAGGTGCTTTTAGGTCATTATTATTGTAGCATCGGTTTGAAAAGTGGAAGGCTTATTTTCTAAAAAGAACGCAATCATCTCACGTAGCTCTTTGGCTGAAAATTTTCGGTTAAAGAAAAACAAACTAAATCACACTCAAATTTTCTTCAATATACAGGGTGGCCGTGATGTCGAGTTGAGCAAAAAATCGTATGGAAGGGGGTCTATTTCCACACCCTGAGGATTTACAAGGTTAATCGTATTTTATTTGTGACTGATGCAAGAAAAACGAACTCACGGAAAACTTATTTCAAGAAGTCATTTGAAAGATAATGAATTTACCCTACTAACGGTGTATCAACAAACCCACCCAGATCCACCCATTACCAAGCTGTGCACGTCGTGTGAAGAGGAAATAAATCCGTTGAAACTACTAAATTTCCATTTTGAGAGCAATTTTCTCTGAATTTTGAGAAATAAATCAAAAATTTTTTTATAGCATCAAATTTACGATTTATTTAATTTTCTTTTCAATGTCATCAAAATCATAAAAATTTCCTTAAAAATAAAAAAGTTGGTTGTAATTTTACCCCATCCATTACTATCGTGGGTGGATTACACCCAGTAGCACTAAATTTGAAAATATTCTGAGCATAGAATTAGGAAATGAAATTAATAAAAAGCTGCTAATTACAACTAGTAAAAAAAGTTGAACTAATTTCGAATTTTAACATTTTTTTTAGATCTATGCACTTGAATCCTTATAATTGTGAGTTTCATTTACAGCTGTTTTTATCCGTCAGTATTCCAGGTTTAAAAATTACACTAAATTTAAAACAAAGATATTTATCTAATTGAATTTTGTTAAAAAAACAAGAAAAATTATAAGAACTGTTGTTCGAAGCGAAATTTTTTAGGTATAATTAACTTTTATTTTTGAAGATGTTTTTTTTTTTTTGAGAAGACAATAATATGAGCACAAATTTGAAATTAAAATTTTTTTAATTTATTATGCAAAATTCAGAGGCAATTGCTTTCAAACTTGCATATGCGGAATATATCAATAGCAAATGAGCTGATCCTATTATAATAGTCTTCTAGATTGAACAGACATTTTTTAGGTATTACTTCTTTTGCCCTACAAATTATCATGAGCTAATTTATATATCTAAAATAATTTCTTTAAACAACTCAATTCTCGAGCTAATTAATAAACTGGGAAATTTATTATTTTTTTAGCTAAATCATTTCTCTCCCACCCTATTTTGAACAATTTAACATTTATAAATTTATGTTCGAATTAGCTAGTCCCTTTTTATTTTTATATTACTTTCAACGTACCCACTATTCAAGCACATATAGCTTGCATATTATTCCATCTATTTATGATAGTTTAAAACATAATTTAAAAAAAGATACATATTGAATCGTTTTCGGAAATATTCATTAAATATACTCTTATATAAGAGAGTATTATTTTTTAACAGTTCTGCGATATATTTCTTTTATAATTGTTCCTATTGCACCTTTGCTTATTTTATTTGCCACCAAAATAACTATTCTAAGATTTTATAACAATGTAAGATGTGATGCGAACAATAAAAACATGATTTTGATGTGAATTCGCGGGAATAAGAATGATAAAACTAGAAAGCAAAAAGGGATTTTCAATAATATACGAAAATAGTATAGTAATTATTAAGTTTGCAAAAATATTAAAATTGATATTAAAACCTCATAAAAAAAACTCAATTATATATTTATGTTGTGTGCGCTATTCATAGGTAAATTGATTTTGTTTACAATGCATAGATAAGACAAAGATAATAAATTATGTCAACATTGGTTTAGTCATCGATATTTTTGCAAAACATATAAACTTTATAGGCGCCTGCTTTACGTTCAATATTTATCGCGCCAGTATTCATACAATTTTTGCTAAGTGTGTTCACGAAAACCTAACTGCACAAGTAGTCAAATGCACAGGCAAGAGAATATCGCCAATTTTTATTTCACCGCCTACTGCCGTATCGTGTATTGATGACACAAAATATGCTATACGTTCAATATTTATTGGCAGTTTTACGATCCGCGATTTAGATTTCAAAATATTTAAATATTTTGCGATCTGGATCACGATCAGTCAATATTGCATTCTACACGTTCAATAAATATCACTATACTGTATATTGATCATATATTGAGCGTGTAGCAGGAGCCATAAATAAATATCCATAACACTATACTTACTACACCAGACAAAATGACTGATTTTACAATTATTTTATTTTACAATTTATTTTAAAATTTTATTTTACAATTTTATTTTACAATTTTATTTTACAATTTTATTTTACAATTTTATTTTACAATTTTATTTTACAATTTTATTTTAAAATTTTATTTTACAATTTTATTTTCCAATTTCTTTACCTCAATTTTTTGTATAAGATTGTCACGACATTTGAGCAATAATTAAATGAAATACTATTATAAACCCCGACCATTTTTTCTAAGAGCAGTCATTATTAATGGTGTAAATTTTTCTTACATTGTAAAATTGTCTGTAATCTTAGTGTTAATTTTATCAAATACATAAAATTTGAGCATTCCCCCGTCTAGCATTTGAAAGATTGTTTGGTAAGCACGATTAATAGGCGATTCTTATTTTGATCATCTAGAAGATTAGTGGTGGAGATACAAAAACAAAATACATGAATATTAATTTAGGTTCGCGCAGAAGGCGAATATACGATTCTTCGCAGCAATCGTTTTTGAAATCAACAACAAATTTTGAATAGAAATAAGTAAGCCTTGCTTTATTTGTATTCAAAATACAAATTGTTTTAAAAAAGTGTTCTGCAAAATTGTGCAAAAAAAGTAAAATTACTTAAAAATAGTTAAATATTAAGCTAATGGCCAAAGTTTTCGGCGATAGTGAATGTGTTCCTTGGAGCAGCAAAAAACAACAAAAATTTGTATTGTTTTATAAAATGTTTGCAATAATTCAATCTTCTGTTATATCTGGCAGATGGCGAAACTGGCTCTTCATTATTTCAGTTTGGTTTTTGATTTTTTTATTTGTTTATACATAATTATTTATTCAATAATAGATTAAACAATATTTAATATGTGATTAATGCCGCAAACATAACAATAAAAAAACATTTAAATTCGTTGTTTTATTTTATAAAACCTATAAAAAACAATTGTATATATGAGTCTTTTACGTTTCGCATATAATGCTTCCAAGCGGGTCTAAAAGCGATTTATAATTAAATCTTCTTGGCGAACCGTAGTTGATTTTACGTAGAGAATCGCAAACAAATCCTCTTGGCGCGTCACAGATGCAACTTTTAGACGCACCGCAGAAGTTTTATTTTGAAGATTCGCCTAAGTGGAACAGTTTCATACAAAGAATGGAACTTTCGTGATCAGAATCCGACATCGTAAGCGATCAGATGGATCCTCTGGGCGAATCGTATAAGATTCTTTCGCGATTGTAAATGCTAGCTGGGCCCTCTTATGTCGAAATAAGTTTCTAGTGATTGTGAAATCCATTATAATACAACTTAATTAATTTATATTTTTACTGAACTCTTTGGTTTTCAACTACTAGCCACCTCCACATGTGGTTGTTGATAGAACTTGTAGACAATAACCATGTGCTTTATTTACTTTCAGTATCAATTTGAAGACATTCTTCTACGATAATTTTCCTCTTGAAGTAGCCAATTTCGCCATATAAACAATGCTGATTCACAACTACCACAAGAGTTCAAGGCATATCACACATGATCAAATGTTCCAGCCGCCAGTTTTGGCAACGCATACATAAATATCTATCTATGTAGACAGCAAAAACACGGTCAGCATTTTCCAAACAAAATCTACTCTAGGTAGCCGGTTCAAAGTAATCGCACGTGTATTCTCATCCCTATCTAGACTTCTGCTACCTCTGAACAAAGCTATAAGCAGCACAGTAACGAACTGCGCAAAACCAAATACAACCAACACATACACAGTTTATGGAAGGCAGATGTGAATAAAATGTTGGCATACATAAGCGCCTGCTATTCAATTATGATAACATTACCTAAAGGTGGGCAAAAACAGTTCGGAATGAAAAAGTACATAATGTAAATCCGTATACAAAATTAACAGAGGCCATGTAGCCTCAAATCTACATCTGCTTGATGCTGTGTCAATGAATTCTACCTATAGATGGAGGAACCAATTGAGGATTTTGAAAAATCTAAACATCTACCAAAGAATAGATCTAAATAAAATGCTGAAGTAAGCAAGGGTCTGCTGCTGTTGGTGGCAGCTTCTTCAAAAGCTGATGGATCAAAAGTACACAAACAAGACAGAGTTGAGACGCGCAGAACGCGTTGGGACTCTTCGGTCTTTGCGCAATTACCAACTCTACAGCTTGAACGAAAACAGAACCGTCAAAGATTATACTTTTATCTCCCTCTAACCAACGTCAACGTGTTTGGTTTGGGTGCTTGAATTTGACCGTCGTTTTTGGCAAGCGTCGCTTTATTTGCTTCAAGCCGAGTCTTCGTTATTCTACCTTCAATTTCTTCTGTACCCAAAGAAGCGTGCATTATTTTTGCTTTTCAGATAGCAGCTTCCATCGTTGTTGTTGTTTTCTTGGGGTAATGTGTATGTTCTGCATGTTCGAGAACATTTGGGCACATGCATGGAGCTTGTTTCAATTTAGTTTTTGGTTGTACTCAAGTAGCGGCAAAGGTGCTCGAAGATGGTGGTATTTAAGTCAAAGCCCAGCTCGAGGCTTACAAGTACCATTTGTAGAATTCATTACAAGGACGAATGCCAAAAAATTTACACTACAGTACATTTGTAATGCTTTGCCGGCCGCTTCCACCGCGCCAAAAGCAAGTGGCGTCATTCAACGCACTTCACCGCACGAGCGCAACAAGGAAAGAGTCGACACAGCACTCTTGTGCCTGTGCAAAAACGAGTCAACAACACTGTGCACAAACTACCGCCGTTTTTGTTATAGACAAATTTTAAAATTTTCACCGTTTAACGAATTCGACGGCTTTTATTTTATTTGCTTTTTCAATACTAGAACTACTACAAACACACGATAAACATTAAATTTCGGTATTATTCCAACAAATACATATAATTACTCACTTCTTTTCTACTGCAACATCGGCCATTTTTGTTTTATTGCAAGTTTTACTTCGGTTTCTGATCAAAGATATATATTATTTAACGCAGGCTCTTCAAAGCGTTTTAATTTTAATGATAATTGTATTAAACAAAATTCTTTTAGATATTTGTACAGTTGAAATTATTTTCGGTGGTTGTATTTAAATATATAGCACTTTGCACACGATAGAACTCTACTCGAAACACACACGTTTGCACCAAATCGCTGACCAACGCCGAATGAGAACGAATTTATCAACGCCGTTGAGAACTGCGCCATATTCCGCTGTTTCGTTCCGTTCCCAGCCATGTGAAACGAAGCCGAAAACATCGGCCTGCGACTCATCAGTGTTGCTTTTCAAAGCACACAAATTAGCTCATTTCTTATTTTTGGCCGCATTAGTCATCTATAACCGGTTTCAAGATTTATATACATCAATTAAAGTCAATTTATAAAATATGCTAGATGGTTCAAGTCAAAAATTACACAATTATTTCGGATTCAATCCGAAGACTCTTGATTTCTTCGAGTCAAGAAAAAAAACTCATAGGCATTCCCGACAAATCAACGACAGGTCTACCGCGACTAAAATATTAAATGTTACTTAAAATTCTTAAAATTTTAAAAAATGGCAACAATATTTTAAAAATGACAAAAGTTTAAATTTTATAAGTATAATAAACACTCCTATATTTCAGAGCTTAATGCAATTTTTCATATATCTATTGTAACGGTCCAGAATTGAAGGGGAAATCTGTCGCGTATGTTAGGTCACGTACGTAATTATGGTTTTTTTGAGAAAAAAAATTAAGATGATTATGATTTGAAATCTCTTCAATATAGCATTGTCGATTTTAATTTTGGCATTTTTAGACAATAATTTTCACATGTGCCTCCTAAGCACTTACTTTTTTGTCGCGTACGAATCGTCATTTCTAACGCTGATATCTTGAAACTCAACGCTTGGCCATGTCTGATTCTGATTTTACTTTTTTATATAGTACTCCATTAGAGCTTCAACCAAACCAAAGTATGAACTATGTATATCCTTTGATTCCACTTTGTTTTTTTCTCTGTTATATGCGTACAAATGTTGCATACGTAAGCAAAGAAATGCCCATACTTGAAAGGGAGCTTCGTTCCCTGCAAGAAAAGAAGTAGTTATATGGCTAGTCATATTAAGAGAAGAAATACGAAAGTTTCAGTCAGTATTTTCGATATCACCCAACTAGAACTGATGGTCCAGCGTTTATTTATGTGACAAAGTTGGCATGATATTATGTATTGGTTACGTTACAGAGACTACTATATTTCGAAAGCGGTGCAACACAATGCTGACATTGTGTTAGTGAAAATTACTTTGAAGTTACTTATCACATTTTAGTATAAATGCATTACAGAGTTTCCAATTTTATTTACAGCCATAACATAAGTAATTATTTATATTATGAAAGCATAAATACTCCTTTGTGTTAACAGAAAACTTTATGCATATTTATTTAACAATATTAATATCAATATGTAGGAGTACAAAATAATCTTAAGTATTTTGGATATTAGTTGGAGCTAATAAATAAGTAAATATATATAAGTTGGAGCTAAATGTAGATGGGAAGAAAATTTTAGGTTAAATAAAAGACAAAACTTCTTAAAAATTTAAGCGCAAGGTAAATTCAGAAAACTTTATAATAATTTCATATATTAATAAAAAATGTTTTAAAAAGTTTTGTCAAAAAAGTATACAAATTTCAGTAATAGTTTTTAATGTAAGCAATCAATAAAACATAGTTAAAAAGCTTAATAGTACAATATGAAAGCAGTTTCATGTTTATTGTTAGGAAAATATAATAATAATTTGCGTCCACCATTTTAAAAAGTCGCAATTAGCTAATCGTTATAAAATGGTTAAATCCTAGATTATTATTCCAAAATTGACTGATGCAATGGAGTGATTTTTAAAGGTAAAACTTTATAAATCGTTACAACATTGAGTGATCTAGTGGTAAAGTAGTATTAAAAAGAAATGTCACGTTGAAGGCATGGTTACAATATAGGAATTGTGCCAATATAGTAAAAATTTTCGCAAAAATAACGTAATTGTGAGCCATTTTATTTCTAAAATGGAAAAAAAACTATATAGAAATTTTTACAAACTTTTCTCACAAAATATTTTCCAAATCAGTATCGCTCCATTGCTTCGTGTAAATAATGTATCCTGAGTAACTTCTGGTCGCAAAATTATACTTGGACAGTCTCTTAGGAGCCATGTGTAAAACCTTACCAAAATATTTGCTAACATGTTATTTTATATCCTTTTCTTGTTCATACTTTTTCGGACGTAAAAATTGTATAGTTATCCCTCTTACACATTTTTTTTATATGCATGTTATTACTAATAGTGAAGTAATAAGTTAAATGACTAAAATATCAAATAGTGAGCTACTAACATGTCTGCTTAATTTCCTATTATTATTTAATAATGAAAAAGATAGTTTAATTTTTTTTATGAATATTCAAGTTTAAATGCAGCATCATTCGTCCTTCAGCAAGAGCTTCATTATGCATTCGAGATCACCTGATACACCTTTAAGTTTAAATATATGTTTTCTGAAATTAAAATATTAATTATTAATAAAACAATATTTATCTGTAACTTTTTTGAAGATTTTCTTCCATTGTTCACGCAGCATCCAAAATTTCTAAAGGATTGTGCTTAAATTGTGTTTAATTGAAGCACGTGGTCTTAGCAAATTTGGCAGCTGTGTGTACATCGAATTTTCTTTTTACATAAGAAAGACCAAGTAAAAGGCATTTAGAAAACAACAAAAATTGGTTGTCTCTGTCTATCATTCTAATAAGAGAAATCAGGGATGTTCAACTGAATGTCTGCCTTTAAAATAATACGTTTACATTGAACCAAATAAAATAATAATTCAAAAGTTGTTACATTGGTTTTTTAAAAATATTAAGTATTTAAAAGCATTAAAAATTATTAAGCACAACGCCGAGCAAACGAAAATCGTGTAATATTGAATAGTGAACCGCAGACAGTGATATATCTTGTCTAGGAATGAATTGAATTTGAAAAATATTTAAGAAAAAAATTTTCATATTATATATATGAACTGTTTTGAGAGGTTTTTAATCAGAGATGGGCGTAGTGCACTAAATTTTCAGTTTCAGCTTACATGTACTGATATTGTAAAATTATTCTCTATCTTCTATTAGTTTTTGCTGATGATTTGAAAAATATAGGACTCATAAATATAGGATAGCAAAAATTTTTCACTCAAATTCATATAAGAATAGTGGAAAAAAATTTCTTCAGCTTATTGGAACTTTTTTTGCACTTAATTAATAGTAATACTAATAGTAGTAAAACACAGAAAGTTTTCACTCAATTGAAAGAAAATTCACCCAGAGCTTTTGTTGTTGTTTTCTTAACTATAGATTTTTTTAATTCAAGTCTGACTGAAATAGTTTTAAAATCAATCATTTGAAAGTTGAGTTTAAACACTTTCAATTGCAGCTTTCATGTAGAAACTGCTCAACTTTTGCACTATTTAAGTACAGTGGAGATTTAGTAACTACCACTCAATTTAGTTGTAGTGCAACAATATAACACTATTACTAAAATCCTTTCACTATAACTAAGCTGGTAAGAAAATAGTGAAAAATAAAGTTTCTTTCAATATATTTTAGTGCTGGTGAAAAGCTTACTGCACTTAGCATTTAGTGCACTACTCCCAACTCTGTTTTTAATAAATAAATTTATTAGAATTTGATATTTCAAGTAAAGCAAAAGAAAACGTTTATAATTAAATGAATACGAAAAAGGCAAGAGAAAATAGAATGACAACAACAGTGTTGCTTAAACACTCACAACATTTTTAGGTATCGCTGCAACGTAAAATAAAAAGTGTTGCTTATGCGCAAGTTAAAAAGTATTAATAAGAAAAATGTTTAATTTCGATACCACATATATACTCATAATATCACATTAGCCGCCAAGATGTATACCACAAAAGCCAAATTGATATGATCAGGTATAAAAACTATTAAACTGAATAGCATTGAGAACTAACAAAATATATCGCTAATTAATCAAATCTTAACATTTACCTAAAAATCCAAAAAGAAAATAATAATAGGTAGGTCGTTGTTTTCCTTAAAAAATTTCGCTGACTTTTGCTATGTAAAGATAATTATTTAATAAAACTGCAATTGCAGCGAGAATCTTCGTATTCGAAGACATCTTGTTAATCAACTTGCACTTGCACTTGTAGTTGCTTGCAACTTGTAGATAATTTAGAGTTTTTTTCGAATTTTTTTTAAGACAATGGCCCATTATCATAGTCAAAATAAAAGTCGACTCTAAATTTAGTTTAAGCATTTTTGACAGTTTTTTAATATAATATGTTGTCAAAAAGCTTTTAAAAAAAACATTTAAAGTCGACTTTATTTTGACTATGATAATGTATGCTTTACTTTTGAACTTGCAGTTCCGTATAGACGCAGGGTAACATGCAACACTTACAAACTTTAAAATTGATTGTTCCAATTTCAATTTCAGGAATGTATTTATTTCAGTGTTGCATGTAAATGGAATTTGGAACAAAAATGTATGTGTAATTTCTTTCTCTGTGAATGCTGTACAGTACCATGATTCAATTATTATAGGTTGTCCATTCGTTTGGCAACACCCGTAAATTTGTAAAAAAAAATATATTCCCTCTCAAATATAAATGACAACCAGGGTTTTGTGGTCTTCTATGAAAAAAGTTATGTTTCAGTGATTTGTTGTGTATTTTTTTTTAAAAGTACTTATTCTATATTTTGCTATTAGCAGCAAAAAAATAGTGTGCATTGCGTTTATAATAATTATTGCTTTGATATTTATTATTGAAAATTGTTTTCAAATTTTGTTGCGAGCCGTTTTTTTTCAATTAATATATAAATCGCGAGTATTAAGTTGTAATTATTAAAATAAACTTCAACGTGCGGTATTGGCAAAACAGTTTATTTTGGTGATGAAATTCAAAAATATAATGTGCCAGTGGATCCAATAAGCCGTTAGCGGTGTGAATAGATTTGCACAACAAAATATTGAAATTAGATTTTTAAGAACTTTCTTAAATTTTCTATCAAAACAAACAAGCAGTGCAGAACGTAGTAGAAAAAGCAGCAGTGAAATGTATCCTTGGGTATTTAGTACTGCGAAAAAGTATGATATTCCTGCAACTGATTACTTTGATGGCATTAAAAAGTTACTCTTTTGCTCTCCTCTTCAATTTTACGGGTGTATATCTTCATTCTTCTGAGTAGACGTCAAATGAATGGACAACCTTTAGTAATTGAGAGGATTCGAATTTGGTCTTCCGAACTAAGCAGACGTGTGTTCTGATCGTTTTCTTCTGGTCCGTTGATAAAATTCGCCATTTTGTGATTATCACGCCATTTTGTATTCAAAGCATCTTTTACTGAAAAATTGTTAAGCCCTTAAATTAAGACACGTTTGAGCGATGATAGAATTTGATGGAGCAGATCCTCTGCTGCAAAAAAAGCCGCCCGACAAAGAGGGCGTTGGAGTAGTGGAACGTCACACTCCAAGTCGTCCTGGCGAAGACGCAGTCAAGAAGGTGGAGTGTGACAAAATTGCTTCTGGAACAAAGGTTATGTTCTCTGCGAATGCGGCGCCAGATGGCTATGTGCGCAACACGTCTCATCCATATCAGCTTGGAAAGCTCGAACAACATCGGCATTTCACGTCGTTTCAACAGAACGCGCATTTTCAACATGCGAAGAAGCTTGACTCGCAGCATTCTCACTCACATGAGACAGAAGCACAGCCAAATGGAGATCTGCAAAAATTATTCTGGCAGACTCATCAGCGTCCATCGATTTTTTCGCAGCAAACTAATGTTGCAGGCGAACTCGTGCAGCAATCACATCACACTATCCAACATCTTTCAACATCGGATAGCCTGACACAAGTCACTCAAGGAATGGATTTCAACGTTCAGGACGCGTCTAACACCTCTATCGAGGAGGAGCAACGGTTTCAACATCGTCCAGCGGCCTTGTTGCAGCAAGCTATTGATTCACAACGTTCGCACCACTCTATCCAACATCTTTCGGCTCCGGATAGCAAGACTCAAGATGATATTCTTTTGATGGAGTACATAGATCAGGCCTCGCCTAACACTTTTTCTGCGGCGGAGCAACTGGTGAGTCTTCAAGACGATGGTTTCCAAGAAGTCGTCAATAAAAAGCTGAAAAGGTCCAGTGGTGGTAATTTTAAGCCGAGGGTAGTCTCGCATCCAAATAATAAAATAAATTTAAATTTTAGCAATAGATTTGCTTTACTTGAAAACTTAAATGTTGATAAGAATGACTTTATTGATAAAAAAAAAGATAGTGCAGCCAAGAATTCGAATTTGAATTCAACTGGTAGCAGTGGGGTGTCAGCTCCAACAAAAAAAGCTTGCCCTCCCATAATTCTGTTTAATGTTAATATTAAACACCTTGTAGACCAACTTAATGCTTTAAATCCTAAGGTTGATTTTAAAATAAAAAATGTTAGTAAGTATAAAAGCAAATTATATCTAAGTTGCACCAAAGCTCATGCAGAAATGATGTCAATTTTAAAAGAAAAACACGTAGACTCGTACTCATTTACCCCTAAAGATTCAAAGCAAGTTGGTCTTATACTTCGAGGTCTTTGCTTTGATACCGAACTTTCAGAATTAAAAGATGCTCTTGATAGTGTTGCTCCGAGCACGATCGAAAAGGTGTCCAGGTTCTCCACTCCCTTTTCAACTAAAAATAAAACGGAAACAGGTCTATTTTTGATTTCATTGGTACCCGGGAAAAAACTGGGGGATGTTAAGCATATAAGATGTATCTCGAATCAGGTGGTCTCTTGGGTAACTCCCAGATCAAAGCAGAAGGAGATTCAATGTAGACGTTGTCAGCAATGGGGGCATCTAGCTCGCAATTGTAATCGTCAATTCATCTGTATGAAGTGCGAATTGAAACATGAGCCAGGTGATTGCGCGCTTGGGCATGGAGATGACGATAAACCGTTCTGTAATAATTGCAAGCAGGTTGGCCATCCTGCTAATTGGAGGGGCTGTGTAGTGTTCCAAAAATTCTTGTCAGAAAAAAAAAGCCGTCTTAAAGAGGCGGCGGATAAGAAAAAGTCGGTTGCGCATAACGTTGGCCAAGCTTTAAGCTCGAACATGCTCACTCAGAACAGGTCCTTTGCAAGCCTTTTTAAAGTGCAGTCCACAAGGCCAGCAGAATTTTCGGCGGCTTCGAGAGTTCGTCCTTCGGTGGTGGATGAATTCATTAGGCTCACGGCCTTTTTCTTGGCTCCGGAGCAGATTTCTCTTGAGCAACAAATCATAAATTTCTTAGCAAAATACAAAAGTATGCCTAAAGAGCTGGCAAAGACTGAATTTCTTGATCTTCTGGATCGAGTCAAAATCGCTTATGGGTAGTAAAAATTTGAATCTCTTGACATTTAATGTTCGATCTTTGATTGATGTCAGTCGGCGTATAGATCTTTTGAGAGTGCTTCGTGATAATAATATTGACATTGGGTTTGTGCAAGAGTGCCATCTAAGAGTTCGAAAAATATTTTTAGAAAATTATGATTTTATTTGCGATAATTCACCACTAGGAGTGGCGATCGTTGTGAAAAAACACTATTCCTATTCGACATTTAAAATGCAAGATATTTCGTTTCCTCACATTTGCATCTCAGTTAAATTAATCATTAACGGTTCTGTCAAAAATTTTCTCTTTGGGTCGGTTTACTTACCGTGCAATTTTTCTGCTGCTCAAATTTATTCAGGACTTAGTAAAATTCTGCATTATTCTAGGGACTTCGACGGGTCCATTATTGGAGGAGATTTTAATGCTAAAAATCCGGAGTGGGGTGATCGATTCGAAAACTGCAACGGGAAAATGTTGCTTAAATGGTTACAAGATTTTGCGTTAGATTTTGTAAGGGTTTCAGATAACAGACCTTCTTTCCCATCCGGGTCCTCTTTTTTGGATCACTTCTTGATCAGCTCGGAGTTTGCTAACCTAATTCGCAGGAATTTTACTATTAAAAGTTTACCTTCATTTTCGGATCATTTTCCCTTAAAACTAAGAATCGATTTGGCTGATGTTGACTTTTTGATTAGGAACCCGCGATTCTTTACTTCGTTTAAAAATACAAATTGGTCGAACTTTGGTAATGATCTGGAAGCAGCATTATCTGACAGCCTCCCGCCAGTCAACAAAAACCTGGAAAATCTCGAAATAGATGCTTTTATTGAAAATTTTAGTTCAACGGTTGAAGTTGTCTCAAATAGACATTCGGAAAAGATTTTGCACAAATGCAATAAGTTTTTTACTTCCGATAATATACAAAGATTGTTTAAAATCAAACATTGTTGGCAAAAAGAGTTAAAAAAAATTTTTCATAGATATTCAAACAGATCCAATGATGAATATAATCTTTTGTCTAAGCAGATTCAACTCCTGAAGATCATTATTAAAGAACAGGTAATCTTGGAGCAAGCTAGGGAATTTGGGAAAAAATTGGAACGGATTAAGCCAGGTCCTTCAGCGTATAAGCAGATCTTTAACATAGTAGGGAAAAAAAATTCGGGCTGTTCGAAGCTATCTATGAATGGGATAGAGATCGAGGGGGATAGAAATAAATTAGAAATGTTCCGTCAACACTTTGAGGTAGTGTATAGAGAAAATGTACCGAGTAGATCGGAGTCGAGTGCAATTAAAAACGCAGTGGTAGCGAGCTTATCTAGCTTGCCGCCTTCGGTGTACGTGTTCAGAGATAACTTCGGCTCTCTAAATAACGAGGATAAATTTCATTTCGTGGATTCAGCATCCGTTAATTCTTTCATCAAAGATTGCAACAACAAAAAATCGGCAGGATTGGACAAAATTTCGAATTTCATTTTAAAAAAACTGCCTCCCTTGGCGATCGACTTCCTAACGATAATCTACAACAACTGTTTGAATAATGGCTATTTTCCAAACAAGTGGAAAATTGCCACAATAATTCCATTAAAAAAAAAACAACATAGCGTAGATATTAATGATTTCCGTCCAATCTCGTTGCTATCGAACCTGGGAAAATTTTTTGAAAGAATTTTAAAGTCGAAAATGATTATGAATCTGGGGGAAGATTATATTCCTCATTATCAGTTTGGATTTAAAAAACATCATTCCACCGTACATGCACTATTAAAATTTCAGGATAGCGTCACTCGCAATTTACGTAAGAAAGCTTGTACAGTCGCGATTTCCTTGGATATCGAGAAAGCCTTCGATAGAGCTTTTCATGATGGCATTTTGTATAAACTCTTTAATCTCGGATTTGATCCCTTCCTCTTAAAATTATTTTTTAGTTTTTTTAATAATCGTGAATTTTGTGTGCAGATTAATGGCGTAAATTCTGGTTTTGGAGCTGTTAGGTGTGGGGTTCCTCAGGGCTCGGTTCTAGCACCGCATTTTTTTAATATTTTCCTTCATGACTTTCCACATGAGACCGCGGGTTCGAGGGGCATTTTGTATGCTGACGATTGTCTGCTCTTTGCGCATCATGAGTCTCCGACTTTGGCCCTAAATCTAGTTGCGAGACATCTTAAAATTATAAATGATTATTACGTAGACTGGGGCTTCCGTATCAATGTGGCCAAATCGGAGGCTATATGTATAAGGAACGCGTCTGGAAAGTGTAAGACGACGGTGGTTCCGGAAAGCAAAGGCCTTAGACTCATTCTTAACGGTTCAGAGATAATCTTTAAGGATGATTTTAAATATCTTGGCGTTAACTTTAATAAATTGTTTAGATTCAACAAGCACGTAAGATCGAATATCCAAAAGGCAAAAAGATTGATTGGTATGTTTTCAAAACTTCTAAACAACAAATTTCTGGGTAAAAAAACAAAGCTATTGATCTATAAAGTTAGTATCCGATCTGTCCTGCTTTATGCGTTCCCCATATGGTTTACGTTTTCGCCTGTGGTTGCCAGGGAAATGGAGATCCTGGAGCGCAACGTTCTAAGGCGATGCGTCGATAAAAATTTCGAATCCTCTACGAAGCGCTTCTCTAACAAATTCATATATAATGAGGCCAAGGTGAATCCAATTTGCAAATACGCGTTTTCATTACAAAAAAACTTTGTCAACAAAATTTCTTGTCATGATAACGACCTTCTGAAAGAAATCTTTGCACACCAGAGTCAATTTAATTGGTCTTCGGTCGAATTCTTATCCCCAGTTGGGATTTTAAATGAGGATATTGCAACAGAGCTGGATTCTGACACCCCATTGCTGCCAGATTTCTTCATAAAGTCTTCTCCTGGCACACATAGAGGATGAAATTTACTTTCCATCATACAATAATCTGTCTCGATTAAAAATTCAATTATCTCCACCATAAATCTTGGTGTTTATTTAGGTTAAGTCTAGTTTTAAGTGTATAATTAACTGTGTATATATGTATATAAACTGAGACATCACGTCTCTAGGTTTTAAGTTGTGTCGGGAGCAAGCACTTTTTCCTCTTCATACTCATTTCAATAATATGTATTCATCTTTTGTTTTTGTTAAGCATGTAGCTTTCTCTCTTGTACCTATTTATTAGAGCAACACATAATAGCCCTAAGTTTTTTTTCTCCCTTGTGAATGTAAATGTAAAGAAAAAACAAAAACATATGTTTTGTAATTGAAAAGAAAGAAGTCTCAATAAAATTTAATTTAATTTAATTTAACTTTAGTAATTGAATCATGTACAGTACGACCATGGCAGAATAACCAGGTAGATGCACTAGAAATACGCTCTCTCCAAAAACAAAACAATAACAAAGGCGTAATTATAACGTCAAAATGAGCTGTTTTCAAAATGTTATCAATTTTTACTTACTTATTTATTCAGTTTTGAAAATGGATTTTCTGGACTGCCTATAACTTCCTTCCGTCGCGATAATTCGAAAACCGTTCATTAATTGCTATCTTCCGTTCCAGCACGATAAAATTAGCAAACAACCGTCGATTTTATTAAATAAATTTAAGGTTTTCCAACAGAATTTTCACTTGTCAAAATATATTTTGACAGTTTAAATCAGCCGTACATAGCAACACAAATAAATTGGTTACTACACAATCGAATAAGTAGTCGAATGAAAATTATATTAAAAGTAAACTTTCTTCTGCTTCATTTAAGGCCAAACTACAATTAATTATGTATTATATTTTAAAACACGGCTCATTTTATGAAATTTTTAAAATTGTTGTTTATTTTTTTTACATGTTCATACATAAAATCTGGGTACTCAATTGATTTATACGGTTACAAGTAAATTATACATCCCTATGGCTGAACGAGTAAACATAAATTGTCAATAGTGACATTATAGCTACGCCAATGTTTTGCTCTTTCGTTGTTTGTTCTCCGAATTGCATCTACCTGGTTATTCTGCCATGAGTACGACTAGACAGAACTCGTGTTGAGGGCCATTCAAAACATGTTGTTCTGCTATAAAATATTTAAGAGCGGAAGAGTAAATTTTGCCCACCACGTTCACTAAATAAGTTTGCAAAAATATAAAATCACGGGATCAAAACCGTTTTGCGTTGTGAAATTATTATTCACAACATTTATGTTTTAGCATGAAAATAGTACACTTTTAATACCAAAGGCATATAAGCAGTAATGAAACCTAGCTCAATAGCAACACTCATCGATTGATAAAGTACTGAAAGTAACAAAAAGTGTATCAGTTTCAGGGATCATATGACCGTGAGCATTAAGGCCCATTTATAATAAGGGGTGTTCACATTTCAAATCGCTCATCAAATCGTTTGTCAAATACAATAGAACAACGTGAAATTTTCATGGAATTCCCACGTTGTTCTATTGGATTTGACAAACGATTTGATGAGCGGTTTGAAATGTGAACACCCCTATAGACGTAACGTAATGTAGTGAAATGTCACTGCAGCAGTGTGTTCTGTCACTTACTGTTTCAATCAATACTTTTCTTATACAAGTGATTATAATAGAAGTAACGTAATGTAACGGGACGTAAAGATCCGTTGGATTTAGATTTCTACGTTACTTTAGATTACGTCTGTTCAAAGAACAACTAAACATTGAGGTTAGATTCGATTATTGCGCTATTTTATATTGTTGAGCTACGCTTTTTGTTGAGTTTTCGTTATTAATGTGATAGTTTTATGTATCCACAGCTATGGATGTTGAAGATTTAATTGTATTTGTTCAGGAACGTGTAATTATTTACGACAAACAACTGCCTGGCTACTGCCTATTATAATTGCTACAACGTTTTCTTACATTACGTCCCGTCACGATGACAGTTGACAACATTACGTTACTTTACATTACGTCTATTATAACTGGGCCTTTACATATATTGAACAATGAGCTCATGAAACGAAAAAAAGAGCGCAAAAAAGGACGATTATATGACCGCCACCATAACATAGCCCCAATAGTGCGTTTGCACCAAACCTTCAAAACGTGTTTTGAGCATTTATCGCGTTTAAGAGCCAAAACACGACTTATTTTAAGTGTTTTACAATACAAAATCTTAAACACCTCACATTGCGTTTTATTATAAAACACCATTAAAACAATGTCAAGGTCGAAACATATCATGGTAAAAATGAAAGGTGGCAGCACCTCAAGCTGTCAAAGCTTAATTTTTTCACGAGAATGCAAAATAAAAGCAAAAATGGAACAGTAAGAAAACATGAACGTCAAAAAAACGTGAAATAGGCAGTGTAAGGCACATATTACACGATGATCGTTGATTGGCGTTCAATGAACTCTTTTTTACGCTCTTTTACATTTTGATCGTTGGTAGGTCACATGATGATCGTTTCATCGCGATCAAGTCTTGTTTTTTTCTTTATTCCAGTAAGACTTCTTGTTAAAAATAAGGGTTTCATGGAACTTTTTTTTTAATACCTTTCAGTCGAAAAGCAGTACTTCTAGTACTTTTTAGCTGCTAAAAGTGAACACATCTTAAATTTTGCCACCCAGCAACACTGTTTCGATTGTGATTGCTGTCATGTACAGCGTTCAAAAATTAACATATCTTGATCGCCCTAACAATTTTTCATCCGCTCTGGCTCTCAGCGTTTTTTGACAGTTTCGCATTGAAAGCAACAACAAAAATATTTTGAACGTCGATCAACGATCATCGTGTAATATGTGCCTAAGCAGTCGTGTTTTGAGATAAAACACAATAGGGCTGTTCACATTTCAAATCGCTCATCAAATCGTTTGTCAAATACAATAGAACAACGTGAAATTTTCATGGAATTCCCACGTTGTTCTATTGGATTTGACAAACGATTTGATGAGCGGTTTGAAATGTGAACACCCCTATAGACGTAACGTAATGTAGTGAAATGTCACTGCAGCAGTGTGTTCTGTCACTTACTGTTTCAATCAATACTTTTCTTATACAAGTGATTATAATAGAAGTAACGTAATGTAACGGGACGTAAAGATCTGTTGGATTTAGATTTCTACGTTACTTTAGATTACGTCTGTTCAAAGAACAACTAAACATTGAGGTTAGATTCGATTATTGCGCTATTTTATATTGTTGAGCTACGCTTTTTGTTGAGTTTTCGTTATTAATGTGATAGTTTTATGTATCCACAGCTATGGATGTTGAAGATTTAATTGTATTTGTTCAGGAACGTGTAATTATTTACGACAAACAACTGCCTGGCTACTGCCTATTATAATTGCTACAACGTTTTCTTACATTACGTCCCGTCACGATGACAGTTGACAACATTACGTTACTTTACATTACGTCTATTATAACTGGGCCTTTACATATATTGAACAATGAGCTCATGAAACGAAAAAAAGAGCGCAAAAAAGGACGATTATATGACCGCCACCATAACATAGCCCCAATAGTGCGTTTGCACCAAACCTTCAAAACGTGTTTTGAGCATTTATCGCGTTTAAGAGCCAAAACACGACTTATTTTAAGTGTTTTACAATACAAAATCTTAAACACCTCACATTGCGTTTTATTATAAAACACCATTAAAACAATGTCAAGGTCGAAACATATCATGGTAAAAATGAAAGGTGGCAGCACCTCAAGCTGTCAAAGCTTAATTTTTTCACGAGAATGCAAAATAAAAGCAAAAATGGAACAGTAAGAAAACATGAACGTCAAAAAAACGTGAAATAGGCAGTGTAAGGCACATATTACACGATGATCGTTGATTGGCGTTCAATGAACTCTTTTTTACGCTCTTTTACATTTTGATCGTTGGTAGGTCACATGATGATCGTTTCATCGCGATCAAGTCTTGTTTTTTTCTTTATTCCAGTAAGACTTCTTGTTAAAAATAAGGGTTTCATGGAACTTTTTTTTTAATACCTTTCAGTCGAAAAGCAGTACTTCTAGTAATTTTTAGCTGCTAAAAGTGAACACATCTTAAATTTTGCCACCCAGCAACACTGTTTCGATTGTGATTGCTGTCATGTACAGCGTTCAAAAATTAACATATCTTGATCGCCCTAACAATTTTTCATCCGCTCTGGCTCTCAGCGTTTTTTGACAGTTTCGCATTGAAAGCAACAACAAAAATATTTTGAACGTCGATCAACGATCATCGTGTAATATGTGCCTAAGCAGTCGTGTTTTGAGATAAAACACAATAGGGCTGTTCACATTTAAAATCGCTCATCAAATCGTTTGTCAAATACAATAGAACAACGTGAAATTTTCATGGAATTCCCACGTTGTTCTATTGGATTTGACAAACGATTTGATGAGCGGTTTGAAATGTGAACACCCCTATAGACGTAACGTAATGTAGTGAAATGTCACTGCAGCAGTGTGTTCTGTCACTTACTGTTTCAATCAATACTTTTCTTATACAAGTGATTATAATAGAAGTAACGTAATGTAACGGGACGTAAAGATCCGTTGGATTTAGATTTCTACGTTACTTTAGATTACGTCTGTTCAAAGAACAACTAAACATTGAGGTTAGATTCGATTATTACGCTATTTTATATTGTTGAGGTACGCTTTTTGTTGAGTTTTCGTTATTAATGTGATAGTTTTATGTATCCACAGCTATGGATGTTGAAGATTTAATTGTATTTGTTCAGGAACGTGTAATTATTTACGACAAACAACTGCCTGGCTACTGCCTATTATAATTGCTACAACGTTTTCTTACATTACGTCCCGTCACGATGACAGTTGACAACATTACGTTACTTTACATTACGTCTATTATAACTGGGCCTTTACATATATTGAACAATGAGCTCATGAAACGAAAAAAAGAGCGCAAAAAAGGACGATTATATGACCGCCACCATAACATAGCCCCAATAGTGCGTTTGCACCAAACCTTCAAAACGTGTTTTGAGCATTTATCGCGTTTAAGAGCCAAAACACGACTTATTTTAAGTGTTTTACAATACAAAATCTTAAACACCTCACATTGCGTTTTATTATAAAACACCATTAAAACAATGTCAAGGTCGAAACATATCATGGTAAAAATGAAAGGTGGCAGCACCTCAAGCTGTCAAAGCTTAATTTTTTCACGAGAATGCAAAATAAAAGCAAAAATGGAACAGTAAGAAAACATGAACGTCAAAAAAACGTGAAATAGGCAGTGTAAGGCACATATTACACGATGATCGTTGATTGGCGTTCAATGAACTCTTTTTTACGCTCTTTTACATTTTGATCGTTGGTAGGTCACATGATGATCGTTTCATCGCGATCAAGTCTTGTTTTTTTCTTTATTCCAGTAAGACTTCTTGTTAAAAATAAGGGTTTCATGGAACTTTTTTTTTAATACCTTTCAGTCGAAAAGCAGTACTTCTAGTACTTTTTAGCTGCTAAAAGTGAACACATCTTAAATTTTGCCACCCAGCAACACTGTTTCGATTGTGATTGCTGTCATGTACAGCGTTCAAAAATTAACATATCTTGATCGCCCTAACAATTTTTCATCCGCTCTGGCTCTCAGCGTTTTTTGACAGTTTCGCATTGAAAGCAACAACAAAAATATTTTGAACGTCGATCAACGATCATCGTGTAATATGTGCCTAAGCAGTCGTGTTTTGAGATAAAACACAATAGGGCTGTTCACATTTCAAATCGCTCATCAAATCGTTTGTCAAATACAATAGAACAACGTGAAATTTTCATGGAATTCCCACGTTGTTCTATTGGATTTGACAAACGATTTGATGAGCGGTTTGAAATGTGAACAGCCCTATTTGAAATGTGAACAGCCCTACTCGTCAAATTATTCGTCAAATCAGCAGAAAAATCAAAAAATTTTGATTTTCATCAAACGATTTGACCAACGATTTGATGAGTGTTCACACTCGTCAAATCGCCATCAAATCCATACAAATTCTGTTGGTCAAATCATTTGTCAAATCAGTTGATGATCGATTTGATGAGCGGTTTGAAATGTGAACAGCCCTAATAGCGATAAAACATGTTTTAATTTCGGTGTAAATGTATTATAACATGCAACACTCGAAAATTTTAAAATTGATCCCTTTTATATTGATCAAGACTTGAAGTCAAGTTTCAGAGTTTGTAGGCAATTCGCCGCACATCGGAAGCGACGGAAGGGAAAAAGAAACTTGAAGCTGTACCGGCAATTTTTCGTGTTTTTTGTGTTCCTTTTGCTATTTTCGCGTTGTTGACAGTGCTTTTTATTTTATTTTTCGCATATCAATGTGAGTTTGTTAGACTACGGTTGCATCAAAATGCATTAAAAAGCAAAAACATTTTGTTAACTTCCATCGTGGTAAAAAAATAAAATTCAGTTTGCAAATTTCAATAAACTATAATTCATTTGCTTGCTACCTATCTCGTTTTATTCTTAGAAAACAAGGAAAGAAGACAAGAACTTGAATTCAAGTCTTGACCAATGTGAAAGCTTTCGTCAAGTTCAAAAGAGAACGTCAAAAAAACTTGACTTCAAGTCTTGATCAATGTAAAAGGGGTCTATGTCAAAATTATACAAATTCTCGTATAACCACTCGTCAAATCGCCATCAAATCCATACAAATTCTGTTGGTCAAATGATGGTTCTGTTGGATTTGATGAGCGGTTTGAAATGTGAACACCCCTATTGAGCCTGTTCTCACGCGCCTTACGTTAGGCGGAGCATCGGATTAATTTTGACGTCTACAGGTAAGGTGGGAAGTGGGAAGGTGACAAGTTACGTGAGGCAGCATTTTCAAAAATTTTAAAAATTTTGCGATTCATTTTGACGTCTGTTACTTTGAAGTTTCATTGTGCCTCATTTTCCTCGTGGTTCTCTTATGTTTTAGCGCAAATACATTTTGTTTTGCATTGGTTGGGTTTTCTGTTTGCGTTGCTGTTTAATTTAAGACTTACAAAGTAATGAATTCTCCGAAATTTAACACCACATTTATGGACTGTTCTCGGAATGCAAAATAAGGCGGGCTTAAAAAAGTCGGTAGTAAGAACACCTGACAGATGCATAGTGTCAAAATAACGCCATTACTCTGCCTTTTTTAAGGCGAGTGAGAACAGGGTCATTGAAAGCAACAAAAAAGGAGTAGATTGTTGGATGGAAACAGGGTTGCCAGCTCATTTTATGGTTTTCCCCGCAGTGGTTTTCAAAATTCCTATCAAACAAAATTTTAATGAATTTACTTATAGACTTTTTAATTGAATATTACAATAAATAATGTAAGGATTTTATAAATTTTATGAAAATAATTCCTATTGATAAAAAAATAACACACTAATAGAAAAAAATAACTTTAAAAAAGGAAAATGTGTTTTCGAGTCGCGACTTCAAACTTTGAAGACACAATATGTCGATGCACCGATTCCAAAGTATGTTAAGGGTGGTTTTAGACAAACAATTTTTTGAAAATCTAATATTTTTATATTTGTTTATTGTTGTCAAACTTATATGTCAAAAAAATTAATAAATCAATCCCGCTTACAATACAGATTTTCTAGCGCTTAAAACCCGGTGCGCCAGAGTACCTTTCACTAACCAGAGTAGCTTTAAAAGCGTTTTTCTCGAAACATACTTTTTCAAAACAGGCCGCACTACTACAAACAAACCAAATAAAATTTGGTTGGGGCTTATTTCATTGGGCTTTATTGGTGACATGCAATTATACCCCAATAGGATATGGCCCCTAAAAAAAATTAAAAAAGGCCCAAAAATTATACGGGAATAAACAACAACAACAATTTGGGGTAGTATCTCATTTTGCTTGGGGTAATTTTTCATAATGAAATCAAGCCCCAAAAACAAAATATCAGAATTTAAATAAGTCCTCAAAAACAAGTTTGGAGCATAAAATAATTTTGCTTATTTTCAAGTTTTGCATGCAACATTCCGTACAAGGGCATATAATTTTAAGGGATTAGGCAGAGTTTATAGCTGCGGTTATGGGTTATCACGGTGATTCTTCTTTATTTTTGGGGCTTTATATCATGAAATTGAGGACCTTTTCTCGCAATAACATTACACGGGCCTTTTTTAATTTATTTTTTGGGCCATAACTTATTGGGGTGTAATTGCATGCCCCGGCTTTATTTCATAATAAAATAAGGCTCAAATTAAAAAATATGATATTAAAAAATATAACCCAAAATTTACGAAATAGTCCCCAAAAACTGAGAGTTATTCATATAAATATTTATGGAGATTTCTTGAGACTCCAAAAAAAAATTATATGTCATTTAATTGTAAACAATTCTTCGATAACCTTAATAAAAGAAAATTAAATAACCCCCAAATAAAATTAAATAACCCTCAAATTAAATGAAGTAACCCCTAAATTTATGAAACGAAATAACCCCACAAAAAACCAAAATGAAATAAGCCCGAAATAAAATTTTGTTTGCAGTGTTGCCAACTTTTCAATTTTGAAATCCACCAAAAAAGCGAAAAAACTGCGCTATTTCCTTAAAAATGCACCAGGTTGTCTATTAGGTTTTTAAAAATATAAAGCGTCAAATAAAATTAAAAAAAAAAATTAAATTGTATTCTGAACTGCCAGTAATTTTAATTTTTAAAAACAATTTGCTTAACATTTTTACATAAATTTTAAATACTAAGGAATCTAACACAAAAATTACTAATGTTTTCATATACTTGTACCATTCAATCACATCTTGAGATCAATTTCTATTAAATATTAAGACAAATTTGGTGCCTCTGAAATTAAAAAAAGCACCAAAAATGCACCAGGCACTCAACCTCATTTTTCCTACGCCACAATTCTCAAAATGCACCAAATCTGGTGGAAGAAGCACCAAGTTGGCAACAGTGTTTGTTTGTTGCCTATTTTATTGGGCTTTATTTAATAATGACCCAAGATAAAAATTATATATCACCCAAAATTTCTGAAATAATCCCAAAAAATGTAAGTCATATTTAATATGTCATATGAAAATGTAGACATTTTTTGGGGCTTATTTAATTTTTTTTGGCATATTTTATTTGGGGGTTATTACGTGGAGCCATGGATATAGTATGTGCATACAAACAAGAGCACACTAACGAATTATAATGAAATGAAGAATTTTTTAATGGAAACAACTTTCTAAAAAAGTTCGTTAAACGTTTTCAAGTACGATTTTTATTCTTAGATAAACCGGTTTTTTTAAAATTTTATGCATCGGAAACTAACTATCGGAATTAACTATCGGAAACTTAAAATATTTGAGTTTCAAAGAGAGCCCATAGAAGAGCTTTTAAATTCTTCTGAAATTTGTCAAAATTAAGTTCATATTTTTTTATGCACGAACAGTCATAAAATAGTAACGATTAGTATACAAACAAAAGTGTCTTGGCATTTATTTTTTGAGGATTATAAGGGGATTAAAAGAATTTATTTTTTTAAGGATATATAATCTCTAGCATCATTGGCGTCGGAAGCGGGGGGGAAAGGTGGGCAGTTGCCCCCCCACTTTTTTAGCTAGATAAACAATTTAAAAGGAAAAGTTATTCAAAATATCAGTTTTTTTACAACGATAATATTTTTGTATTATATATTTTCCTCTTCTTTCTCTCTTCTTCATGTTTCATGTGAAGAAATTTTGGTGAACTTTTTTTGCACCACCATTTGTACTGCCCCCCCATTTGTACTGCCCCCCCAGATGTAATTCGCTTCCGACGCGCTTGTCTAGCATTGTTCCTAAATATAATAAAATTGTTTGTAAAAACAGGTTCTTCCAAGATCTTTATTCACTTTTTGCATTGATATAAATATGTTAACAAGTACCAAGGAGAGGGATTTTAAGAAGAGTTCGTTACAAACAAAACTAACTACATATCGCTCATTTGCTCGAGTATCGTCATAACTCAAAAAAAGTCATTTTGCATAAAACGCATTTAAAGTTTTCAATTGACTCACACCTTGAATGAAGAGATAGAGGCATTTTCTCTTCTCACGCGGAGAATATTCAAAATAATAACATGAAATTTTTACACAATATGACGCATGATATAAAGAACAATTCTGCATTATTAACCCAAAAATCTTGTTTTTTGGGTTATGACGTTATTCGAGCAAATGAACGATATGTATATACATATTTCACTATTTTAATTTTAAGGCTACTTTACTATAAATATTCGATGACTTTGCTCAATTTCCTAAAAGCTTCATAAAAATGTTACAAAAAGCTTTCTGTGAGAAGAGAAAGAGAATCGACAGACAACAGAAAGAGTACCTCCATTAAATGCACTTTTAAATAAAATAAAAAAAAAACACAAATGAAGTCCTTCGACTAAATGAACTTGAAATATGTTAACCCGCGTGCAGGAAGCGTTTAAAGTAGGATAGTGCGCTGTGTTGAGCTAAGTTAAGTTAGTGTTGAGCTTCCCTATTCAAGTTAAAATTCCTCACTTTCAGCTTTTTCCTGAGAATACTCATTCTTGCCCATACACGGCAAGAAATATTCCAGCAGTCTATGCTTCTCAATTCAAGTAAATAAATTCTTAATTAAAGTAAATAGAAACTGAATTTTTTTTAATAGTTTCGAATCGATTAAAAATATTCTAGAATCAAGCAAAAAAATGTTTGATACAAGAAAATGACTTCTCTCCGTGTACCATAGCTTAAATTTAGGGAGCATAGTAAAATAATGTAAGGGTACTTTGTGCCATTGCTTGTACATATAATAAACCTGGAATGTTTTTCGTTCTATATTTTACACAAATTTTAATATTATTAGAACGCCAGAAGAAAAACAGTTACTACTATCTTGCACAATTTGACCATAAACATGAGCAAAATTCGAAACATTATAGAGATCATTAAAATCTAAACGTTATACTTTAGTTATTGAAACGACTTCGATTAAGATTTAAGCACAACAGTTGTTCACACAATTTTGGAGCAGGAAATTGATTGTTTTCTTGAAATTATTGACACAATCTTATAAAAAAACACTTTATGCAAAATAAATAAAACACTAGCACGTATAACATTTAACGTGCTAAAAAACAAAACAATATAACATAAAACAATATAACATTTTCATCTATTAACTTGATAATTAATTTGCTGATTCAAACTCGATATTAGTGCTAGTAGCATCTTTTCAAGTAATGCTGAAGCTTCTTTCGAGCTTGAGAGAGTGACATTTTGCTTATAGTTCTTTGATCTCGAGCTAGAAAAATGTGTAAAGAAACTCTTTCAACTCACTTCAAGTTACTTGAAACGAGTACGTAAACAGATTTATTTTTTAAATGTTCGCAAAAAAAAAACAATAAATACTTTTATGCATTTTCTTAAAAATGTGCTTTTTCCTACCACTTAATTCTTAATACTACCACTTATTTTTAAGGAGATTTCATAAATTTGTCTGAATTGATTGTTTGATAAGATCAGTGCTACGTGTGTGGTGGCCAGAGCTGGGTATTTTGCGATTAAAATTACTTTCCAATTACAATAACAGTAATCGTAATCTTTACAAATCAACGATAACGATTACTGCAATTTTAATGTAAAAAAAGTGTTATTACGATTACTGTTATCGGTATACATGCAAATTACAATTACGATTACTGTAATCGTAATAGAAAATCTATTGATTACAATTACAGTAAATGTTATCAATGAAAAATTACAACTAAAATTACTGTAATCGTAATCAAGTTTTTTGTAATTTAATTACTTACTATGCAAGTTATATCACAAGTAATGGCGTTTAAAAAAAAATGTTTATGTGAAAGTTATGTAATTAAAATTTTGCCTAATTTTTCTCCTTACTGCCGTTGACTATTCCAGCAGCGCCCCACCACAAATTAAGATTCTAGAAAAGAATGCGTTCTTTGTGAATTGCATTATGAGAAATAAAGATTTATGTAGTAATTTAATTACAAAAAGAATGATTACGATTACAATAATCGTAATTATAATTCTGCTGTTTTACAATAACTGTAATCACAATAAAGAAATTTTTAGATTACGACTACAGTAATTGTAATTTTTAATAATTACGATTACTGTAATTGTAATTAAAAATACATCGATTATGATTACAGTAATCGTAATCTTTATTTTTGTAAGATTACGATTATAATTTGTTATTAAAATTTTAATTTATATGTAATCAATTACGAAAGTAATCGATTACATCCCAGCTCTGGTGGTGGCATATTGGTTAGAGGGCGTGGTTCATATGCTAAGGAGCTGCGGTAGCCCGAGTTAAATTTTTTTAAAAATCAAATGGCAAATCAAAGAGAGTAAAAACTGTCATGTAAAGCTCTTCTTGAAAACATACATAACAAGCAGTTCGGAGTCGGCATAAAGCTCATAGGTCCAGTTCTCGATAATTTGTGTTCAAACATTTATTAACTCTTTGAAGTACCATGGGACAAAATTTGAACCACTGAAAAAAAACCCTTTGTGATATGTTGGGACAAAATTCAACCTACTCAGATTTGATGTTGTAGCTCTAAAGTATAGCGTAAAGAATTAAATATCAAATATATTTGATATCAGCTATCAAATATTTTTGAATTTGTTTTTTCTTTTACCTCAAGGGTATTTTTTATAAAGAAGTTTCCGTACCTCAAAGAGTTAACATGCACAATACTATTAATCATAAGAAGCTCGCTCAATGTCTTTTCAAGAGTGAAATGGCCAATAAATTTTTTTTTGCTATATGTGTTTGAACATAATTTTATATTCCACTAGCGGATCCGAGAGACAAGTTCCTGCCTCAATTTCTTGAAATTGTTTGTGATCGTTTTGTGAATTCATGAGATGTGTGGAAGCGTCTAGGCAAATTGCCATTTGAGCAACACATGCCAGACGTTTCTTTTTGAAACTACAATGCTAGACGATTAAAATATTTTACTTGATTTATAGGTGGTAAAAGCAGGCTTGGTAACATTTATATATGTAGTGGCTGAAACTTTGACCCATAGCACCTACATTAAGGTGGATAAAAAAAACATTTTTTCGACACTCATATTCTGGGAGCTGGATTCAAGTAGATCTTAAATCCAAAAGGATATCGAAATCGGTGGTTATTTTAGATTGATAAAAGCTTACGGCGAAAAAACCGGTGATTTTTGGCGAAAAAAGTGATTTTTTAAAATCAAAACCGCTGGATGACGGTTCCACCGATTTTGATATCCTTTAGGATTTAAGATCTACTTGAATCCAGCTCCCAGAATATGAATGTCGAAAAAAGTGTTTTTTTACCCCTGAACAAAACGATCTTAACCTATATACCTATATACATAGTTTCACTAAAATTTTAACACTTTTTGAATTATTGAACAATTGAATTATTTTGAATTGATAATAATTGTATTTTCAAAGGAATTAATGGTTTTTTTTAATCTTTTTTTTTGTAAAATTTTGTAAAAGATTTGTGCTACAGCCCTATCTGGTGTTCAAGATGGAGCAAAATAAAAGCCATTTGATATGGTACCAAAAAATTGCTATATGGGCATTTCCACAGAAAACTCTACTGTGACCATAAAATTAAAACTTATTAAAAACTTATTATTTTATTATATTATCTAAGAGAAAAATTTTAATTTTATTAATTTAAGCAATTTATAACTTCATTTACCATGATGACCAAATCATCTGCACTGTTTCACAATTGTAGTTTTTCTTATTCGTAAATGTTAAGTAAATGTTTCGTAAGCTTTTTTGTTTTAGTAAAAATGGAAGGCATCGGCTAAAGATAATAAAAAATGGTTGAAGCAAGGAAAGGGCAATATATCAAATTTGTTTTTAATTACTTAATTACATAATTACTGAACTACCTGATCACTTATTAACCCAATTAAACTTAACTGGAAATTTAAGTAACGTAACGCCAGATCAAAAAGCCTAATACAAAAAAAAACTAGAGAAGATTTTAATATTTGATCACTTGGAAAATAAACTTTTGTTGTTTCGAAGCCTTCTAAAAAAAGTTGTATACAAAAAGTCTTGCAAAATTCAGAAAGTTTTGCAAATTTTGTAATCCAAGTCAAAAATCACTTCCGTTTTTTGTAATGTAACGCCAGCACATATTTTTGCTTACATCTTTAAATCCTTAGAGTCGATTGTTGTCATTGTTTTTACTTAATAAAGTTCTACTTAATTACTACGCAAATATAAAAAACATTTAAAAATGAGACTTTTTCATTCTTTTTCTTTAAATACTTTTTTGTACAAATTGTGCGTAACGCCAGTTTGGATATGCCCATATGCAAATGATTATTCGTAAAAGCAGTTTAGTAGTTTTCGGGAGTTTTGTAAAGGATTTGTACTAGAGCGCCCTCTGGAGTCAAGACAGATAAAAATAAAAAGCCATACAAGAATCACCGTATCTAAACACTCCTACATTTTAATGTTAATCGTATAATGAGTTGACGTTCTTGACAGTTTTGTAAAGTACTTGCACTATAGCGCCCTCTGGTGTTTTTTCATTTTCTTGCCGTGAGAATTTTCCTGAGCAGAGAGGCTCCCAACAACAACAAAAAAAAAGGTCAAATCGAACGATCCGTTCTCGAGTTATGCGGTCACACGTATGCTACTCTGTTTTATATACATACTAGCAAATACCCGCTGCTTCGCTTGCGATAAAAATATTAAATACTATGTAAAAGTTTTAAATCTTAAAATTAAAGTATTTATTTGTATTAAATCAATTGCAAAATATAAAAATTGTTATTTGATTTGTTTAAATATGGTGGTATAAATATTAAAAATTACTTGATTTAATTTGAATACCTTGTTTAAATGGTAATTGTTATGATGACATAAATTTGCCTAGCTTTTTTGTTTTTTGACTTTTGAAAAAGTCCTTTATAAGTAGGCGTGGCATATTACGATTAAGTTCAAATAACAAATCGTTTGATATCTATATCGTCGTAATCGGTTCAGTGGTTCTTGCATGGTTGTCAAACATGCAATCCAAACAATCTCGAGTGGCGAAAAGCTGGCTGACAGCAAAACTTAATTTCAGCTTATAACTCAATTCTGGCAAACTCCCCTCAAAACATTTGCAAAAAAAATTAATCAACACTGTATGCCAGCAAGAATCTTATGCACTGAACACATTCACGACTACACGACATTTACGACTCGACATGTAGAAAGAGTCAACAATATAAAAAAATCATACAATTGTTTCATTCTTGCATACACGAACCCTTATATTTGGGCTGTTGTCGCCCGTCAAATTAGAAATAATTCTATACCGGCGACAGCAACATTTCCATGTAGCTGCGACATTTTCACCAAATTCACCTCCATAAGAAAAGCATGTAAAATAATTTTTTGTCGCGTCGTAAAGTCGTTGACGTCTTGAATGTGTTCAGTGCATTACTGAAAGCAACTACACAACATGACTGCCGCGTTATATTGAGAGAAGCTCTCGCGACAAAGAGAGGAAAGCTTGGTTTGCTGTTGTGTTGTGCTGCTGTTGAATGTAAGCATCAAATAAAATGCATGATTTTGTAATAATTAAAGAATACATTGTTCGAAAAATTTGGTAGGCTATGACAATCTTAATTATAATAGGAAAAAAGTGAATAAAAAAATAATTATCAAAATCGGTTCAGCGGTTACCAAGCTTATTCTGGATCATATTTCGTGAGTCTCCTTTCATAATAGTAATATATAGATATAAATAAGATATTTGTATAAAATATATACTCTTGATCAGCATTAAATCCTAAGTCGATGTAACTATATCTGTCTGCCAGACGCACAGTGCGCTTTTTTCAATTTTAGGATGACATTTGGGTTTTTTTTGTTAAATTTTATAAAAAATATTTTTATTCGTCAGATTATAAAATGTGGTATTATGAATGTGGTATTAAAAACTTGATGTATTGTATGGTTTTTTTATAGAATTCGTCAAAGTTTAAACTTTTTTAACAAAAATAAGCTCTATAAAACCCAAAAAATAAAGTCAAGTTTAAACAATAATAACGACGAGCACAAAGAATATTTCAAGGTTTTGTTTTTTTTTTACTTTTTTATGTCTTAATCGCCATTGAATTTAATATAAAATACAATAAAAAATGTTAATAAAAAAAAAACAGAAAAATCTTTGAAATATGACTGTAAATTTAAGTAAAATTTAGTAGAAATTATCTAGCTAATTAAGCATTATTAAAGTCGAAGGCTAAAACTATCATAAAATATCGTACTTCTACCTTCTGTTTCCGTAAAAACCTGCTGCATCTAGCTGCTATTAAGAAAAACCACTTAATTTTAAAATAGTCTAAAAATCAAATTTTGCCCAAAAATGCACTGATTTCCAAGACAATTTGTAGGTACTCTTAAATTAAAAAAAAAAAAAAATTAAATATAATACATAATTTAATTTCAAACAAGTTGTGACCTTGTTTGTATTAGCAACCATTTTTAAAAAATTTTTTTTAATTTCGTTAATTTGGTAATAGTGTTTTATAGGAGATATATCTAAAAGTTATCTGATTTGAAATATTTTTAGCATGACGTTTAAGTGAAGTTAAATAAACTAAAATTACTCTTTAAAAACATAAATAAGCAATTTTATGCGGGTTTTTTTTATTAAAAAAAAATATGGTTTGTATGGGAGCTAGGCGATGCAGTTGACCTAGAATTCCAATTTTTATAGCAGAAGATAATTCTTTACTAGTGGTGTTTTATTTTCGCATTAAGTTAGGTATTCATGTGTATTTGAGTGTTTTTAAATCAAAAACATTTTTGCACTGTGCATTCAAACGAAGTCATTTCCATAAGAGCGACGAGAGCGTGAGAACGATGGAGTGGGTGGTTATAGTATTTGCAACATTGGCAATATTTGCTACTTTGTAAGAGCTTTAAGCACATTAAGAGAATCCTATTTTAGCGCTTTTTATAGAACTCTATAGTAGATTGATTGTCCTGGCGGATGTGAAAGTAAAAGTGGCTTTCCTCTGGCAGTATCTGCAGTGCGAGGAAACGAATACCATTAGTCAAAACTCACTCAGTCACCGGCCAAACTCAAGCTCGTAGGTATCCTGACAAAATTTCGGATATTCAATTTTCTTGGTGCCTGGGAGATGAAAATTTTAGTTCCGGTTAACAAATTTTTCTAAAATCTACTTTAACTTGCCATCAATCAAATAAATAAATGTGCGCGAACATAATGTCTCTACAGAAAAAATAAAAAATAGGTTCGCCCAAAATCAAAATAGAAAACATTTATTTTTATTCGCACTTATATAAAAATATTAATATTTAATTAAAAAAAAAACACTTCAACAGAAATCAATTCCGTGCAGCTCCAACCATAAATGTTTTGTTTAGCTCTGTGAAGGTTAATAAATCAGCAGTTTAAACAGAAGCTAACTTTTCAATGACCTAGAAATGAAAAAGTTTGTATGTCCCAAACAGGACTCTGGTCCTTCGATAGTATCGAAAAATTCAAAGATTGCTTGTGTGTTTTTTTTTGTCTTAACTGCTGTCCAATTTAAATTCAGAAATTGTGCATTTCAGATGCAATGAAGAGTGTACCTACCTCAAAGTGCTTTTTGCGTCAATAAAAGATTCCTTATTTATAATGTTTAATAATTCTTTACAGTTGTTGGTGTTGAGTGAAAGCTTTTCTATCTCTTTGTGGAAATGTACCCTACCAGGCTACCAGGGAGAGAAAGTTTCTATAACGTGAGGTCGACTGGCAGTCTACATAATATGCCTCGCAGTGGATGCAACGTTGTTCTAACGCAATCTTCTATAGGCCATCTGTGCTAAAAACGATTAAATAAAATAATAAAAATAAAATAATAAAAAAATGTTTAATATATAAGGCAACAAAACAAAATGAACTAAATATTCCTCGCGTGTTAAATGAATTAACAATTATCACAGAAAATGCCCGATGATAATAAATGTTTCACAAATGTTGAAAACGGAGAAGCACCACTTCATGGAGAGCACAACAACAAAAACATGCGCGTTGTGGAACACATCGATGAAGGTTTGGGTACAGCGGGAAGTGCTGTTACTCTGCCTGAGTTTGTGTTGAACAAATTGTATCATAGCTATTCCATAAAGCAACGTCGTGCTGGATTGATTTGGTTCCTATTCGCTTCCATACTTTTTGACATTTGGTCCTTAGTAATACCGCAAGGACAATGCATCGAGGCTCTCGGTAAGTCGAACATAAAACATGTCAGAGTCAACATATAATTAGTGCCAATCAAGCTTAAATTAGTATCAAAATAATGGTTTTTTTATGATATTTAAAACGTATTCAATATCGATTAGGGTTTTTCTTAAACTACACTTGGGCTTAAATTAAACATGCTTATGTACTTTGCAAAGTAGTAATGAATATTGTATTTCGAATGAACTATATTTGTCATTCTGATAACTATCATTAAACGTATTGAACACTTTTGTGAGTCCAAATAAGAGTATGTTTTTTAAGGCTAAATTATCACATGTTTCAGCTCTGGCAAAAATTCAACAAGAATTTTACACGTCGATAACATTTGCATGAAATATGTCGTCACCTTGCATGTGAATAATCTTAATTGAATGATGCCAAATTAAATTTACACTTTTGGTGTGACTTTCTTATAAAATGTAAGTCTGAATTTTGACCAACTAACGATTTTAAGTCACGGGATCTAAAACTCCATTTAAAATTTTAAGAATTCAAATCGCGAGAAATTTGCTATACATAATAAGCGCAAATGTAAACTTTGTTGTGGGAGAGTATGGTATTTGTTTTAATAAAATTTAATAAAAATCAATGTACTAAATGGCTACTTTTAAACTACTTTTAACAAAATCTTTGTCTAATTTTTAAAAATGAAAAATAACCATACCGAGATATCTGAATAGACCTTGAAAGAAACAATTTTTACGACTACGGCTAGTACAAATTGTTTTAATTGACTTTTTGGAAACTAATTTTGAAAGCCAAAAGTTCAACACTTTTTGTGGCAAATACTCTGAACACCTTTTTGCTGTAACATCACTAAAATATTATGTCATCATTCGCTGGATAGCGCAGCTTTTATATCACTTAATTAAATTTGAAATCCAAGCTACTCGTTACTAAACCTACCAAGTAATTGTAATATGACTCAATTACTTAGCAGTTAACTCATAAAGTGTTGCCATTTGTATCTACGAGTATGTATTTATATCTGCGTTTTTAATTATTAAAATGGAAGTTGAAACATTTTGTTGATAGATTGCATTTGAACGAATACATTTATAGCAAGTTTTTTTTTAGATTGAACCAACGCTCAGGGTCATTGCGCCTCCTATAAATGTGTTATCATTGTGTTGATTCGAAAAATGGGTGATAGTTTAGTTGAAGAGTGGATGAAAAGTAATCAAGAAAAAGCTTTTGTGTAGAATGTTCTTAGAGTGGCAGAAAGCAGTATTAACATGTGATATTGAATCTGAGGCAGGAGTTATGCCTTTGCCTCATTCAAATCAAGCTACTACGCAATCCTCTCCACAAACTTTTTCCTACCACCACCAAGTACAACTTTTCGTCGTGAATTGAAGTATTTTAAAGTTTTTTTGATTAGAAGTAAAGAAAAAAAGGTTCAAGCGTAGGTCCATGGACCGACCAGGATTCGAACCCGGGACCCCTGGGTAACAGTCAAGCGCGCTACCACTGTCCTACTGAGGCCGCCAAAAGTACACTATTGACTTTTAAGCTACACGAATTCTTAATGAAAATAGGGGTTTTTGAGCTTATATTTATTAATAAGCATATTTACCTTACACTTGGTATAGCGATTTTTCAACATTTCAAAGCCTTTTCTGTAGTACGAAATATCCAAGCCTTCGAAATACGTCTCGGCTTTCGCGAAGACTTCCTCGTTCGATCTGAATCTCTTTCCCTGGAGCCACCACTTGATGTTTGGGAAAAGATAATAGCAGCTGGAGGCCAAGTCTGGAGAATACGGCAGGTGAGCAGCCAATTCAAATCATAATTGGTCCAATTTGGCCATCATTTTCAAGGATGTGTGTGAAGGTGCGTTATCGTGATGATACAGAACTGTTTTCTTCTCCATAAGGAGCCATTTTTTCTTCATTTCGTTGTTTAGTTTGTCCAACAATGCTGCATAAAACTCTCCTATGACTCTCCTATGCTAGTAATCGATGAAGATTTTGCCATGCGCATCCCAAAAAACGGAGGACAAAACCCCTTCTATGAGAGTGTTGGTCTTTTGGTAGCTTTCCAGCCACTCTGCAGACTGCCTATTGAACTCAGGCGTATGGTAATGAACCCATGTTCCATCCATCGTCACAAAACGTCGAAAAACTCAACTCGATTAAGCTGTAATAATGGGAAATCGACAGTTGAAACATCGCCACGCTGCTGTTTTTAGTTGGCGGTTAGCAAACGCGACTCCCATCTTGCCAATAGCTTTTTCATCTTCAAACGATCGTGCAAAATGTATGCCGCCTGTTCTTTTAAGATGCCAACTCTCGCAACTTCACATTAAGATCATTCAAAATAATTGGATGTACTTTAGGCCGGGTCGATTTGTGGGGAGGCAAAAAAATCGTCCATTGCTCAGTGAAAATCGTATTCTAGGGATCAAAATAAGAAACTTTGCCTGGGGAACTATACCTCTAAAACGAATTCAAATGCCCAACTTTTGACTTTTGTCCCGTAGGGTCAAATTTTAAAAAACCCTCTTTGACCCATTCAGAGTGCCCCAATCGAGTCCAAATGTATGACCGACCCCCAATAACTTTGGAGGGTCGATCCACCCATGCCAGTGGCAAACCCCCTATGCCAGGGGGTTCCCCATACAAACATTTAAAAAAATCACCCGTTCAAACCAAAACCCCCGGGGGTTCCAGGGGGTGTGCCACTGGCATGGGTGGATCGGCCCTCCAAAGTTAGCGGGGGTCGGTCATACATTTGGACTCGATTGGGGCACTCTAAATGGGTCAAAGAGGGATTTTTCAAAATTTGACCCTACGGGACAAAAGTCGAAAGTTGGGGCATTAGAATTCGTTTTAGAGGTATAGTTCCTCGGGCAAAGTTTCTTATTTTGATCCCTAGAATACGATTTTCACTGAGCAATGGGCGATTTTTTTGCCTCCCCACAAATCGACCCGGCCTAAAGTACATACAATTGTTTTGAATGATCTTAATGTGAAGTTGCGAGAGTTGGCATCTTAAAAGAACAAGCGGCATACATTTTGCAATTTTCGCCCATTTTCACTGAGCAATGGGCGATTTTTAAATCGACCCGCCCTAATGTACTTGTTTTGCGATTTCCGCATTCGTAGCGTCTTTTGGCACGCGTTTTTCTCGAAACATGCATTTTCGAAACGGGCCACACTACTGCAAACAAACTAATCGACCGATTTTAATTTTTTTTTAATCTGTTTGTATTGTAAATCTACACTTTTTCATTAAAATTAGCTTCTTTGGAAAATTTGTCCAGTTTTTACACGTAGCAATATGGTCACAAATAACGTCAGTTTTACAACTTTTTCCCAAGCCTCATAATTTTCTTAATTTTCCATATTTTTTTGGAATTTATAAAGGGTTTTACTATTATAATGACGTCACTTTATATCGGAGGTAGAATTTTCAGTTTTTTTTATAAATTTCCTAGCATCGAGTACTTAGTACAAATTCAAACTTTGAAATTGAATTTGAATACAAATTTGAAGCTATTGTACTCAATTTTGTGGAATTTAAGGAGATTTTAGAGTTTTCATAAAATCACTTTGTATGGGAGGTAGACGTGGTTTTTACAAATTTCATACTCAAAGTGCATATTAAGGGTTAAAGCTTATATGCAAAATTTGAAGTCATCAGATTTTTGTAGGGTTTAACCCATTAACCGCGGTTTGGTATTTTTTTACCAATGAAAATGCTTCTGCAGAAATGATCATATCTCAGGATTGGTAACTGCTAAGTGTTTAATTCTTTGTTTGTTGCTTTAAGAAAACAGAGTTTTGAATTGTTTTTATAGTGTGTCATGAAATTTTTATGTTCACCACTACATTTTCAAAGTAAAAAGTGATTAAGTTTAAAAATCAGAAAATTTTGTGTTTCATTTGTAAAAACTTTTATATTTTAAAAAAGTGTAAAAGCTTTCTTAGCCAATTAACCAACTATACCAACTACACCTGCTATTGATAGAAAATTCCTGATATTAAACTGTGCAACTGTCGTTGCAGAATGAATTTGTGCCCCTTAAGCGCTCATTAACGACGGTTGGGTATTTTTATTCCCAGCACATATCTCGACAACGGTGAAAGAGACAAAGTTGAAATTTGATGTGGTGGTTCCTGTGATCAATATAAGAAAGCACATAAAACTTAAAAAACTCGTACGAAGTGTTTGGTTGCCGCGGTTAATGGCTTAAAGCGATTTTACCGTTTTGATATGTAGGAAAAATGTAGCAGACTCAATCAACATTCTTTTCCACCTCTCAAAATATGCTTATTTTTAGTTTTGAGTTCTCTTTTATAAACTCATAAAACTAATTTCTTTTAATACAATTATATTTATTAAAAGAAAAATTATTTTCATGATTTAATAACAAATAATAATAGGTAATTCTAAATATTTTGGTTTTTATAAATATTTCTAAATTTTTAAAATATTTAATCATCATTTAAACTGGAACACAAATTTACTTTCTTGAATTAAATGGGATTAAAGTTTGAAAATCTTGCATTTTTTTATAAACAAAGCTATTTACAAAATATCAATATAATATAGTATGTGATATTGAATATATCACAATAATATTGACAATTGAAATGTGTGTTTTATTTATTGCATACCAAGTTTTTGAAATTAATGGCGTTTTCGTTTCTCGGAAAAAATGTTGCATTTTTTCTGCCCTCTTTCTGTCGTCTTTAAGAAATCTGAATTTTTTTCTTCTTTTAAGGTCTAAATTTTCGCGAATATAACACGATTCAATTGTAGTGGTCACTATTTCTATTCTCAAGAGGGCAGACTTTCCAAAAAAGGCATTCAACTTATTATTGAACAAAACGGAAAAAGTAAATCTCTTGAAATTATCATTCATCCACCATTTATAATTTAAGTTTGATTTATTTAAACAATTTTAGTTTAAATAAATTTCTTATAATATACTTTTGAAAAATAATTCTAATTGATTTCATGTCATCAGTGCTTGAATTAGAGCTATCCAGTTGGGGAAATAATCATTACTGAACTAATTATATAATGATTACTTGGTAATGGGAGGTAGTTCCTTGCTGAATTACAATACACACAAATAAGGCATTATTTTAACATGGGCTTGTCATAGGCGGTAATGTGTGGTGCTTACATCCAGCATTACTTATAAGTCAGAGGTTAACTAATTACATCCAGTATTACCAATAAGTCGGAGTATTACTAGTTACCACCTGCATTACCTATAAGTCAGAGGACAACTACTTACCTCCTCCATTACCCATAAGTAAGAGGTCAACTACTTACCTCCAGTATTACCCGTAAGTCAGAGGGTAACTAATTACTCCTCGTATTACTTTTTAGTTAGAATGTAACTCATTACCTCCAGTATGTGTAACTTATAACTCAAGGAGTAACTACTTAGCTTTATTACTGTCAAAAAGAATACTCCTTGTTTTGTTTCAGTTGAAATAATTTTTTATTAATAAATTATGCCTATATACATATAGAATTAAATAAAAAAAAATTATAAAAATAAAAAACTAAAGTTTAATACCAAAATTTTAAAAAATTAATAAATCCAAAAATACATTTTAGTATTAAAAAATTACAAATTTTTAAATAAATAATAAAAAAAAAAATTAAAACTCATTAAACCCCTAAATTACAAATTAATAAAAGTTAATCTTATTTTACTGAAGCATTTTTTGTTGATATATTTATTTCTAAAGAAAATAATATTATAGTTTTTGAAGCCCTTTTTTTAGCTCTATTTCATATTTCTCCTTCGTATTAAACATGCACCTGTAATTAAATATATATAGTTCTAATTTCCAAGTAATCATTTGAGATGATATTGCATGTTGCAAAAAAATAATAAATATCCACCCAGCAAACTTGAGGCAATTCTTACCTCAGAGCATTTTGTCACCTAAAATGCAAAAAAGCGTAACAACAAAAAATTCTAAATCGACCTTTTGATTGATTATGATGCACCGTATCAAAATACATGTTCCTGCAAAATTTTACACTCCAATAACTAAAAATTACTTTTTATTAAAAAAATTCTAAAAGCCCTCAGTGTAAGCACTTGAGAAATTTCGAAAGTTTTTTGCTTCTTCTGTGCAAATCAATGAAATCATGAAAAGTGTTGTTACGTCTTTTTGCATTTTAGGTGACGATTTGGACTCCTTTTTTAGATCCCTGAACTGTTTTTAATGGTTAATTTTCAAATTTTTTTTTATATCATCATTGCTTGCTACAATTCATAAATTTTCAGAAACTTCTGAAGAATTACTGGTGTCTGTCGGAGTTAAATTTATTTTTCTTAGCTTCAAAATATATAATCCTTTTTTAAAAAGCCGAGGTAAATTTCTTTTGCCTATGCCGTTATTATAATAGTAAATATATGATTATTTCTTTTATAAAAGGATATAAAATAATTGTAATTGAGATATCCAATCACACTTAACGTATTTTTTTGTTTATATGCTTTCTTTTATTTCACTTTATAATATAAACTTGATCAACCGAAATTGCAGAAATTGCACTTTACGCATCGAAACCGGTCTCAAAACAGAGCAATAATTGAACGAGCTTTTTTTATTCTCTTACTTGTCGTTGTTTTTGCTCGAGGAGACAAAAAACATGTTTTAATTTTGAAAACATGCACTGACATAACAAAAATTAAATGTATTTTTGTTTTTAATTATCAGGTATTACAGCTTAGGTTATTTATTTTCAAATCGTAAGCGAAGAAGTAAGGTTTTGAATTAATAAGCTACATTCACGGCTGTTGTTACGGGGCATTTTGTTTGACATTATTTATTTACAAATTGTAAGCGAAGGCGTAATGACATGTGCTTAAACGATATCTAGTTACTGAGCTAGTTATGGCAGTAATGACTTCTCATTTCCCCCACTGGGTAGTTTTCTTTAGCTGGTCCCAGTTAGTTGGTAGAAGTGCACTGCGTTTTGGCTATGACGGCTGTATAAAATAAATAGTTATATTGTATGAACTACATTTTCATAAGTGAATTAGTACATTGAACATAAATGATTTTTTAAAGTACCATTTCATGTTTAACGGCCATTTCTGTAGTTGCGATCGTATATTAATTAATTAGATTAAAGATTTCATTAACTGCATGTTTATGTAAAACGAAACAAACGCTGAACGTCGTGAAAGAAACGAGCAACAATATTTTTAGATATGGAAAAATGTATTGCTTACCGTGTCCCGCACCACGTTCAACCTTCGCTTCGTTTTACATAAGCATGCAGTAAAACAGCCAGCTCACATATTAAAAAATTTCGAATACATATCTGTCTTTAAATCGCCACTACCAGCACATATACGTACCTACTCTACACCACAGCATTATTTACTTTCAATGGTTCTTGCAAAAAAAAAACCCCACGCGATTTTTAAATTGCAGCTATACGAAATCCTTTAAATGTTTTCAAATCTCAGCTAATTTTTCACACGTAATAGCCTCTTGTCTTATCCGCTTATCTTGAAAACCACTTCAAAGCCTTTTACCTGACGGTAGATGGAGTGCGGTATAAGCGCAAAGCTTATTAAAAGCTGTGTTGAAGAACTCAACACAGTAGTTCTGGTACCACCCTAACAAGGAGATGAAAACAATATTAGTCAATGAAATAATGCATAACACATATGCAATATAATGAAACTGCTACGAAAGAGATTTGCAAGATTAGAACATTAGTTATAAGAACCTTAGCTAAGCTTAAAAGAGTACAGTTGGAATATTTTCAAGGATCGTATTAAATACTATGTCGAAAAGAAATTTAATAAAATCTTTGAAGTAATAAGCTTTCTTAGCTTTTTTTAAATGCATGTGAAATACGCATTATTTTCTACATAATTATAACAATAACAAACACACACATCTCTTCTTTTATTCTTTACAACAGTTGTGACATCGGTTGTGCTTTGTGTCAACATCGTTCTTTGTATCATTTTGGGTTTGAGTAATTTTTGGATTAAATCGCGTTCATCGACAGATCATTTAATATATGATATCATCCTCAAATATCTTCCACATCTAACATGGTTGCTGTCTATAACACAGCTTATATTGTATTTAAGTCTTCAAAAAACCGTTTCTTGCAGGTAAGTTCCTTGCTATAGCTCACAACTGTGCTGTTTCCAAAAGCATTTCGTTTATTTTTTTACAGAGATGTACTTGGTTGGGCAATCTTGTTGAACTTCCTCATATATGTGACTTTACCGATTCCTTTATTTTATGTTGGATTCACAATTGGTATAGGAACTATCTTGCTTTACTTGTGCACTTTGATTGGTATAGCAAATCGAGATCCACTCTTTACCGAACAGGTAAAAATCATTGCTCCCATTGGATTGGAGCTCATTTAGTTGGATCGTTAACCTACACTCTCTCATTTACTAAATTTATGTCAGAGCATTATTAAGATTCTTCTATATTTTTCTAAACTATTTTACTGATTTAGTAATAATGATTATGTTTTTCAATATCAAATTTTAGCTTTTAGCAAACGTAGTTCTCATTTCGACAGCAGCAATTATAGGCTTACTGAGTTATTTCATGGGAGAAGCTAAGCAGAAACGTGCTTTCTTAGAAGCTAAAAAGAGTCTTGAAGTCAAAATGATTATCGAAGAACAGTCAGCCGAACAAGTAAGCAGCTTATTTGGATGTTGTGATGGAATATGTTTAAATTTTGTTCAAATTTTACCAGGAACGCCTTTTATTGTCCGTCTTGCCAAAACATGTTGCAGTCAAAATGCGTCAGGATCTAGGTTCGACCAGTTCAGAGCCATTTAAGAAAATTTACATGAGTCGACATGAAAATGTCAGGTATGTTTTTAAGTCACCCAGTCTCGTCTTTCGATCATGGCACTTATTTTTTAATTTGCTTTTAATTGCTGTCTCTCAAAAGCATTTTGTATGCAGACATTGTGGGCTTTACAGCAATATCCTCCACCTATAGTGCTCAAGATCTTGTCAAGATGTTGAACGAGCTATTTGCCCGTTTCGATAGGCTGGCCGAGGCAAGTTGGCCTTGTTTCAAGTTTGTATGTATAGCTATTTGTAAATATCTTATTATAGAAATATCATCAACTGCGTATAAAAATTTTGGGCGATTGCTACTATTGTATAAGCGGTGCTCCAGATGAACGACCAGATCATGCAGTGCTTTGTGTACATATGGGCCTGTCCATGGTGAAGGCAATCAAGTATGATGGAGAGAGAGATCAGTACAGAAACTATTTAATAATTACTAAAATACAATTCAACAGGTACGTGCAGCAAAAAACGAAGTCACCTGTTGACATGCGAGTTGGCATACACACTGGAGCTGTGCTGGCCGGAATTCTTGGCCAACGCCAGTGGCAATTTGATGTGTACTCCAAAGATGTCGAGTTGGCAAACAAAATGGAATCGAGCGGCAAAGCCGGGTAAGGAGTCGATCTCTTACTTTGAACTTACATATGTGTCATTATCAGTTTTTTGGCTGTTGTTAAATAAACCATTTCTATTATTTTTTGCTGCTCCGTTTAGACGCGTTCACATTTCCAACCGCACTCTTGCATTTCTAAAGGGTGAGTTTGAAGTGGAGCCTGCTCTGGGAGAACGTCGAGAAGAAGCATTACGCATAGCTGGTCTTAAAACTTTCTTCATTAAAAGGGTTATCAAACCTGTAAGTTATGCTGCAAGATCATCACAACGTTATTTAATAAACTTTATGAAATTGTTAAATAGTTTTCTGCCACTGTTAGTGCAAATGGCAAATCCAACGAGGGAACACATGGTGGCATCGACAACAATGAGGAAACCCAAGACGAGGACTTTTGTGCAAATGCCAGTGCAGAGTATGAGCAGCAAATTCCTACGGAGCTGGACAAACAGGAGGATTTTAAGAAGAGGCTACAACATGAACTGGTGGCTCGCGATGGTCATGGGTAAAATGTTAAAAATAACTGGTTAACAAAATTATCTGTTTTTTTTTAATAGTAATCTTGCTAAGGATACTTCAATATTTCTTAAATTTAAACGCCCAGATCTTGAATCGGCCTATGCTGCTCATCGGGAGCCCTACTCTTCGGTGCCGTTGCTAGCAGCTCTTCTAGTGCAATGTGTCGATATACTTCTGTCATTCATAATTTTGCCACGGTGAGTTTAAATGACAATAAACTTTCAGTCTCCGTCTCTAACTTAATTTTTGTATGTTGTAGATCCCTGCTGCATCTTATAAATATTACTGCGCCTTTAGTTCCCATCTCCATGCTGGTCTTTATATCTGTATCTGAAAGCTGTCCGCAATATATTCCAGCCTATTTTGTAAATATAAGCAAGCGATTCAATAACATATTCTATTTGCGAGAACTAGCGGCCATTATCATCGCCATAACTATTGGTTTAAGCAATCTTATAGATATGGTATGTTTTTTAGGAAGCGTAAAACCCTTATGTTGCTGACAAATACTTATATAGCTTATTTCGGGGGATAGGTACGAAAGCCCCATTCACAAAATCCCCAAACACAAAAGACGCAAAACACAACGTAATAAGCAATTTAAAAATTCATTTTTATAAATTGAATGTATACAATTAATAACATTGAAAGCTTAGTTTTGATATTAAAGGTTTTCCGTAAAAGTTCCACATACATGGGCATCCACAGGGGGTTAAGGGGGGTCACGTGCCCCCTACATGCTACAATTAAACCATTTTTCGGGAGAGTCAAAAAACTTTCTTAATTGTAGTTGTAATTGTTAGTTACGCTCAAACTTAAGGATTTTAGAGCTTTTTTAATAAAAACGTCGTTTTTAGTTGTAGGAGTGTAAAATTTAGCAGGAACTTGTATTTTGATACGGTGCATCAATAATGAATCAAAAAGTCGAATTTGAATTTATTGTAACTTACAGCTTTTTTGATATTATATGACGATATTTGCATTATATATGTTAATATATTTTGAAGAGAACTCAAAAATACTTTTTTAAGGTATATCTATACTATTATATAAAAGGAGACTCACGAAATTTCATCCAGAATAAGCTCGGTAACCGCTGAACCGATTTTGATAATTCTTTTTTTATTTGATTCCTATGATAATATAGATTGTTATAGCTTACCAAGGTTTTCGAAAAATGTATTCTTTAATTTTTGTAAAATCACGCATTTTATTTGATGCTTATATTCATCCAGCAGCACAATATAACAGCAAACAAAGGTTTTGTCTCATTGTCGAGAGAGCTTCTCTCAATATAACACGAAAGCCATGTTGTGTAGTTAAGCTGAATTCACTGATAACCTTCAGCATGTTTTTGTGTAATTTAAAATAATGTTAATCAAGTTGAGAGCGTACAGAAATTTTTCTCTCTGAGCGAAAACTTCATATGAAAAAACTTAAAAAAAACATGCTGAAGGTGATCAGTTAATCCAGCTTTACTTCTAGGGAGATTCTTGCTTTCATACAGCAAAGAAGTAAAATATAAGGAAATGGTGTTGCTAACACATACACTGTACGTGAACTGTCGCACCATTCGTAAATTGTGCGAGCGAGAAAGAGTGTGTTTTTTGACATTTTTGAGAACCCTGGCATCTGATTGGAAGACCTCTCAGCAAAATAGTTGAAAATAATTTAATTTTAAGCATTTTTCACTGCTTAAAAAGCAACAAAATTAAAGAAAAAAAACAACTAAAACAAATGCAATATGAGTTGTGCGGTTAAGAATTGTGATAGTTCCCGAAAACTTAAAAACAATGCGCATTCGTTCCACAGGTAAATATGTCCATACGGTTTAAATTCTTTTAACAAAAGTGCTTTATTTATTTTCTAACGATATTTTTTTAACTGATTTGTGTTAGAAATGTATATATTTCTTATTAAAAATGGTTTAAAAATGCAATTTAGACCCCGTTGATTTTCCGCCAGTTTGATCAAACCACATCTGTCAAAACACAAACACTGCTTCAGGGGCGCAGTCATTTTTCGCAGTTGAATACATGTTTGGGGCGCTCTTGTTTTCAGCATAGTGAATCAGATTTAGTACATGTTTGTTAAATTTTTCTGATTTTTACACAACAACTAGGCAGAAACACCCAAAAAAAAAATAAGGATTTTAAAAAATTAACCTAATATAATTTGTAATTAAAGTTGAAGTTTAGAATTTATAGGCCTTCAAATATAGAAAAATTACCTTAAAATCTTGCAGTTTTTCTAGTTTTTCAACAAAACTAAGCTTTATGGGTATTAAAACAAAGGTAATGTGCGTATCTATTCAACGAGGTGTCAAATTTAGAATTCCATAAGAATTCATTAAGATATAATTTTTTATAATTAGAATTTGTCTGAAAGACTAGTGGTTTCTCTTTTACGAAAGCAATACATTAAAAAGAGAATTATTAAAAAGATAACTACATTCAGAACTGCTGTAGACAGAGAAGCCTGTGTGGTACTTACTGAGGTTTGTAAACCCTAAGCAGCATCCGAAGGCCTCCTTTTGATACATTTATTTTTTTTTATTAAATTTGGAAAAACCTCGCGATTTTAAGTAAAAAAAAGGTTGTATCTTAAATGCATGTATTTTTATGTTTGATATCTTGTTGAATAGATACTTGTTTTATCTCTCTTTTGATACCCATAAAGTTTAGTTTTGTTGGAAAACTTAAAAAATCAGCTAAATTTTTAGTCCACTTTTTCCAACGTTGTATGCCTATAACTTCTAAGCCAATTGCGAGCGATCAAAAATTTTTTAAATAATTAGAGTTGTTGCTATTCTTGAAGTGTTTCTAAAATTTTAATGCATAAGAACAAACTTTAACAGTTTGGGCCTTCTTTTACGATACAACCGAATACGGCCCTTTGTGATTGTTTCTGTATTTGTGTGAACCAACACCAATATAGAAAATACCACACTTTTCTGCTATTACACCACTTCCTTATATTTTACTTCTTTGTCATATAGTGGGTGTATTTCTTTATTCATTCCGGATAAAGGAGAGAACGAATAGAATAGATTGTTGTTTATCCAGAACAGAATGAATAAATAAACAGTATTGGAAAAAAAAGAAAATTTTGTTTTTATTAAAACCAGAAATATATATTTCGTATTTAATTAAAAACAAAAAATACACCAGATAAAATTTAAAAAATAAAAATGCAACAAAGCAATCTAAAACATTTAATGTAAAAAATTTTCCATTTTCATTTAACGAAGTTTTACTTCAAACAATCGAATATAACCTCACATACAAGGAATATTCTTTTTATTCTACCTAAGCTTATAGTATAAAAAGAACGCGTTCGGAATATTCCGTAAGAATAAAGAAATACAAAAAGAATATTTCGGATAATCTAAACTGAATAAAGAAACAAAAACAGTCATTCCGAACATCTGGAATGAATAAAGAAATACAGCCAGTGTTAATTAATTCTCTTTGTTAATGTCTTGAGGGAAGTTGCCAGAATTTAGATATCAGCATTAATTATGTTTTGCAGCCTTGCCAGCCAGCTTTTCCCCACTTGAGATTGTGTTAGTCTATCTGTACGAATATATAAAAGCGTTGTGGCACTGCACGGATGTTTGACAATCACGCAAGAACCATTGAACAGATTAACACGATATAGGTATCAAAAGATTTGTTATTCCAACTTTATCGTAATATGCTATGTTAGATTTGCCATGTCTACTTTCCATGCCCACTTTTTGCAAAAAATTCTATATTTCAGACGATTTTGGTCGTATGAGACTAGAATTTGGTAATCTACGTTGTATAGTTACTTTCGCTAACTTTACTAAAAATGGGCATGACCCACTTTAGTTAAGTTCACTTTTCGGGGGATAAGCTTGGAGTAAAGCAAAGCGCACTAGGTTTAAGCTCAATTGAGCTGAAATTCTGGCATTCTATTGTTTCGAGTATGAGATGGTTTAAGAGAAAAAATTTTGCCACACCCCCATTACCGCCCAGAATCAATCAAAAATGTTATACTTCAAACGGTTTTGGTTGTTTTAGACTAAAATTTGATAATTTAGTTCATACGGCTACTTTCGGCAACTGTACTAAAAATGGCGAATATATAAATTTTTTTTCCGAACAGCATGAAAATTCGTATATAGCAGTAAGGTGGTCTGCGGCAGGACAAACTCTGCCGGGCAATACTATACATCAATAAGAATGCTGTATATATCAGAAAATTCCGATCGTCATGCATTGATGTTTCAAACGGAAACGTCTAGCATGTGTTTTGTTCGAAGGTCAATTTACACTTTTACAAATTCACAAGACGATCACAAAAAATTCATTGAATTGGGTCAGGACAAATTCTACTATAACTATAACGTTAACTATGAATATATAGATAAGGAAATAGATTAAAACATAGATTTATGTATATAATTTTGGAACAATTTGAAATATTTGAAATAATTTTCACAGAATTATTTTTTAAGCTATATATGAAAATGTTTTTCACATAAATTAGTTTTTAAGCTGTAGCACATTGCAAAAAATATAACATTTTAAGCAAATTAGTTTTCATCAAAAAATCATAGGGGGGGGAGGGGTAGGTGGCCCATGATTCTTAATGATAGAAACTGTTTGTGTCAAAATAAAACAATTTTTGCAGATAAATTATGTAATATGAAAAAATAAGGAAAACGAAAATGAAAAAAAAAATTCAAATTTAAAAAAATATGTACAACAAAAGCATCTCTTGTCTTATTGTTTAGTACAAGTTGGATATTTTAGAGGTTTTTTGAAAACAATATAAAACATTGCATTGGTGAGGTAACGGTAAACCTTTTCTCATTTTCCCAATTTACTTAATTGAACTTTCAAACAAAGAAAATTGGATGAAAATCGATTTGAAAATGACGGAAATGTTTGCTTGCTAAGTCAAAACATGAAATTTCAATCGTTTTTTTCTCATTCTGAGGCTTATGAGTTATACTGAGAAAATCTATAGTTTTGAGATATCGCAAGAATTTTAATGTCATAATAACAGGTTTTTTTAAAACATACCTAATATCCGTACAAAACATTTCCGAAAAGAAAAAAAAATTACCGTTAATTTTATTAATCAACGACTGTCCATACAAAAATGCATTGTTATGCAATAAGAAAGTCTATAGTTTTTGAGATATTGCCAAAAGTGTGATGTCATTATAACGGTTTTTTTTTTAATGTAAGAGAATTGTTGTTTGGCCGATTACAAATTCTAAAAATTTGATGACATTTTTGATTACAAATTTTAAAAATTGTTAGCCCAAATTTTATTCTAACGCTGTTATGCAGGACTTTTTCGAAAGTAAAAAAAAAGAAAGCTAGGTAAATTTATGTCATCATATTAATTACCAATGAAATAAGTTATTCAAATTATATAAAGTCATTTCTTAATATATATATCATTTTTCCATAATTAAACAAAACAAACACAACAATTTTTATATTTTGAATTTGTTTTAATAACACTAAATATTTTCATTTTAAGATTTAAAATTTTTACATGGTATTTAATATTTTTATCGCAGGCGAAGCAGCTGGTATTTGCTAGTTTATAAATAAAGCTGAATAAATAGTATGTTGTACCCGTCGCAGTAATTAGTTACGATACCATTTCATTTACCCTAGTTTCACAGGCACTTTTCAATACGTATTCTTACACTCAAAAATTTTGTGTGTAAAAATTTTTATTTATTTATTAAAATTAATAGTCTATGCAATAATATTACTTACAGACTAAAAGATATAAGAAACCTTATACATAGTAATTTTTTTAAAATAGAATTTAGCATAGATCTCATATGATTTTTCGAGACAGAAGAATCTAAATCATGAATAGAGTTTACAGAATTAAACAATACTAAAGCACGATTGATTGGTGCATTAGCTGCATAATTAGAACGATGCATTCCCAAGTAAAAAGAATCAACATTTCTTATTATTCTAGAAGGCGCATTAAAATCAATCTTTTCCAAAGACAAAAAGCAAGGACAAAACACTTCTTCTACTCTCCAAAGTTTTTAATCCTATTAAAAAACACCGGGTATTATATGAGGGAGGTAAGCCAGAAGTATAAAAAGAGTGCAAGGCAAACCTCATGAACGATTTCTGAATTCGTTTCAGCCGAATTTTGTGTGACTCATAAAATGGATTCAAATAATCGCTGCATATTCTAATCTTTCTGCTGCATTTTCAGAGCTTTCAAAGTACACGGATCTTAAAAACAAGCTCTTTTCTTCGGATGAAAGCTAGCATGGCATATTTAGGAATAATAAAGTCAAAATGGGAAATAAAATTATATTAACGATCGAAAACTACACCCAAATCCTTGATTTGATCAACGGCTGCGAGTGGGGAGTGAGCAATATGATAGGTCGGAAAGTTTGAGATTTTGAGAAAATCATAAAAACACATTTTTTAAGAATCAAATAAAGACCGTTATTACAGCAGCAACTATATAGTTTATCAACATCATTTTGCAAAAGTCCAATGTCATTTAAATTACTAATTTTTAGATAAATCTTCAGATCGTCAGCGTAAAGCAAATATTTACAGTGTGAAAAAATAGAGGTTATATCATTGATGAATAAATCAAAGAGAAGTGGCCCTAGGATACCTGAAGTCGCCAAATAAGTAAAAGATTTCACATTATCAAAAGCCACTGAACATTGTCTGTTTACTAAATATGATTCAAGTCAACTTAGAAAACTAGAGTGAAAACCAAATTTTTCTAACTTTTTGATTAAAAGAAGGTGAGAGACTTTATCAAACGCTTTAGCAAGGCAGTATAAATTACATCCACCTGACATTCTTGAGTAAAAGCTGATATATAATATTCTGCAAACAAAACTAAATTTGTAGTAGTAGAGCGACCAGGTACAAAGCCATGATGGCACGGCGAGATAAATCGCTTTATTGAAACGAATAATTTTCCATTAATTATGGACTCAAACAGCTTAGATACAGTTGTGAGCTTAGAAAATGGTCTATGATTCGCAATATTCTGTTTACATCCAGATTTATGGGTTGGAGTAACAAGCGCTATTTTCCAACTATCAATAAAAAAAGTTCAGATCGCAAGGAACTATTAAATATAAGGGTTAACGGATAAGCTAAACTCCTCGCACAATTTTTCAACAAAATAGAACAGAGACCATCCACATCCAATCGAGTTGAAGGTTTAAGAATAGGTATTCCATTTACAACATCAGCAGTAGTTAGAGAAATACCTCCAATGTAATTATTTCTAATAACTGCGTCCATTCTACGAATTTTATTCGTAGTTTTGTCACGAATAGGATTTGTGGATTGGACGCAAATTCGTACATATTACAAATATTTTATTCGTTTTCGTACAAAAACAAATTTTATATTGTACAAATACATTTTTTACATTTACTAATAACGAAAAAAAAAAACATTCTATCTGAGCTGGGTTTTGAATCACGGTTTTTTAGCTCAGTATACACTCGCGCTCAAAAAAAAAAGCCGAGTTAATAATTTGATAACTAATATTATTTGTCTAGAATTGTAAAACAGTTTGCCAAAACCATAAATAAACAAGTACATCTAAAAAAAAAACAAACTGGCCATTTTAGCCCTTGGAAGGACTTTGACCTAGCTACTATTGATCAATTGTGTTGTGCGTGTTGTTAAATGTTTGATCACAAATGACCGAGAACTGGACCTACGTGCTTAATGCCGACTCCGAACGGCTTATGTTCTCAAGAAGCTTTACATGGCAATTTTTACTCTCTGAGGTTTGCCATTGTCTGCAGAGAGGTGACGACCGAACAGAAAAAATTAATTCAATTGAAAAAACTTTCTGTCTGAGCTGGAATTGAACCCGGGCTACCGCAGTTCTTTAGCTTAGGAGCCACGCACTCTACCCACTAGGCTACGGCCGCCACTTGAATTATAACACAGTGTGCCAAAACCATAAATAAACAAGCACATCTAAACTTTATAAAAATTCTTAAAGAAGGACATATTACGAGTCCGCCGCACTTGATTTGACATCTCAAGATCATCACAATTTTTTTCAAATTATTTTCAAGGTTTAAGTGTTCGAATTTTGTTGTGCCGACATTAATTGCATTTCTACAGCCATTTGGTTTATTGGAAATGAAAAAATTTACTTTTTTTAAATAAAATTTGACGTAAAACAAGGCCATTTAAAAAGATTTGATGAAATAGGAGCGCTCATGATTCAATTATATATAAGGTTGAGTAAGCTGAGAGCACATATCTCTCGGCGAATGTCAAAAACAGCTGTTTGGTGTTGTTATCTTTTACTTTGACATTCGCCGATCCAAAATTCCATCCATCCAGCGTTTTCGTTTAAAAATGTCACTGGGCACTTTAAAAAAGGAAACGTTTTCCTTGTTACAATAGTTTTGGCGAATCGCGTACTTTTTCGGCATTTTGAGGTAGTAACAAAAACTCAAACTCCAAGAAAATTGTTTAAAAATTATTTGAAACACAAATTTAATATTAAAATCCAATAGTTTGACTTCTAGTCAAAAATTTTAATTTGATTGTTTACTTGTCTTTTTTTGTTTTACTTTGACATTTTGCAGTCCAAGTTTTGTTGTTGTATGAGAACAATTTCATGGTTACTTAACCTTATTTATAATTGAATCATGGGAGCGCTTGTATGGTAGCAAACATTAATTACATATGAATCAGTTTTTGAAAAGAAAAGTTAAAACTGCCGCCATTTAGCAAATTCTTAACCGATTTCAGTGTTCTTAAGTTAAATGGAAAGGCATATTCGCGTGCAATTAATTTTTGTGGAAATGCAAATGGCATAAATGTAATATTATTTAATTAAAATTTATAGAAACACCATTTTTTTAAGTTAAAAAAACAGACAAGAAATTGTTTCCCTACACGCTTCAATTTATATTTTATCGAATATCTTTTTACATTACCTTGTTTTAAGTCAAGTTCTATTGAAAGAAGTTAATTTTTTTTTGCCATTAGCCAAAATGGCTGTCGGCACAACAAAATTCGAACACTTCAACTTTAAAAATAAGTTGAAAAAAATGTGATGACCTTGAGAGGTCAAATCAAGTGCGACGGACTCTCAATATGGGCTTCTTTAAGAATTTCTATAAAGTTTGGATGTGCTTGTTTATTTATGGTTTTGGCACACTGTGTTATAATTCAAGAAAAATAATATTAGTTATCAAATTATTAACTCGGCTTTTTTTGTGAGCGCGTCTGTAGATAAGTAAATAGGACACGAACTCTTTCAGTAAACTACGGCCACCTTGGAATCAAGCGAGATAAAAGTCAGCTTGACTTTATTTCTCTCTCGTATCTTCACAAGTTTCTGCCTGCGCCTGTCTGAATCGGCGTTCACTCTGTCCGCAACCTTAGTTTGTTATGACATGTGAGCTCTTACTGGAAACTTAGAATACTGATTCTATTAATTCCTGCGGCGCTTTCTTCTACCATCTCATATTACTTCATAAATTTATTTAAGATCTCAGAAGTGTCACCATCAACAACACTTCCTTCCAACGGAGAGAATTTAAGAACACCTTGTATGAGCATTGCAATTTTTGGTATTCGGAGCCACTACTTTTAGAAAGTACTGAAAGAATTTTATTTTTTCATATTTTGAAAATAACATTTTACATATTATACACACTTGACGGTTCACCCTTTTATAAAATAACAAAAAAAAAGATAATTATATTCAGAAGTACTGTATACAGCGAAGCCGTTTTTTTGCAACTTTGGACCGCTATAACTTTTAAACCACTTCAGAGCGGTCTTAAATTTTTCCGGAATTGGACTTAGAAGGACTTCATGCTTATGATTAAATCAAATATTATAAAAGTTGAGTTTTCGTTCATCTTCAATTGTTTCAACAGTTTTCTTAGAACTACTTTCACATAAAAAATGGGCCTTTTTCAGGCACTTGAAATGGTAATTTTTTGAAACTTTATCGAATCTTATCTCCTAAACCATTTGAGAGCGAAATTTCTTTAAAGTGGCATTGGATTTAGAGGCTCCAAAAACACGTTAGGAAAAAAAAAGATAGAAAAGGGGCTCTGAGCCCTAAAGTAAAATTCCAAAGACTGGAAAAAATTCTTAGAAGAAAAAGAAAAGGGGCTTTTGTGTTTGGGGATGTTGTTATTGGGGATTCTGATTTAGTTTTTTCCGTGAATGGGGATATCGTACCTAATCCTTATTTCGTGACAGTGTCATAATCTAAAATTTAAATTGTTAGGGAAACCTGAGAAGATGATTAGATTTTATGAACTTTAATCTTGCACTTTTTATAAACATGATTCCCAGAGATAACAGTAAAATAAAAAATGTTGAATAAAACACTCCTGTAGAAAAGAAGCTACATCAATTTGTGATGTTTTTTTTGTCATCATTTAAATTGCAAAAAGCAACATAAGCCTCAGATACAAATAAAAATCTTTAGCCACTCACTCATTCAGAACTCTCTTTATGTTAGTATTTTTTTGCCAACATCATCAAGGTGGATACAATCATACCTGAAGAAACAACAAATTTTACTTCCGCACGTTTTGCTGATTCCCTGACAGATTATATTGTAACCGATGCATCTATGACCAAGTCTGACATTGTACTGTATCCATCGTATATGAGCAATTTCGCAGTGCTGATATTAATAGCAATAGCCGTTATAGCGCAACTGACACACATGACCAAGATACTCTTGATGACCACATTTGCAGGTTTTTATTGCTTGCGTTATATCCTTACATTTTGAATGAATTCTATTTCTATCAATTAAAGCGCTTCACTGTTATTGCAACATTTACGTCATGGGCGAGCTGTACTCGCTCGAGGATTATTTGACATCTTATCCGTGAGTTTTTCAACGCATTGTTTTATTATTTTTAAATGCAAAATTTTATTTTATTTTCAGCACGATTACAACTAGTTATAGCGTTTCCGGAATACTGCTTGTAGCTGCCTTGGCTCTTTCTCTGCTAGCACGTCATGTACTTGATTGTGAAATGTGTTGGGGTTTAATGGGAAATAATTTTTGTTTGTTTCTTCCACAGATGGATCAGGAAGATCGAGTCATTTTCATATGGAAAACTGAAGTTGCTGAACAAAAAGAGATGGCCACCGATATGCGTCAACGTAACGAAGCCTTGGTATACAATGTGTTGCCGGTGCATGTTGCAGAGCACTTCATGAAGAACACCAAACGCTCACATGACGATCTTTACTCTCAGAGTTATTCCGAAGTTGGTGTCTTATTTGCCAGCATGCCAAATTTTTCAGGTAAATATACATAGTTGAAATGAATAGACTTAATTGATTGTTTAATTGACTTAATAAAATGGCTAATGAGATGAATTTTTACAGATTTCTATTCGGAGGAGTCTGTGAATAACCAGGGGCTTGAGTGCTTGCGTTTCTTAAATGAAGTTATTTCGGACTTTGACGCTGTAATGATTCTCATTTTATGCACTTAATGCATTATTTTGTATGAATTTTCTAATACTTGCAGCTGCTGGAGCTGCCACAATTCCAAGATATCATCAAAATTAAAACTATTGGCTCCACGTACATGGCAGCAAGTGGTATAAACTTGGCACGTGTATCGCATCCAGACGATCCCATACAAAAGCGTTGGGCTCATCTCGATTCACTTGTTGAATTCGCAATGGAACTGAAGAAGGCATTACATGGTATCAACGAGCAATCATTTAATCATTTTGTATTAAAAATGGGCGTCAATCATGGGCCAATAACAGCGGGTGTCATTGGAGCACGTAAGCCACACTACGACATTTGGGGTAATACAGTCAATGTGGCATCACGAATGGAGAGTACTGGTAAAGCTGGCGCTATACAAGTAAGTGGAATAAAACATCTTGAAGATAAAATGAATAATTAAAGCATTTTGGAAGCTACGTCAGTTTCGGAAAGAGCTGACTTGTTGAAAAAACGCGCTACAATTAGAAAAAAATCAGGACCAACCCTAAAGCACATTTTTTAATTTATTTAACTGAATCAAATTTCGGTTGAGATTATTTTATGAATAAAAATACGGTTTTGTAGCGTAAAGCACACAATATAATAAATAAATAATAATAATAAAGACTCAATAACAGTCGGATTTGTAGAAATTTTAGCTTGATAGTTTGAAAAGTTTTAACTATAATTAAAAAAGTTTAACTAGAGCTCAAAACTAATTTAAAAATTAAACAAATGGAAAGTGCCACGCCCTATTTTGCAATCTCACATTTATTTTTTGAGTAGATTGGCTTTAATAAAAGCCATCCTTCTCACCAATTTCAAGACTTTAGCTTTCATAAGTGGAAATATGGAAGGTGTCACATCCCTTTATCCAAAACTAAATTTTATTACTTAAAAGACATCTAGTACTCGAAACATATCTACTGTTGAAATTTTAGCCCAATTGGCCCTGTAGTTTAAGAGTCTATAGCGAACAAACTCAATAACTTGTTTTATATAAAGATATTATTGACCTAAAATCAATCGGTTTGTAACTGTAATGCCAGAGCGATGTGAATTATAATTTGTTAAAAACAATGAACATAAGTTTGGACTCTGAAGGAAACTTTTATTCATGAACTAACACTTCTTATGTATAAACTAACATGTTTTATAAAGTATTAATTTGAAAAAAGTTTTAACATTCTTGAAGAAAGAATTCGCTTTCCAAGCATATTCACCGGTATCGAATTGAGAACATTCTTATTCTATAGAAGTTGATTTTTAAGTAGAATAATCTTGATTGTTTGTCTCTTTCCAAAATATTTGAACTACTTGCTGAATTATAAAATATATATTGAAATTTACAGGTCACAGAGGAAAGTTGTAACATTCTTAGAGAATTTGGCTACACATTTCAACAACGCGGGTTAGTTACTGTCAAGGGAAAAGGAGAATTGATGACATTCTATCTCCAGGTATAAGCAAAAACTTAACTCTTAAGAATACTATTAAAAAATATGCAATACAATCAATAATTAAAAATTTCAGGGAAAAACACCAATTAAAAAAGTAACAATTGCCAATTTTTCGCAAGAGAAAAACCCCATTGCAGACGCACAAAACAACTCTACTGTCGAGCCCACCGCAAGTCCTAGCTATAGAAAGATAAGCTTAACAGCAAATGAAAACGGCAATGGTTGCAAAAAATTAGTGACTGACGTTAATCCATGTTCGCCTCGCTCACTCAAGGAAAATAATCAGCAAAATAAATGTAGTGAACATTTCGAGGAAATGGAAGTCGATATAAAAACTCCACTTCTACACATTAATGTCAACAATGCTGTTCCCAAAGCAATCGAAGGCAATGATCGAGAGAGTGTTTCATTAATCGACTAACTTTAATTCGATATTATTTTTAATTTTATAACGAAGTACCACCTGCTGGCGAAACAGAACAACCAACATATATCAACCAAGTTTGGCCAATTTATACCAAATTCAATCAATTTCATAACTTTTCATTAGATGTGAATATTGTTTAGTAGAAGCATAATTAGAGTAACTGCTAAGATTGTTGAAGAAATTACCAGATATATATTTACTCCTATACTTTCTTAGATCTTAAGTAGATCAAAATAGCTTAAGCAAAAATATAAATATATCTATCTACAAATTGAAGAGTTGAAGAACGCACCATTGCATTGGTCGCATGATGCCAAAGAAGAATCTTAGAATGACGCTTATTTTTTGTAATTTTTTTTCACATTTATTTTATACTATTCTTTATCTTCAGCTAAATAATTTAAAAGTGTTCTCAACTTATTGCAGAATATTGCTTTCTAGGTAAATAAGTGCAAGCAGAGAAGTGACAATCAAAAATAAATATGACCACAGACAATTAGTTTCTGCATTTTTCAACAACTTACATTTTCTAAAAAGAGATATTTTGACTTATTTCGAGCTTTAAACCTGCTTAAAATTCTTTTAATCAGATTAACTGCAAAATTTTATTTTTTATTGTAAGTAGTTTTTCTTATTTTTATTATTAATTATCTCAAATTAACAAAAAAGCCTTGACTGATTTCCATTAAATTTTCATGTTATGAACAAAAAGAGCTTTAGCCAAACGGTGACTGTCTATCAGATATCCTAGAGGCCTGAATATAATTTTCGCCAGATCCTTGATTTCAAAACTTGTACCACTGTTCAAAACAAAAGACACTTTTACCTTATAAGAGCTTTCCACTCTATAAATCGCCTGTATATAATTATATGATCTTATTTTAGTATAACTCCTTCCTTCCTGCAAAGCTTTTGTTCATATTCGGAACACTTTTACCGTGTAATAAGAGTAACAAAATAGAGTCAAAAATTAGAACATTGAATTACATTGAACAGAATTAGAACATCGATATGCAGATTTGATTTTAGCTTCTTGAGGCAGAAATATAAACAATAACAAAAACTTATGGCTTACATATATTAACAAAATATGAACTACGAAATATTTGTCAAGGAAGTTGTGCACATTTGTGATTTTTGTTGCAATGAATATAATTACTTAAGAGTTAATATGTATGTGTAGCTAAATTAACAATTAGACTAATATTAACAAAAATAGCAAATGCAGTAGTTACTAGAATTCCTTATTTGTAGCGAATAATAGTATTAATATGATAATTATTGTAGTTGTACATTTTTAGCATTAAGAAAATGATACCAAAATAAAAAAATTCCACTTAGTAGATAAACTATAAGTCTGCGTTCTTACCCAAGTCGAGGGCAGTGAGATAGGAGAGTATTTTAAGTTTTGAAATTGCCTTCTTCTCATGGCTCAAACGGTGAAAATAGCCAACAAGAGATAACGCAAAGTACTTGTCCTCATCGTAAGTGGTTCTAGAAGTTTGAGCCTTCTGATACACTGTGCTGATATCTTCTGTGCTAAGCTGGACATCCTCCAAAAGCTTCTTCGACATTTTATTATCATCCTGCGTTGTCGTCGTCGTTACTCTGGCTTCTCTTTCAAGAGATTCTTCGTCAATAGCATACTCTGAATTTACCGATGTTTCAAAATTAGTGTCGTCATGAATTATCTCGCTCTTAAATACTATGCTTTCCATCAGCTCTTCATCCTCATCATGCTGGGGTTCATAGTAAGACAGAACTTCTTCTGCAAGTTCCTCCTCCAAGTCATCTGAGTTTGCATATATTTCCAAATCCTCGTTTGTACCTATTTTGACTAAGTTATCGATGTTCTTTTCCCGTATTTCATTGTTGCCAAGCGACTGTTCCACAATTTCTGTATGTTGGCCCCTTTGAGCGCGACGAGTCCCTTTGGATGAAATCTGTTCATATGGAATGGGAATTGCAGTCTTCCGCAAGGTCTTACGATGGAATTGTGAACGGATGTCACTGTCATGAAAGTGTTTCTCACAAAATAAACGTGTTCGCGTGCCATCCAGTTTCTCCAAATCTTTGTTACCACTATTAATTATCCACTGATGACGCCGGCTATCCGTGGGTATGGCAAAGAATGCAATAGTGCTGCAAGTCAGACGTCGCACCATGCATCCTTCGTAACTGCAGATATTGGTGGTCATTTTAAGTGGTGCAGAAGCATTTATTTGTTTATAAACTAAGATTTAGACTTTTTATATTTTGCAAACTTATTTTTGCATTACTTTGAGAAACAGCTGTCATTATGAGAGTAGCCACTTATTTCAACTACCAAGTATGCTACATATTTGTTGAAGATGTATGTCTATTTAAATCGGTTATCGATAATTTTTATTGGTTTTAACCGGGGTTAGGTTTTTTTCCGTTATTTTACTTCAATAAGGTTACTACATTTCCATGGCGAGCTGAGTGAGTCTGAGTTGGGATTTTCATCAAGTTGAGAAAAATGGCGTTTCTGTCTCGAAAGTGTTTCCATGCACAACATCAAAATGGACTTCGGCCATTCCATCGAAAATTTTTTCTTAATATAAATGTGTGCGTTTAGCAAATGAAAAATGTACTTAACATGTTGAGTCTTTAATCAGTATCAGTTTCCGCTACTTTGTTTGCCTGCCGAACGAGCGTTATGTTACATTTTACGTCAGTGCAGTGGCAGAAATAAAATAATATAAAAAGTAATCAATAAATTCAATAAAACTTTGCTCAACAGTTGAGCTATTGTTGCACCCTCTGAATGCATCCAATGTAACTCAGTTAAATCTAACAAGTTTCGTACAGTTTCGTGGATTTAACAAGATTTAACTCAACTCGCGTTTTCATGGCGAGTTTAGTCGGGGTTAACTACGAATTTACTCGCCATAGAAACGCGAGTTAAGTTGAATTTCGTTATATACACGAAACTTGTTAGATTTAAGTGAGTTAGATTGGATACGTTCAGAAGGTGCAACAGTTGCTCAACTGTTGAGCTAGGTTTTATTGAATTTATTGATTACTTTTTATATTATGTTAACGTAAGTACGCTACATAAAAGGTTTGTTCCAGGGATAGAATTGGACCTTTTGAGATTGTGTTGAATTGGAGAGAAAAAAGTGCTGTTTCGAAGAAGACAGTGCAGTCTTTTTTGGTATCTAATAATTTATTTTGACATATCGTGCTCATAGCTCACAACTCAACACAAGGCATTTTTAAGATAAGTATCAGATAACTGTAAACCCCACATAAAAATATTCATACGCAATTAACACTGTAATAATCATTCCTCTGCGTTTAAGCTATCAAACTTGCTCGAATGCACATATTCGCTGTTGAGTTCAATTCAATGAAACCATGTGCTTCGTGTTGACTCTATGATTTTAATAATATGTAGTCTTCTACAAGCACTTCGAGTTTATGTCGTATTCGTACTGACATATTTAGGATGATTGTTCGTTTGGCTCAACAACGATTATTTTCATTAGGAATGAAATGGAAAAAAATAAGTGCGCATGAGTTTTTTCATGTCCTGGCAGAGAAGGAGAGAGAGAGAGAGAAAACCATAACCAAATAGAAGCAAAATATTTTTATGACAATATATAATACCATCAGCAGCATAAATATCCTTCCAAAATAACTCCAACGTCATTAATTATTTCAGATAATACGCTCCATATTACACTTCTTCCCTTGCATGGCGGCGACAATGTATTAACACTTTTTGAATTTCGTTCTATCACAATGAATTCGTCGTCTGACATTTTTAAAACAACAAAATTTAACCATTTCTTTGATTCCTCATCCACGAAACACATATGCATTGCAACATATTGGGGCCCTCAAACGATACTACATGTCCATTCGACCTGTCAAGTCATCAAACATGTAGTATCGTTCGTGTGCAAAAAATCAAGGCGGATGGACATGTCCGATGGATGTCAAAAATTTTTGACTTTTTGCTAAGTACGTCCGACATGTAGTTCCGTTTGCGTGCGCGGCCATCCAACTTAGTACATTTTGCCATTTGTTGAAAATTTTCAGAGAGAGCACATCTCGCGGCAAAACTGCCGAACGTAACAAATGTTATATTTTGACGCCAATTTTTTTATCTTTACCTAAAATTGTGATGGCTTAGAATATTTAAAGCAAAAAAATTCAAATAAATGTACAAAACAATTAATATTACTATTTTTAATTGATGTTAACTCTTCGGCAGCTAAGAAATAATGAAGTCTATCCAAAGTGTATCCGTCATGTGCGATGTGTGTGAGGACAACGAAAAAAGTCCCGTTACACTTTATCGAACTACATGTACGTCCGTCGTGTAGAATCGTTTGAGGGCCTCTTATAACTGTAATTCCGTATACTCTTCAACACCAACACTCAAGCATGTGAATTCGATCAGCCGATCCACTAACACGAACGACACCTACAGCAGCATCATGCTGATTTTATTCAACGCCAATATTCATTCGCTCAAACATGTGATTAGATCAGCTGATCAACTCACACTCAAACTGATACAAAAGTCGCGTTCGCCAGCATTACGCTGATTTTATTCAAGGCTAAATTTTGTTGAGTGTGTTGAGTTGAGTAAGAATTTCAGTGAATGATTGAATCAAGTAAAAAGTGAGTTTTGCAGTTCTCTGATAAGTATACAGAAAGTATAGCAATAAGAATTTCTGTTCATGCTTCAATATTATCTTATTTGGAAGCTAGAGTAATTTAAAAGTTTAAAACGAATAAAGTCAGCAGTGAAAATGATGCCGATATGTCAAAGTAAGCAACAGAGTATATGCTATGCTAACCAAACATGTTTGGTGCTTTTCATTTTCGATAATTGGTTCTCTTCGCTGAAAAGTTTGTTTAGTGGTTAAGCTATGTTTGTGGCACAGTTGCTCTTTATGTAATAATAAGTCAAAACACAAATAGAAAGAACCCTTATTTGAATTTTTATATGCAATTTTAGGCATATTATTAAATTAATATTATTTTTTACCTACTGTAAAATGGAAAACGAATTTAGCGAATTAACTTAAATTGAGATTAGTTATGCTAGGGGCACTATTTTTTGTACTAAATTATTTAATGTAATGCCATAGAATGATTTGATATGAACGATATTGGATTCCGTTTTTGACAACTTGGAAAAATAGAAAGTAAATAATATTACTTACTCTGAATTTTTATTATAATATCTTAAACAAAATGGTTTGCATATATCTGATATGCTAGCTAGCTGTTTATGTTAAGGGTTACTTGAAGACACAATCAACTTCACTTTTTAATACTTTTACCTACTTTTTTGATGCTATTATACAAAATGACTACAGCCAACACTGGAAAGTTCGGCATGTTTGGCGTTTCAATCAGCAATCAAAATGTTCGGTCCGAGAGCGAGAAAATGAATATGAGATAAAGTTAATTTCTTCATTTTATACGTGAAACAATAACAACAAAAAATGTTCGGCAATCATGTTTGGCTAGCATAACCACGAAACAAACAACAACTTAAACAAAACAAACCTATTCCTTGCTCCCTTTGTCACATGCAATTTTCTTTGCTAGCATAAGAGCGGATGAAAGAAATCGGAGTTTCAAAATAAGCTGAAACTTGCTTCATGTTTTCTGTTTGCCTAGTATCAAGATGTTGAAATCAGGCATAAGACTTTCCTCAGAGCCCAAACAAAGCAAACAAACAAAAAATATGAAAAATATGGAAACTTCCAAATTTATTTTATTTCAGCTACATCTACAATTCAATTGAAGCATGGCAGAATTAGAGAAGGTATATGCATTTCAGACTGCGCTCTCTTTCTCATAGCCAGAATTGTCAAACTCAAGCATTTTGCTATTCTTGCCTATTTTCGCTTTCTTATCGCATTCTCATCGTTTTCAGATTTTGTATGAGCTGTTAACTTCGTTTTGACAGTTGCGGCAGTCTCCCTCTCCAAAATGCATATACCTTCTCTAATTCTGCCATGAATTGAAGTAAATTTCTTTCATAAAATTTTAAAAAAAGAAAAAAATAGCGGCAACATTTCTATCTCGCTTTATCAAACGCTTTTAGGCGATTGCACTGTTGCGTGTTCTTCTTTCACACGCTCCTTTGTCTAAATATCGTCACTGAGAAGGTAGCGTCAACAGAACAACGAGTCAACGCTAGCATAGCTAGATTTCATTGCCAAAAAGTTCCACCTGATACTCAGGAACTATACTTAAGTTCCAAATGTGAGGTGGATTGTTTTGAGACCTCTGGTTATTATACCTCTGTGGTGGCTTGCGTCGTTTTTTAGCAAGTCCTCGAACCATGTTTCTATTGAATATCTTGTTTATACAGGACAACAACCAAAAACTTACGAAGTTATAACTGTTATACCTTGTTATACAATTTTAACCACAAAAATTTTTTTTATAGTAATGTGTTATAGCAGTTTTCTTATATTCACATTCACTACAACATCTCAGTTATAAAACCTTTATTAATTAATAAATGTTATGGAATTGAATATTAACTGCATGTTTATGAAAAATGAAACGAATTCTGAATGTTGTGAAAGAAAAGAGCAACAATATTTTTTGATATGGAAAAATGTATTGCTTACCGTGTCTCTCACCACGTTCAGCCTTCGTTTCGTTTTACATAAACATGCAGTAAGCCTTCTTGTTTTCTTATGTCTAAATAGTATATCAAATATTCGGATAAGTCGACAAATTAAATATGACTCATTCAGACAATCTTTTCTGTTTTATATGGCTAGTAATTGGCTTTGTAAAATTTTTCGCTAAGCGTGGCGCAATGCAAAGTAATTGCAAACTTTAATGTTTAACTGAACCTCTTAACACACAAACGTATCGGAAACACAAAACCACATCCAATATCAGACAGAAGAGTTGAATTGTGTGGGTGGGCTTATTTAGAAAATTGAGCGTTGAAATTTATGCTTTGTATTTTTTTCAGCACTTTTGTATTCTTGAATTAGTGGAAATAGATATAGCCATAAATTGTGGGATCGCACAGGATAATTGGCGGTTTTGGGTAAAAATAAGGTAAAAATAACCGAAAAAGTTAAGTAAAAAATGAAGGAGATACGCGGAATGAGCTTATGCTAACAAACAAAATATATAGAAGATATCCTTTCTTTCTCAGATTAACACGTTAACTTCCACCGAAAAAAAAATATCAGGTCCTCCGGGAAAAGTCTGACACTTACACTGTATATAAAATATAAAGTTATATATATATATATATATATATATATATATTGTATTACATATAAATTACATTCTGTCAAGAAAATACCGGGAATTGAGAGTTTAAAAAGCCCGCTTAATGGAATTTTCAAAATTCTTACTAGAAGGTCAGACCAAGTCAGACGGTAAATAAAAAATATTATCTCCTGTGAGACAGCAAATTCGTCTAAAAGGTCAGACTTGTTTAAGAAAACTCTTGCATGATCTTTACATATCTTGAGATACGAAAAAAAATAATAAAGGGGTAGTTTTTAGGCAAAAAAGTGTGATTTAGGAAGGGTAACGCAACAACTCTTTAAAACTTCCAATCAAGGTCAAATGAAAAATGTCATTAAATACCCAGAATTTGTAAAAGAAAACATAAAGGCCCAAGTCCCGGCGGTGTAAAGGTTAATGAACTTAATTATCTGTGTTAACACAAACATAATTTTTCAACCGTGTTCCTTGCTCTATTAAAAAAAATTAATTTTAGCGGATTTATTTGTTCAGAACGTAAACAACGCTTTGTGCTTTGACTTAAAAAAAAAACTGCAAATGTTAACTTCTTCTGCTCAGATCTAAAATGAAACTTGCCGTATGTTTGTTCAACTTCTTGTCTAGCTCGAACAGTGAAATTATTTTGAAAACACGGTTGTTTCGAAAAACAGAGAAAGCATGATACGACCTTGCCTATTACAATTTATTTCTGTATGCCAAAGATGGAAAGATCTGTTTTTTCTTCAGCAGTTCAAGTGAACCTATACATATCTTATGTCCAAATAAAATTAAGTTCGAATAAAAAAAACTCTTTGATATGTGACGATCAAGTGATCCCATTATTGACTCTTGGGATTTTGAACTGACACATGTTAACGCTTTAAATGCAGAGAGACGGAGCACTGAGTTTGACTACGATGACGGAGCATCTGCATGCTGATCAAAAATTAAAACTGAATCATTCTTTAACATACACCAAAACAACAACAAAAACCTGTACACTTTTTTTTTCATTCGCCCGCGCTAGTATCGATCGGAGCAATACATGATAACCACAGCGAATTGAAAATTAATATTTCGTCTAGAAGATCATTCGGCAGAGATTATTAAGCATTTTTGTCTTGTCATTGCGTATAAAAAGAACCGCTTTTAACGATCAAAAGATTGAGTGCGATGGTCAAATTAAGAACAAGTTTATCTTGGATATTTATTTTCTATCTCCACCCATGAATAGTGTCAGGTTGAGAATTAGTGAAAATGGGAGAGTAAACATTAAAATTTTCAAACGTTTATTTATTTGTTGCAACTAAAACAAAATGTTTAGCAATGAAAATGAATTTGTAGTCGATGCTGATGCAAGATCAACAAAGTTGGTCACAACTCAATGAACGGTAAAATTACGAGCAATTAATCATCAGCGGATTGGCTGTCATATCGGCGTTAAAGCGAAAACGACTTAATTGTTTGTTGAATGTTTTTCATTAAAGTGTCGTTGAAGTTAAATGCGTAAAAAGAGATCGCGTCGGGTCATGATGTCAGATAACGAAGTACTGCGAGAATCAGCTTACATAAATACTTCTTATCTCAAATGAATTGGTTGTGGGGAAAGTTGATGAATTGACCACTTGGGATAGTAATTAAACTGTTTGACTGTCGAAAACGCATTTGAATCCATCAAAATTATCTCTACCGTTTAATTTCAAAATGTGTCTCCATTAAGGCGCCTCACGCTCCAGAGAAAAAAAAAGTTGTTCGGCACAAATGCTCGAAATAATCCTTGGCTTATGTTATGATGATTCCTCAAATATTTCGACTCTTGCGATAGCCATCCGTGAGCTGAAATGGTTTGAAATAATCTCTAAAAATCGAGCTTCTTGTAAAAATATTGGCTGGTGTAATAATTGTAAAAAAATTAACTAGCAGAAACTAAAAGCCGGAAAACACTCTTCCAATTTGCATCAAAAAATTGCAAATGTTTGCAATCGGCTTAAAGATAACGCAGTTTTTCATGCATATTTTTGATATTTTTTTATTTTATTTCCATACTAGAACTTTCAGAATTCAAATAATTTTATTACTTTTATTTATTTTTTAATTTCCTACAATATTTTTTCAGCAGGTGTTTATTTTATAATTCATATTTTAGTTTTAATATATATCAATTTAAGCAATTCTGACTAGTAATCAATGCGAGCCTCAAAACCTTTCCAACGATATCTTGAAAGAGAGGATCGCATTAGAAATAATCACGTTTTTTTAATTTTAGTGAAAATAAATTTTTAAAAAATTCATAAAAAACAGTTTTATCTTCAATCCGAATGCAAAAATTTGAATTTTATGATGCAGATTGGAAGAGCTTCTTCCGGGCTGAAATTTCTGACAGTTTATTTTTTTACAACTAGCTATTACACTAGCCCATATGGTTACAAAAAAACTCTAAGGGTTCTCATCTAAGCACCCGTAAACATTGTAAACCTTGTGAACTTACATGCGCGTAAACTATCTGTCAAATTTTGTATGGGCGTGAGTTTACATAATTTCCGAGCCTATTTTGTAGTGTAAGCTAGCATGTAAATCTACGTGTGTGAATAAGGGTTGACTTTGGCGCTAATTATTACATATTTAGAGTAGTTGAAGTAAATTTGAACACGTTTTATTTATTTTTTTAAGATAATGAAGGTTTTTAAAAGGTTTAAAATTTAAAAAAGTCATAATGTTGTCGCAGCCGCCATTTTGTCGACATTTACGCTATTTTTACTTAGTCGCTCATCAAAAGTTTAAATGCTATACATGTTTACATGCTTAGATGAGAACCCTTTCTATTTTTAGAGGATATTTCAAAACATTCCTGCTCACGGATGGCTATCGCTAAAGTCGAAATATTTGGAGAATCATCATATCATAAACCAAGGATTATGTTGAGCAACTGTGCCCAACAATTTTTTCTGTGAGGTGCCTTAGTCTCCATGTGTGTTTGGACCGAGTATGCTGATATCATAAATGTAGTGCACAGAGAAAACAACATTTTCAAAAGTGGCAAAAACAAGCTACTTTTAAAAACGTTTAACCCAGATTTTGCACTTCTAAAGTTAATTTTAATTTTAAAAACGAACATTTTAAAATGAAATAGTAAAACGTTTATTTTCAATTTAAAAAATTACATTTTAAAATGAGTTTCTGAAATGTTCGTTTGATTTTTAACAATGGATATTTTAAAATGCTGTAGTAAAACGTTTATTTTCATTTTAAAAACGAAAATTTTAAAACAAGATTCTAAAATGTTCGTTTGATTTTTAATAAATATTCTCAAAAGTAAAATGTTAATTTTCATTTTAAAAACGAAAATTTTAAAATTAGAATCTAAAATGTTCGTTTGGTTTGGTAACAATAAACATTTTAAAATGCAATGGTACAACAATTATTTATATATTAAAAACGAAAATGTTTATTATTTTCAATTAATTCAAAAAATTTAAAGAAATTCGCATTTCCTCTATTAATTAAAAAAAGCTTTATTGGTTTTCAAAATTACAGTTGTATTTTAATTATTTTATCATCAGCTAAGTCCATCTCGTTAAATTTTTAAGATAATTAAACTGTATCCCAGCGTCTATAAAAAAAAAATAGAATTCTGTCAGATATTACTCATTTTATTTAAAATACTTATCTTTTAGTTGTGACAGCAAATGCTCCAACTCAAACTCTTTCATTATTTTCTTGCATGCAAACTGCAGAGTGATGAAATCGAGAATGAATTATATTTTATTTTCTGAACAAATATCAAATACATAAGTCAATGAAACATATATAACAAACAATTCGTTATTAAAAAGCGTTTTGAAACAAAGTATGTAAATTTTACGTTGTCATGGTAAAACGTTCGTAGTTGTTTTAAAAACGTTTCGTTTTACTTTTCTATTTAAAAATGTTCGTTTTCATTTTTGTATGGCGTAAAATGATTTTAAAAATATTAATTTTATCCTAATTTATCATAGTTAAATATTCGTGTTTGTTTTAAAAACGTTTCGTTTTACTTTTCTATTTAAAAATGTGCGTTTTCATTTTTGTATGGCGTAAAATATTTTTAAAAATATTAATTTTACTTAACGTTTTTAAAATGTGCGTTTTTGATTTTTTCGTTTTCTCAGTGTGAATGCCAAGCCTGATATGGATTAATTGTCATAGGTTATGCAAGAGGAAGTTGACCTACTGCTCGTTTCTGCAATATCAGTGGAGAATATCTCTACTGCTGATGACGTAGTTCTCAAATCCACCAAATTTTTCTCAATGGTTGAGATTTGAGTGTTTATTTAGCAAAACCAGTAGAAAAATTCGTGTTGAGTGAGATGAGCAGTGAATCTGACAGTTTTGACATATATTTTTGAGAGTTTGTATGCTACAAAAAGTTCCGTAAAGCAGCAAAATATAAATAAACAAAGAAATCATTAGATTTAGAGACAATAAGCAGATAATTGAACATATCTGTGTCGACAAGGAATAACAGCTGAAGTATAATATCAATGTTTCGATAAATTTTGCTTAAAAGTTTTCGATCTCCATATAATTTCTATGAAAGGCAGTTTGCTTTTTGTGTGATAACTTTGGCTGGAATCATGCTATAATCTCCCATTTTTGTGTGTGTACGGAACTATATGCGTGGAACACATCTGCATCATTAGCTCAACCTTTACTTAACTCGACTTTAGCGGTTATTCCTTGTCGGCTCAGATATATTGTAAAAAATGAGTAAGATACGTGTGATAATTTATGCTATAATGCACGATTATCGAAATATGCTTCGCGTTCAATGTCGACTGTTGCGAGATTCATGTGATTCAATCTATATCACCGAGGCGCGATTTATGGAATTTTTTCGACTAAATAAGGACGCTTGCATTAATCTTTTAGAAGAAATAAGTCCTTTTATGGAGAGTGGAGTTAAAATACCTTTATTCCAAAAAATTTAAGGGTAGTAGCTGGGTTGCATTTTTATGCAACTGTATCTTTTCTTCGGGATATTGGTCAGGATTTCGTTTGTCCTTTAAGCAAAACCATGATATCACGCATAATACACGAGATAACGAATATCATTGTGCCTAAAAACTGTTTAAGATGACAAACTTCTTAATTTAAGCTGGTCTAGTTTTCTCTGTGTATCAAATTGGATAGTTAATTTATTTGCATAGTATCAAAAAGGTACAGTGGGACCCAACTGGTTCCCAGCAACAAATTCTATTTTAAAGGATGCTCATAATTGTCGTTTTCAACAATGGCAAACAAACCACAATACCACACAGTTGTGAATACCCTTATTGTTAATACAAACAAAAAACTTATATAATATTAATGACCAGCAAATTGTATTAACTTAAAGAACAAAAATGTAAAAAACAAAATACAGAACAGTTTAAGTTATTATTATATATATGTTAAAAATTTTTATTTTAGACACCATCTTCATGTTTTTTGTGTTTAAGGAAAATTAAGGGCTGAAAAGACTTTTCAAAATTGAATTTTTTTGTTTTTTTCAATTAAGCTGATTAACGCGTCTTACTTTTCATTAGAGACTTTTGTTCGGATATTATTACAAATATAATCCGCTGATGAGAAGCACCTTTCTGATTCAGTGCTAGTTAGAGAAATAGTTGTACGATAATGGTAAGCAATTTGTAAGTTACGATCACGATTGCCTTCACCACAAAACAAAATTATTTCCTAAGTCAGAATATCTGTCAATTTTGAAATACATAGATAACTTCCTGATGTTGCAAATTCTTTTTAAATTTTGCAAAGTCTTTGCTCCAGTGATTCACACGTCTTAACAATCTTTTTCAGCCTCAATAAAAGGTTTTTCTAATTCTATATTCATATAAACTTAAATTGAAATGGTTTTATTTACATGAATATTTGTTACAGAAATTTTTTATTTAAAAATCCCGGTATGCTGGAAAGAAAATTCCGGGATTTTAAAGTGGATTAAATCGCCCGGGATCGACTTCCCAAATATAAATATAATAAACTTTTTTTGAAAAAATCTTTTAAAATATGCCTTAATTTGAGCCACTTTGGCCTAAAACTTTCCTTAATAATATCATAACTAGTTGAGAGACAGCAGGCTATAGCCTGTCCGATTCCTCTCTGATAGCCAATCCCCAGGTTTTATCCATTGATTCTTAACGTGGTTTCTCATTACGAAAAAAAGAGTATACAATTTCCAATATAACTTTCAAGCCACTATATCTCCTAAGTATTTTGCTGGGTCCACGAAGGTTAACTAAGTGCTATATAGACGTAGAGGATTTATGGTCGGAATCTTAATTATAAAAAGGATTTGCTCGGTTTTTTAAATTCAACTCGAACCCACAGATCTTGGAACAAATATCGGATAGCTCTGACCCAAGCAGCTCCGAAAGAGTGTTAGAAAAGTTACTCGTATGCAGAAATTGCAAAGTCATCCGCAAGCAACTCACCTTGCATTCCACCTTTTCCATCCTACCCAGTAAAATAAAACTAATGTATGGCATCAAAATATTTAAATTTTCCTAATAAATTCCAAAAGCAAAAGATTAAATTGAGAAAAATGGAAAATACTCTTTTGGTCATGATTGAATAAAAATTGTTGCGTCTGGCTGTGAAATATCTAAAAACTGTCAATGCTTTGTTAACCGATCATAAACAGAAACGAATATTAAGATTGGGTGAAAAAAGAGAAGTAGAATGCTATGCTATGTGGCGGTAGCTTAGGCTATTGGCATAATGTTATATCAATGTCAACGCCATAATCATCAACCGAAGCGTGCAATCATTATTAACCCACTTCGTCGTCATCTCATCCAACACCACTGAAAGTGTCACAACCGCCACCTGCGGTAACTGCGGATGCATAATGATAAATTGTAGCCCCTTAACCACGCTTCTTTTGAAACTTGCTGGCAAAGGCAATTTTCAATTTTCTTCCGTCAAGAGATTATGTCGTTATCAACCTTTAGCAAAAAAGACGCGATAAAAGTATGAAAGGGGTGCTCGAGGGAATCTGTAAACTAAATAAACTTGCATGGTTATGTATGCGTGCGTGTATGTATGTGTGTATGTGTGTGTGTGGGTGAAGCGCAAATCCGTTTGATTTCTTACTTATTCTAAATTAGCTTCGTGTTTGGCACACAAAGCCAACATCCTCTTGACACCCACCGCAAGCTTAATTGAACCAACATTCCGGTGCTAAAGTATCCTCTTTTACGCTACTGCGTTACATTGGCGGCTGCGTAACATGTTGTTGTGTCTGCTGGAAAATAAGTTCAATCAATGTGCAACGCGCGGCAGCCGCATTCAATTCATTATTCGTCATTTGTGGTTTTTTGTTTTAAATGCAAGAATTACCAGACCATTCATGCACCGACTGGCTGACTGCCATAATAGGCTGCAAAGTGCTTATTTGTGGTTATATGCTATGGTACGGTATGGTATGGTATGGATACAGATGGTGATGCTACCCTTTATGTACTTCAGAATATCTGTGGAGTCGTCACACGTTTGCATGCTGCGGCCTAGAAAGGCCTGTTTATGCTCTTAGCTAAAGTTACCCAAGTGGTGTAGCTACTGGTCAGGAGTTAAGAGTATCTGATGTGATTTAAGATGCTTATTGAAAAAAGAAATTGTGGAATATCTCGAGCCAGAGGCATAAGGAAATTCCTATTATTTATTTAATAAGCAATCAAGGCATTCAAACTTAGCTTAGCTTAAATTAACATTCGACTCTAAAAACTATAAGGAGTGAGGTAAGAGGATAAATTACATAGGTGATGTTGGGGAGGTTCGCTGTCAAGCCTGGATTAGTTTTGGCTTGCATTTATTTGTTTATTTAACAAAGCAAGGTATTGTTATGTTAATAAACAATATATTCCTAAACAAGAATGGGAGTGGGAGGGGTGTTTTTTGAAGTTTAAAGAAAGGCTGGTGGCAGGGGTGTAACTAGCGAGGGTTAAGGGGGTAGAACCCTCCTTACTTTTTTAAAGTCGGACTAATTGTTATTTTTTTTACTAAATTTTATAAAATATTGATTTTTATAAAAAATAATTATGAACGCATGAAAGCCAGTCATACCTTTTATTGCCATTTTCATAACAAAAACCAACTTTAGTCGGCTATTTCATTTTAATTCATACCCAAAACTATCTTTAGTCGTACCTTAAACAAACTTCAGTCGACCAACTCATTTTAAGTCGTATCAGCGTTGAATTGTTGTAAGCGAATCCAGCGTTTCTTTGTGACAAAATGCAGAAAAAGTTCAGAAAACTAGTGTAAATTCTGTCAAAAAAGTACGGAAATAGTAATGCAAAAAAGAGCAACGGACCAAATGGAAAAAATGGACCATTTTTAGTCCAATTGTGCAACCGTGTCCTTTACCAAAAATAAAAACTGAAAATGATATTTATGTTTGACCAAAAAAATATTAATGCATTTTTTTTAAGATTTAAAATATAAAATCAGATTACTATTTTTATATTTGAGCAAAAACTTGAAAATCATAAAATTATGATGAATGCTTAAATTTTTGGATATAGCTTAATGATAACAGTCTCTGATACAAATACCTTGTCAAAAAGTTGAAAAAATAAATGGAATAAAAGAAGCTCAAACGAACAAAGGTTTATTCAGTCGCCACACATATTCTCCTTTTTATAACCTAATTAATACATTTTTGTAGAACTATCTGAGATTGAAATTTTTATCCAGAAATACCCAACATTTGTAATAAAAATTTTAATGACGATTGAAATCGGCCAACATATTTAAAGAAATTTCCTTAGCTCAAGAACTCTGATGTAAAATCTGTATTTTCATAGACTAAACATTTTAATTTGAATACAATTATAGTAAAAAATATATAATGAATTGAAAAGATTTAGTCAGAGTATTGAAAAAAAAGGTCCGTTTTAACTTTTAAACTCGAGATGATGGCAAAAAGAACATCATTTTTAAATCTGCATTCAAAATTAATTAATTATAAAAGCATCGCTTTATGTCATTGTTGATGTTCTAAACCAAAGCTCCGAAAAATTTGACAAGTGGACTCGAAATGCTGCATATTAAACCAATTCATTTCTGTGGACTTTATTATAGGTCTTGTTTTTATGAAAAATGTGCTAGTAAAAATGAAATTCCTGACTGAATTTCTTGAAGCCGTTGAACTGAATATTTTAAATGCTATGAAATCTATTTCTTGTGAAATCATTAGAAAAAATTAATCCGAACTCTGAAGGTACGGATAACCTAATTAGTAGTGCTGTTGCATTGTGAAAATCTTTTAATGTTGATGCTGAAAAGGAATTCTCAATTCGCCATCGCCGTCGTCTCGCGCCGAAACGTTTGGATGATAACAATACCAACGCGGCTTATTTTTCGATGAGCTGTTTATATAGAAGAGAATTTAAAATTGTATTGGATAAGATAACCTCACCGATACGAGCTTAATTAAGCAGTTGCTTAGAAACAATAAAGCCTCTGTATAAACTCTTTAATCCAATTCTGTTTTCTACTAACTTGACCCAAAACCAAATTCTAGAATCAATAAAATTGTTACCAAAGAATTGTTTGTTGGATTCACTTCAATTGAAAGCGGAATTTGAAGTATTCTATGATCTATGCGAAGGCGTAGAAACTCTATCGGGTACAGATAATGTTTTAGAATGCAATCTCTTCCTGCAGTTAACAAAATGTCGCATTTGCTGTGCACAATGCCTGTTACTGTTTCAGGAAATGAGAGAATGTTCAGCAAGTTAAAATTAGTTAAAAATTATTCAAGAACCACGCAAAGTGACTCACTTCTTAATGACTTATTAATACTCTCATCGGAAAAGGACATAGTTGATCTCATTAATTTAGATAATATTGCGCAGCAATGGGCTACCTTAAAAAAAAAAGAAGTATTAATGTTTAAATGTTATACTTAAAAATTAAGTTTGTATATTTTTTTAAAACATTATTTTTTTTAATTAATTTAAAAAATTCAAAGAAAAAATGTAAAAGAAATTGAAAGCCCTGTTTATTTTTTAACACATACAAACTATGAATTTTGAAAACAAAACCGAAAATAAATTTTTAAATGCTGATTCGATAATATTGAAATACTTTTATTTTATTTTCTTTGATAGAGGGCACGATATGAAAACTGCCTTTAAGGGATCATCTTCACTTGAAAAAGATCAAAAGATTGAAAAGTGCTACTATATGTGGGTTAAAAATTTCAGGATTTCTTAAAACGGTACCAAAGATAAACGAAAAAGTCCGTTTGAGCTGAAACTGTTTTGCATTATATTTATTATTGTAAAATCTCTAAGATTATTACCTGCAATCATCTATTAAAACCTAAAACTCGAATTTTTAGAGCGTTAGAAATTTAAGAAAATAGGGTAATTTTTTCATTTTTGTTTTGTAAATGGCGGCAAAACAGGTATGAAGTTTAGTTGGCTGATTATACGTAATCTTATAGTTTCAAGTATTATCGTTTAGATGAGCTAAAAAAATTTCAGTTACCTGTAGTAAAAGCTGAGAAACCGTTGCCACCTTTTTTTGGATTCGAAAAATGATGTCCAAGTTGCGAAAAGCTTAAGAGAGCAGATAAAAGGCCAAACAAAAAAAATTCAAAACATACTTAATTATATGTATTTTGATGTACACAAGTTCTTTTTTCATCATTAAAAAAAGTTTTTAGTAAAAATAATTACAAAGTGTTTTTCTTAGGCGTTCAAATTAAAAAGACCCCTTAAGATTTATTTATATTTATCGAACGGATGAGTAACTTTATGTAATTCAACTATATGGTATTTAAAAAAAAATCGGGACTTAAGGGCATCCAGTCGGCCGAAATACACTGATAGCCCCCCAATCAAAATGGCCTCGATACGCCCCTGGCTGGTGATCTTCATAGTAGTTTTTTTTTATAAACTAATGAGGTGTGGAGTAAATTAACATTGCAATGTATACTTAAAGGAAGGTACTAGCACGGATATAGAGGGATGTTGGGGAGGTCCTAGGCCTGGTTTTGGCTTTGTTAGTGAGAGATTCAGATAGAGTTTGCTTGAAAGAGAATTTGGATATGGAAGGTGAGTAGTAGACGGAGATGTTATTCAATTTTCTGCAACACTGATTGATAGTACTGATATATTCGGTTAACAGCCGAGTATGCCAAGTAAGTCTTATTGGTTCGTTGAAGGAAATCAGCTAGAAATATACTCTCTGCCAATAGCACCATTAATATTATCGAAAATAAAGCATTAGCCCAATAATAATCTTCTGGTGAACGGCATCAGTTTTAGAAGGCTAAGTCTATCTTCTTATGATGGAAGACTGCAGTAATCACAGGGGCTTAACGTATCTCTTAGCACGAATAGTAAAAATTGATTTTGAATGGATTAAATTCTTTCGCTTTAGGAGTCAAAAGCTGCATTAAAATTATTCAAGTATTTGGCTCACTAATGGGCAATACAAGGTTGTGGTGACCCAAAAATTCTTGAATTCATTTGCTTGATGTTTTTTATAACCGAGCTGTTTGCTGGCCCTTGACAAAACCTTGCTGTCCAAGTCAACTCTAAAATTCATTATATGACTGACTCTTTTGAGCTCTGTTGATGTGGTATGTATGTTTTGCAATGTTGATTTTACGAGAAAAGCTTATAACAACGGTGGGCAAATGTGGCTTATAGAGGCGCATGCGACTCTTTGTTAAGTGAGGCTCTTTTTTTATTTTGATTTTTAAAATATATCAGAAAAATTGAGAAATTTTATATTTTTCATCAAATTCCATGTTGTTCTATCGTTGTTTGACAATCGATTTGAAGAAAATTTGATAGTGTGAACCCTGTTTTTCTTTACTGAACTATTTAATTATGGTATACTTTTTATCCATGACACAATTAAAGTAAGCTCAGATTAGAGAGAATTAAGACAAAAGTTGAGATATACGTCAAAGTCAGCTGTTGGAATTCTAGTTTTTCTTGTTGTTGTTGTTGCAAATAGTTTTAACCAAAACAGAACTAAGTCTTCAAATATTGGCCAACGATATGTTTTAAATCTAATTTTTGTTTTTTTATGTTATTCACGTTAAACAGCTTGAAATTAATTATTTTATTTTTGTTATTAGTTTGCAACAAAAAGTTTGCACTAGTTTGCATTAGTTTGCACTACAAAAAGGCGAAACTCTAAATCTTTAAATTTTTAGGAGAAGCAAAAACAATATTACTTTTCAAGGGACGCCACAAATTTTTTTGGTATTAAAGAAAAAGCAGATGTGTAAAAAATTTTGCCAGTCGATAAAAATAATCGAATAGTTTTACATGAAGACGTCAAAATTTTACAATTTTTATTTGTACCCTATTGTAGATAAAATGCAATATATTATGTACAACACTTATATTAATTTCGATTTTTTTTTAATAATTATACCTTTATTTATAAACTCAGCAAAAATATTAAGAAAACATAAAAATTTTGAGTTTTTTTTGCTATTTTTGAAAGGTTTTTAAAAAAGCATTTTAAAGCTTGAAGTTTCCAGTTTGGCGGTCGTAATTTCGAATTTTTTCAAGATTTCGATTCGTTAATGCAAAATTTTAAGAAAAAATAACAAACAAACACTTTTTTCAATTATACGCGTGCTTCTATCATTTGTTTTTAAAGTTTGACGATTCGGACCGAAAACCGCTCAACTTCGACTACGACGCTCAAATCGGACTTAAACTTGTTAAGGTTTTAGGGTATAAAAAAATATAAAAATAACCTAGAAACATTAGTAGTTTTGGCAAATATTGCAAAATTATGGTAGTTTTTTTAAAACACCCGAAAAAGTAATTTTTTAAAATCAAGGTTTCAAAAATGAGAAATCAAAAAAGAATCGATAGCTTTTGTAGAAAATTTTATTTTTGTTTTCAGAAATGTAGTTTAATTTTCTATGCGATCATTGTTCAATGATCAAAGGCAAAACTATCCTTTTCGACTTAGAGTTGAATATCTCAGCAAAAAATTTACTTAAAAAAATAAAAAAAGAATCCAAATTGAAGCTAAATGAAGAAGCTAACTAAGCTTTTTTTTGTTTATCTTTTAAAAAGCCCGTGGACCCTAGTAAAAAAAGTTATAAAATTTTTGTTCCGTGCGATAATCGTAGCTGATTAAATTTCTTGGCCAAGAAGTTGTCTGTCATTCCTAAAACTTCAAGCTTTGAAATGATTTTTTTAAAATACTACTTTGATCATTTTTTAAGAAGCTTTAGCCTTTCAAAAATTACTTAAAAAATGTTTAAACTTTTTCTGATCCCTTAATTTTTTTGCTGAGTTTATTAAAACTGGATTGGGGCTTTTTACTTTATTTAAAGTACGGTGTGGCTCTTTGGAAGGTATTGAAAATCTTAATATGGCTCTTATTGGCCTCACTCGTGCCCACCCCTGGCTTATAGCATGGTATTTTTTGACAGGGATAGATTATAAGAGGAATAATTGATTGGAACCATATGTGAGTTATCGATTAGGCGGAACAAACGTGAAAGACAATTTGAATTGCTTATAACCGAGGCTAATGTCATGCCTAAACCTCGGCCAGCATTTCCAGCCCTCAGTTGTTCCTGTCCTTTAATTCCACATTTTCCACAATTTAGTTGTGGATTAGGTTCTAATCAGTTATTTTTCCTCTTTCGATTGCTGTTAACAACTTTGGTGTAGTGCAACTGCATCCCATTTTAAGTAGTAAATTAAAACAAAAATACTTCACCCGGACTTGCAATTATTAAAACAATCTCAAATTTCAATTTACTAAAAACTATATTTTAGGAAAAGCAAAAGAAATAGAGGAAAAAGCAAAAAATAGGGGTCATTACATTTTACTCCATTTTTAATGTATCTCTTAACCGATGTCCAAAGTCAGTAGCATCTTGAAAAAGAGACTACATGACTTTCAAACCAATGATATAAAATCCGTTTTCTAATCGTACCACACTAAAAGTTAACTGTCTTACGTGTGGCAATTTAAAGTGAAAAAGTAGTTATGTTTGCATTGAGTACTCAAGTACTCAAGTACTTAGAATTTAGTTGCTCATAACTTCCTTAATTGTGACTTTATGCAAAATGTTTTATAAAAATCTTAATGTCAATTAATTTTCTTATCAACAAGTTGTAAACTTGGAAATCGGCTAAGAGATACATCAAAAATAGAATAAAATGTAATGACACCTATATTTTGGTTTTTCCCTCTAGCTCCCAAAGAGGGGAGGGGGTCCCCCTCATCCTTGCATTTTCTTACTGGCCTAATCGAGGAGAATCACTACCCGAGGGAATTAATGCTATATCTGGGGCACCTTGAATATAATTCATGCAGCTTTGAATATAAAAATACAGGTGTCTCTATTTCTTTGTACATCACTGTATATTTCTGATCAGCATCACCTCCTGAGTCGATTTAGCCGTGTCCGTCTGTTCGTCATTTTATAGCTATCGTAACAAAATTTATTATATAAGCTTTTAGTTAAAAAATAGAGTTAAAGTTTTAAAATGAGCCTACGGCATAAAATTTTGCACATAAGCTTCCTTTAACTCTGAGTATTTGTAAATTTGTAAAAATTGAATTAAAACTTCTTTATGAAATTAGTAAAATCTCTTTAAATTCCAATCCTTTGTAAATACTCCTATTTGTAAACAAGTTATAATTTAACTATGCAAAATAGATGTTTGGAATTTGGTAAAAAAAACTAAAAACTCCGCCCACCTCCCATACAAAGTGACGTCATCTGAGTTTAAAATTTGCAATATATGGGTAAAAAGTGCGACCTATGAAAGTCATGTCATAATTAATTAAATTTGTGATCTATTAAATTATTACATGAATTTAATTGCGAGCTTCAGATCATGTAAGTTGTGATATTAGCCACCTTTCAGTTAAAACACTGGCTTCTAGCGAAGCAAAAAAACTCGTTTCATTTCTATGGTGCATTTCGACAAACTGTCGAACACCAATGAATATTGAAATAAATAAGAAGCAACTAGAACAGATGGCAACCTTGGTAGAGTTGATGGCGGTGATCTATAAATAGCCTACTGCTTTAAATGTCATAAGATTAAGTAGCCAATTTGAACATTCAATTCGTTTAATATAGTTCAGATAAATGAGTTCTAAAATGTGTGAAATTATATACGACTTTAACAGTGAGTTTGATCACAGACTGAAGAGTTGTTGTTGTTGTTGTTGTTGTTGCTTTCTTAAAAACTTACTTAATCTAAAGCTCGCAATTAAATTCATGTCAAGTCATAAAGATAATACAACATTCAATACATCGAATGTATTATTAAAATACGGCTGTGGAGTATTTTAACTTCGGTCCAGTCGATAATATTTCCTAGTCTAGTTTTTATTTAAGTCCATCCGTGAACCATACAAGGTTATTTTGATATGGTGTTAGTTTCTTCCAGTCCCAGTAGTGCATTGGAGCGATTGTATGGAGAATTTGTATTAAAGCAATTTTTACTTTACTTATTCCTTTGGAAGGGATGTCGTCTAGAGAATGAATTGATTAGGGATAAATGCCTTTGTAGATTGATGCTATTATCAAACCTTCCTCAGTGGGAGAGGCTATGTAAAATATGTAGACTTAGTTTGACTTCCATTTGAAAAGTTTAAAGTAATTGTTTAAATTTTCCGTTAATATAAGATCTCTATAAGAAGCTATAATGATATTCTCTTATTATCTTCGAGTAAACAGTTGGCTTTATTTTATCATATTTTTTATCGTGATTTATTGACTTCATTTGGCATACGTAACCAATGTTCCATCAACGTTTTTTGGTGGTGCAAGTGAAAAACAAAAAAAACAACATAAGCTCTAATGTATTCACCCTTTTCGGTATCAGCCAACCACTTATAGCTTCAATAGTTAACTTACTATACTTCAGTCAAATATGCCAAGCAAGTATCTTAGATTTTGAGTTCAAGTTTGTGCAAATACTTTCAACATAAATCAATGGCTTAAATATTCTGGATAAAATCAATTTACAGCAAACAAAAAATTCGATTGAAACAAACAAAGATTGGCAACGTTTTATGACGATAATCCTATGACTTTGATACCAACCATTATTGAGGATTTTGACAATGATTCCGACGTCATAAAAAAATCATGCTTTAACTTTACTTTTTTTTTTACATCCAAGCCAATAGCTTGTGTTGTTTCCTTCACATCCACTAAAAAAATTGACCCTAAAAGCGTAATAAATATTAAGTCGACTCTGACAAATTATCACGGTGCGGGCACACATGTCTTGCTCTGCCTGTTCATTCGCTGCTGGTCGTTTGTCTATTGTTTCGTCTTATTGAGGTGTTAATTTTTAACCCAACTTCGACGAGGAATGACAACATATTAAGTTGATCAACACAAATATGTTTTCCTATTATGTCAGATATCGATCGCATATTAATGTCTCACCTCATACTATATTGTTCTGATCGTTAGAAGGTGCTTTGCTTGTGCACTATCTCCAGTCGAATTGCTTCCGACTGAAATGAAACGAGGCCTGACGTTATCAAAAGAATGTTCAGCAAGAGGTCAAGCAGACCTGCTGTCCCATTACGAAAGGGTTATGAGGAATCATAGCATCCCAATATGCCTTGTTTTATGAAAACCAACAGAGTTTCAGATTGAAATTTATAATTTAATATTTAAGCTCTAATCAAATATTTAAATTTAAATTCTATCCGAGAGAAAACTTAACGCTGTGTTATTAATAGTAGATGAAATATGTAACTTCGATGCTGTCAAAATAGGAGAAGAATAATACTTATACCTCATGAATAAAAATACCCGCCTGCCCTTTCGCATCCACAACGATGGAGTATAGTTTCAGTTGAGGGTTGATATATGTGAGTTGACCCCTGACTGAGCAGTTGGCCAGCTGCCAAGTTAGTTGTGAGTCAAAAATTTTGTACATATTTCAGCATATTTATATTTGATGTCAGCAACCGAAAAATTATTGACAGCGACTAATGATGGAATTATTTTGTGAAATGATTGCGCTGCTGTCCGCTGCGGCCACTGGTAAGCGTTTGACAACGAGTTTTTGTATGCATAGATACCAATAATCTTTTGGAAAAATGAATCTTTTTAGTATGTTAATTTAAATCACACTTTGAAATATATATATGGACAAAAAGTTTTTTAACGATCGTCATTAGTCAGTTTTAAACTAATTCATTGGTGTTTATGGTTCCCCAAACTATGCAATTTCCTGCATTTATAATGCATTGTAGAGGAATATTGTGTTGCGGTTGAGTAAATAGTTGTTGTGTTGAGTAATTAAAATATTAGTAAAGATATCAGTAAAGCAATATATAATTTTTATTATATAAGTGGTTCCATCAATTAGCTGAAGCTCACCAACTGGGATCTTTTTGTAGCTTAACGTGTTTGAGGAGAATGTTAAAAAATATATAAGCGATTTTGAATTTATTTTACATTCTTTTATATCAGCTGTTATCTATTTACTCGGGAATTTCTGCAATAAAATGTTTTATTAATGGTTTTGTTTATTTTATTTTATGCTCTCCTTTTGGACTGAAAAAACTAATTTTAAATTTTAAGAATAAAAACAAAAATAGTTTCGGAAAAAATAGTGCTTAGTCCGAAATTTTTGTGGAAGGGTTTCAAATTCAAGGTATAAAAATAAAATAAAATTTTTTAACCTCGCCCGAAAAAATTACCCTTAATATAAAGTTTTAACTGTCTAATTTAACTTTAATCAATTCAATTCATGTATTCTACATTTAAGAAATCGTTAAAAACACTATGCGACAGCCATTCTGATCTGGGTAAAGTATCAAGCAATCCTTATTTAAAATAGGATGATGATTCCATATATTAATTTAAAAAATAATTCTGTAACACCATTCTTAAGTTATCATAGTTTATTATTTTTAGTGAATTTCGAAAAGGTCATCCCGTGTTATTGCAAATAAAACATGTTTTTATGAAATGATTTAAATGAATCGTGTTTTAAATTAATGATAATTGAAATACCTTTCATTTATAACTACATTAAATTCCTATTAGATAAACATTTTAGGCTCTTTTAATGAAAACATTTGAATTTTTTTATTTTTTTTTTAAATTTTCATAAAATGGGAAATAAGTTTGCTTACAAAGTTTTAAAAAAAAGATAAAAGAAATTTTATGGTTTCATAATTTTTTTTTAAAGTATATTCTATTACGAAAAAAAAAAACATACAACTCTAAAAAATCTGTCACTAAAAACTACCTGAGTGAAAATAGAAAAAAAATCGATTACAAAATCGATTAATACAAAACTACTTAAATCTTGACTTTCTGGAAACGCATTGGGCTCTACAAGGTTAGTACCTATAAAGTATTTGTTTTGAAATAAACAATATTTTCCCCTCCGAATCTGTGTTATGAAAGCGATGAGCATGGAGATATATTTCACCAGGAAATGAAAAATATAGAGCCCCGATACACTGGCTCCTGGAACGATTCCATGATTGGCGACTACGCATGGTTTCTCACAAGAGAAACAGATCAAAGTGAAAACAAGAGACGAAGTAGATCCAACAATTTCTTTTAATGTCTGTCATCTATTTGTTATTTATTATTTTAAGCTTATTTAAGTGTAGTGCTGCGGCTTAATTTTTAAGGTTTCTTTCGTAATTTTTAATATGCAGATTTAAACATTTTCGCTAAAATATAACAAAATGGCGGACTTCTAAACAGAATTTTTAAAAAATCGTGTTTTTTTTTGTATAGGAAAAAATTATTCAAAATGTATAATTCTGCTACCTGTAAGAGCCATTGGCGTGTAAAATAACGTATTCAAATGTCAGTTTAATCGGTTCGATAGAATTTTTTAAAACACCCGGGCCGATCAAAAAAATGTTTCGAGAAAAAAGCAATGTAAAGAAATTTTTACATTATATTCTAAAAATATTGTATTTTTAAAAACCATTAAAAAATAGATTTCTTAAAACTCTAGCACCAGACTTACTGTATCTTTATGTACAATGAAACGAAGGTTGAATGAAGTGCAAGACACGGTAAGCAATACATTTTTCCACATTTTTTTGCTTGTCTCTTTCACGACGCTCAGTCTTCATTTCGTTATACTTTAAGAAACAGTTTATATATAAGATTATGCATAAGTAGGTATCGTACGGTCAAATTATGTATATATAAAAATTTAACTCGAAAATCTGGAAAATTCTATACACTATTTGGTATTTATTATGATTATGAAGAAAAAGATTAATATAAGAAAGTTTGCATTTTCAACGAAAGATAATTAAAAGCAACAAGAATAATAAAAACATAATTTTATGTTGTTTAATCAGAAGCAGGGTATAATAATTACAAGGTAGCCGTAAAAAATAGCGTAAAATAGAGAACGAAAAAAAAAATGATAAAGTAAAACATGCAAGCAAAGACAACCTACGGTTGCCTCTTGTGTAAAAATAGCCATCTGTCACGGCTACTTTGTAATTATTCTACCATAATCAGGCACATTTATATATAGACTGCATTTTCGGTTTGTGCGCCAACATTGGTGATCGTGTTCAATGCACGAGTAATCTAAATTACATTTCAAGAGTAGAATTGATTTTAGTGTGTCGATGCTAAGATTGCCTGACTCGGCTTTCCAAATGTTTTTTATTAAAGAAAAAATACGTTCGACTGGTGCACTTGACCCAGGTAAACAGAGAATGAATTTGATGATGCGTGCAAAATTCACATACGATACTTTCGCGGTATTCATGTGATTGAAAATTTCAAGCCATCGTTTCTCCGTTCGCAAGTTTTCCGCGTTCCATTCTGCTACTTTTTCCGCAGTGCAGGACAATTTTATATGGCCGTATTGAGAGTGCACTTTATTCGAATGCTCATTTAAATTGAATTGAGGAATTTCTTCAATCGTTTTTTCAATTTCCCCAACGTCATTGGGGATTTCAGACAATACAACATGTTGTCAGTCTGCTATTTTAAGTGTTTGAAAGTTTTTTCATATGTTTTATAGTTCTTTTGTTTCATTTGCAACTAACATAACTAATCGGTCATCGAAATTTCTGTACAAATTCTGTATAATTTTTTTTCTGTCCGCCGGGTCAAAACTCTGTACTGTACAGATAAAATCTGTACGGTTGGCATGCCTATGCATAAGCACATAAAATTTGAAAAAAAAGAGTTTTCCATTTTCACTTCGGAAGTTATTACTTCTAAATATCGTGACAGATTGTTTAAAATTGTATGCCATTTTTTTCGTAATGGAACATACTTTAAAATAAAATTATGAACTAATATAATTTATTTAATTTTGATATCTTTGCAAGCAAACTTATGTTCCGTTTTATGAAAATTTTTAGAAACAAAATTAAAAAATTCAACTGTTTTAATTAATATAGCATAAGATGTTTATCCAATTGAAATGTAATGTGGACACAAATGCAAGGTATTTCAGTTACCTTTTTTTAAATACACTACTTATTTAAATCAATTTATAAAAATGTGTCTTATTTGCAGTAATGTAGGTACACTTTTTCGAAATTCATTAAAAATAAAAACCTATCGATAACTTAAAAACGGTGTTACAGAATAATGTTTAAAGCTGATATTTGAAATTAGATTCTCAATTTATATCTAAATTGACTGTTGAAACTTTCAAATCAAAACATTTTTGGAAATTCTGTGGAGCAGTGCAATTGAACAGCTGTAAATTAAGTATATTATGGTTGAATTGACATTATCTTGAATCAAGTACAATTTATCGATAGGAAAATGAATAATAATCGCATTTTCTAAATTTTGATTTTAAAAAACCATTTGCTGTGGTTCGCTTCAGCTTATAATAATTCGTGCAACTCAAGTGAGAATCATAGTAGAATTATATCGAACTATCAATTGAAAATCATATCATATCACACATATCATATCACACATCATTCGAAAGTTCCAGTCTTTTTGACTAGTTTCTAGTGTCTTGTGTTTTATATCGGTTGAATGAATGATTTCTAGTAACGTTGAAAGGATATAAGGAATAAACGAAATCTTTGTATATCATTTCCATGATATCTTATATTTGACATGATATTTCTATTATGCCTAATTAACTGTATAATATATATAGGCTAAGAAGAAAATAGCCACAACAATTAATCTTGGGAAAAACTTGAAAACTGGTATGCTAGAAGTGCATAGACGTTCTCATTTCTTTATCTTAACTAACTTCACATTTAACATATATAATACTGGTTTACAAATTTTGAAAGGTCGTTTGTAAAATTAATGCCACTATCCATTTCTCACGACTGAGAGCGCTGTCGCAGAAGTAAGAACTTTTATGAGTTTGAATTTAATATGTTATTTGTTTGATTATGGTTGTTGGTTCTGGAGATGCATGCAATTAAGTGGAACCAACTTTTTATAATAAACTACAGTTGGCAATATATCGAAAACGGTGTAACTAAAATAATGACATTTTCGGAATTACCGACCAATTTTACATTAGAAATGGATAGTGGCATTTTTATTGTACATTGCCATTGTAAAGCAGTGTAATCTATTACCATTGTTTTCTCTTTGGTGACTTAAAATATGGTAAAGTCTATTATTGCTTTGTACACTGAGCCAAAAAAACAAAGGGGCTCTTTAGTGCGATTACCCTTAAACGGACATTTATGGCAAATGTATATGATTTAATTATAATGTTCTTGGTTTAAATATGAAAGGACTTTTGCATGTGATTTAAGTGCAAAAACCCTTAAATTAAAGTAAAAAAAAAAATTAAATTGAGGTGAAGCAAATTTCATTTAACTACACTCTAAACTTAATTTAAGGATGGTGTGCTTTTGAGTAATTTTTTAAAGCACTTATAATTAAATAAAGTGCGTTAATATTTCATTTCACTTTGAATAGCAGCGTTGTCCATGCAATTATTTAGAAGCACTAAGCTATTTTTACCCGACTACGGCGGAGCAAAAGGAGCGGTATATGTGTTTGATATGAACGGTATGTATGTTCATCTGTTCGACTCTCACTTTTAAACTACTTATCATAATTTGTCAAATGAGACATCGTTGGAAGCATTTTGATCGTCTCCTGGTTATAGGCTATGTGACGCCAAATTAAAATAAATAAAGCGCACTCTAGAGGATATAACAAATGTCGTGAATACCATTAATGTTTATACATAATTCATATGATTTTTTTTATTCGCGTATTTCTTCTTTACATTCTTATCTTTAAAAAGCAAAAACAAAAATCTAGTTTTTTTTTTCATTTTTAAGATACAGCAGTAGCAGGTAAATCAACAGGTGGGATGGAACTTTTCGAAATGACTAAATGAAGCATTAGATGAACACACGGTTAGAAAACTTGGAATAAATTCTAATACTTTTTGGCTACGTATATGACCACACCAAAATTGTATTAAAATTAAATACTGGCCAAATATTAAAAATAATTTTTAATAAAAATAGGTAATGAAGTCGAATGCTCAGTTCGTATTAATTTTTAATACTGATTTAGTATTAAAAATGTATTAGAATATAAACCATGGTATCAAATTAATTATTTGAAATTATTAATCAAGTTAATCAAGTAATATTTGAATTTTATTAAAATTTAGTTCAAAATTTTATTGAAATATACACAGTAAAAAATTTGAGGGTAAATTTTATCTTTTTTATAACATTTGTGTGGTATAAACTTTTTTTCTTTCAAATAATTTATAAATTTTATACCACTCAATATTATAAAAATAATTAAACAAATATAATTTCAAAACTTTTACATGGATATCATGTGTAAATTAAAATATATTCTGGTTCGAATGGAAAAAATTCACCGAAATCGGAACATTTATAAATATAGTGGTTTCGATTGGTCTGACGAGAAAAATGGTCTGGAAAAATTTATAGGATTTGATGGAATAAATTTTAAAACATTTTTGGTTTGGATTTATATGTATACAAAATAGTATAAAAGTTATGCTCATATTTTTTACTGTGTAGTACAGCATGTCTTAGAAATTAAATTCAATATTCACCATAGTATCGAATTGATTCCAAGGGCATTGCCTTCAAAACCCATTTTGATTTGTCTCAAAATTTTTTCTATCTTTGAGATAATGCTTGCAAGAGCTTATGTTTTCAACGACCATTTTTACAAGCGAATTCTTGTAATTGATTTAGTGTTCCCATTATTCAAATCGTAACCAATTATTGCACTTTCTTTTAAATGAAAAGTACCTACAAGTTTTCTAATTTCCACACATTTAAATTAAATGCGGACGCGCTACGTTTAAAATATCCATAATATTTAAATTGAAAACTTACCCTATTTGCATCAAATACTTTTATATTTAATTACAATACAAGTGGATTACCCTTTATGATTAGGAATTAATCAAATGGGCAAAATCGTTGTTGAAAATCTTTACATAATTAAAGTATTTTCAGTCTCCTGAAAAGTTACTGAAAAACACATAACCATATTTGTAGGCGTAGCGACGATATTCTTCTTTGTACATTACAACTGTATTGTAACCCTTAGTAATTATTTATTTTTTTTTTTTAGACTGAACCAACGCTCAGGGGATGCCCCCTATAAACGTGTAGGCATTGTGTTGATTCGGAAGATGGGTGATAGTTGGTTGGAGGGTGGATAGATTATTAGAATTAGATTATGGAATTGTGATTTCGTCTTGGTGTGGTCTTATAAACTTTTGAGTATTGAATATTTTAATTATAAATAACGATTGCATTTGAATTTCTATTTTAGAAATCCAAAAGAAAAAAAATAATATGCAATGCGTTTTGCCAAAACGCAGAAATTTTTTAAAATTATTATTATAAGCCATTATGTATAAATTTTGGCATTTCGGGATCCCGGAATAAAGAATTTAAAATCTGGAAATTCCGGGATTTAGCAAAACCCTTCGAGATTAAAAGTAATCAATACTTACACCTAGAAAAAACACAAAGCTAAAAACAAACAGTATTTCGCTCGTTTTTTCAATTGGGTTCTTATGTTAAAAAAAATTAAAAAATTTGTTATGTTGGTTTTTTAAATATACTAACAATAGAGTTATTGCTTCAACAGAGAAAAATCTGTTGATCCATCCAAAGAAAAAACTTGTGGCAATTACAAAATTCTTCCTTTAAAGTGCTTTTGTCTTTTTTTTCGCTAACAAAAGTTACGCTGTTGTTAGTCAAACTTTCATCTTATGTCTAACAACGAAATTAATGCTAAATACAACTATTTTTAATACGAGCAGCTTTTCAACTTGTTAAGCTTCTATTTTTCTAATGTATCTGATAGTTCAGAGGAAGTGTGATACGGTGGCATCTCAGACAACATCAGAGGACTTGGTTCAAAGCATTGTCAAGATAATATATATTTTTATTTAAATAAATATAATTTTTAAAGAACTAGTTAAACATTGTCTTTTAGTGATGGCCACTTTTTAAAAAAACCAACTTTTCGGATAACCGGTTATTTAAAATTCGTTTTTCCATCGAACTAAAAACCGAAAAAACACCGGTTTATATGGAAAATTGTATCTTTACCATGTGTCTGTTTTTTGGATGTTGGCGCAAGTTTGCAGTGCTACCTCCTATTTCCAACCTTTTTATGCAGATGTTACACTCTTCCAAACTATTCCCCACTTTTTTAAAATATCGCCACACTTCACTCTCTATTTACGTTTAAAATTTCGTATTTTGTTTTATTTTTTGCAAATTTGTCAGGGTTGCTGGTTTATAAATTCTCGTTCTCGGTTTTTGACATTTACCACCGGCGTTTTATCACTCTTTTCTCAAAAACACATGATGATGACAACACTTTTATAGGGCCTGGCTTTTATCGAAATTTTTAAAATTTATTATTATTAATTATTTAATTTTTAAGTTTAAACAATAATTAATTTGGTTGATGACGCCACTTTGTATTAGAGGTAGGCGGAGTTTTTATTCCATTTTACTAAATGCCAAACGTAGAGTGCACGAAAAAAGTAATACTTATTTGACTTACACAATACGCGTAGAGGGTTAAAAATATCTATTTTTGATCTCATTGGGACTGGGACCTCGATAGCTCCATCTAAAAATTTTAAAAGGGTCTGAATGTTTAAAACACTCGGTTAAGAAGGCAGTGAAATATCGTGTATCACTTGTCCATATAAGAAAATCAAGTTCATTGTGAAAACAACGAAACGATGTTCTATTCTAAATCTAACAGTGTTATTATAACAAAATTTAACAACTCCGAAGCGTCAAATTAAAAAAGTATGTTAGTTGAGCACAAAACTAATGCAAAAAGTACATAAAATTAGGTAAGTCTAAAATGTTAAATTTGCCAGTTTTTTGTCGGTGATTCTATTTATATACCTTTAAGAACTCTCTGTATTGACGATGAACATTATTTTGAGATTTTTTACGAACAGCCTGGCTAACAGAGATCTATTGACTAGAATGAGCTTGAGGCATTAGTTTAAACTTTGTGTTTACAAACACCTATAAGCACACACACACACACACACACTCACACACGCACCATGTTGATTGGCAACTTCTTTTCAAACACCTTTCCAATCTTGTTTCGCGCTTACTAAGCAAATTTTTCCATCATGCTGAGTGAGAGAAAAACTGCACTCTTCAACGGCGATGACTGTCAAAAGCAATTAAAGTCCGACTCAAGCGTGATGGACTTGCCTCTTGCCTAATGCTTTCTAGGCTTAATACATGATTGTAAACCGAGTCACGAGACTGATGTGGAAACGAACGGCATTTGAAATGGCGGCTATACAAGCGCGTTTGTAATTACGAAGTGTAAACTTACTCTTTTTATAAATGCTCATTTAAAGCGCCAAACAGATGCCCTCTTCCTCTTCTTGGTCACTCGGTCTCCTCTGCAATCTACTTTTCAACGTACTTCACTACAATTTCATCAATTTTAATGTCTTACTCAAGAGTGCTTCGCAGCATTTTCTTAGGTGTATAATTTTATAATTATGCCAACAACAAAAAATAAGAAGAACAGGTAGCTACAGATGCAACCAAAGAAGAAGCTCTTCATCCAAGAACATCAGAACCGAGATCCACGTATCATGATCGTTTGAGCGTTTGATTCTCTTCTGTGCGAGAGTATGACATGAAGTGTGCCTCGTAATGAGCAATTAGTGTTGGGACGCACAATTTGTTGAAATGTGTTTTACGCGCTTTGCTTAACATAATTTCTGTAAAAATAGAAAAAAAAAACACTTTCAGCTTAGCCGATCTTTGGCTCTTTTACATCAAGCGCGGCAAGTCTTGGTTATACAAATTGGTATGTAATTAACAAAATAGTTGTTGGATGGAGAAGTGATGTCGTTTTAGTTTCGAAACCCACCCAAAATAAATGAACATAGAAAAGAGAGAACATAATAATGACAAGAGAATTCCTGAGAAATGAACACTACGACCCAGACGTAAGATTATAAACAAAATGAATTTATCGTAACTATTGGCGATCTTCCCAGGTCGTGGTGGCTCCTCACGCAAAAGCGTTTTGGGAAAAACTGTAAAAATTTCATACGTATTGACAGTGATTAATTTCTTAAAATAATTTAACTGCAATAATAGTAACGAGAATATAATGTTTCGCAATATTAAAACATATCAAAAAAAAAATAACGTCGGTAAACAAGTAAAACTCACTAATTACGTTTTCGTTTCTCTAAAAAATGCAACATTTTTTCTGTCCTTTTTGGAAATTCTGACCTCTTGAGAATAGAAATAGTGACCACTACAATTAAATTGTGTTCTTTACGCAAAAATGTTGACCTCAAAAGAAGAAAAACAAAATTCAGATTTCTCAAAGATGGCAAAAAGAGGGCAGAACAAAAATGCAAACAGAAATGAAACGAAAACGCCATAAGTACGAATTTAGCAAACACGGGTTTTTTGCACCGTGTTTTATAAAGTAGGATTATCTTTATTACAAAAAACTCATTTTTGCCACGGATACCCAGAAGAAAAGTAAAAATATTTAAAATTTATTAAGTACATTTTTGATAAGAAGTTTGGCAGGTAAAACTCATATGCACTTTATGAATTTTAGCAGCAAAACTTAAAAATAAAACTTTATATAGCAGCTTTTGTCAAGTATGTATGTTTAAAATGTTATTCACACACATTTGCTCATTTCACACCCACATGCCAATCCGATTTGATACACAAACTTACCAGATCGAGAAAACGGTACCCGCAAAAGTGGAAATCAAACATAGCGAAAAGTCAAAGATCTAAATGCAAAACATACAAAAATTAGACAAAGGGTTGTCCTGCAAAATACCTGAATTCTTTTGACTGTTCCAGTTGCAGACTTAAGTGCTTTTCTAAATTTACCAAATTTGATGGAAATTAACAGGCAAAAGGATTTTATATTTAAATATGTTATTATTCAAAAACCAAAAAGCCGAGATGTAAGTGAACACTATGAAAAATCTCATCAGGTGTCAAAATCGTATTTTTTGCAGAACAAAGGAAAACAGAAAGTCTGCTCAAAATTTGTTCAAAATACCTTAAGTACAGCTACGTGCAAATAATTAGGGACAGTGGTTTTTGATATGCACAGCAATGCATACAATTTTTAAAACGCAACAAAATTTGTAGTAGCAATACTTTTTAGAAAACGCAACTCTGGTACTTTCGAAAACCACTTTTTTATCGTTATTCCTTAGCAGTGAAGTCATTTGAAATTTTGTTAAAAGTAGTAACAAGTTATTATTAGAGTTATTTTTGGTAGTTAACGATGGGCAAATATAAATCTTGTCACGTCAGCAACCGAAAAATCATTATTCGGATGCACCAAAATGGAAGATCGTGTCGACAAATCGCAGCTACCTTGAAAGTTTCTAAAACCAATGTTAGTAATGCTCTTCAGTATTTAAAAAAAATTCAACTTCAGAAAAGGAGCAACGCAAACAAAGAAGCCGCATTGCTATTGATCGAGAATATACTCTCATTTTCCGGGATAAAAAAAATCCCCATAATCTGCAAACGTGGTACGATTGACTATCTACGGCGAAAATGAAGTAGCACCATCCGTAGACCCTATTTAGACACGTTTGCGTAAAGCCGGACTTTTTGGAAGGATTTCACGGAAAAAGTCTCTATTAGGGGTCGTCCATAAACTACGTTACTGATTTTCCGGTTTTTTTTACCCCCCTCCCCCTGCGTTACTTTTCGTAGTGCTTTTCAAAACCCCTCCCCCCCATAAAGTAACGTGACATATGAAATTAATTTATTCGAATGATTATATATTTTGACTAGCTCTGACAATTTTCACTAGTATTAGTGACTAGTATGACTTGATACATTAAAGGAACAATTGAAAAAAAATCAATAATTAATATCATCTGTAAAAGCTATTCCATCTGCGATCCAAAATTCGATGCTCTCAATCACTGGGATAGAAGAAGCTGGTAGCTTTGTTGAGGATTCTTCAAAATAGAATTTTTCATCGGATTCTATGTCGACCCATTCAGGTGAATCCTCATTTCTAACGCAAAGAAATTCACCTGGTCTTTGACAGAGTACCCTTAAAGGCTGCACCCGAGCTGAACCAAGTTCTGTGTTTTTGTGCAAATGCTTTCTGAAAATTGATTTATTTAAATAGTATTTTTTAGTCCGATTTATTGTAAACGATATAATACAAACTTCTGGCAATTCATAGAAGTTTTAAAAACGAAATACAAGCCGCAGGTAGGACACGACCTTGAACCGATTTCTTCTTTCTGAGAAGGACAGTACATGTCATACGGTATCTCCTTTGATCAAGAACATTCAGGCCTTAACGTCAAAGCCTGTCGCAAAAGCAAAGACCCAAATTAATTAAAAATTTTTGAAATGATTGTGTTATTAATTAGAGGTTTTTCGTCGATTTTTTTAATTTTTAGTAACGTTACAATATCTAAACACCTCCCCCCCTACCGTTACTTATCGTAGTGCATTTCAAAACCCCTCCCCACCCCTAAATTGGTAACGTAGTTTATGGACGACCCCTTATCTGAACGCAACCGTAAGAAGAGGGTTGAGTTCGCTAAAAAGTATAGTCATTGGGGAACAAAAGAGTGGAAGAGAGTATTGTTTTCAGGCGAAACTAAAATAAATAAATTGTCACCCGATGGAAAAAAAATTATGTCCGTATTCGAATGAAAATATGCCTGTAACTTACATATTTCAGCAGAACTATGACACGGAGATAATTAATTTGCTTGAATCAAGCAAATGTTTTGCTTAAAACCAATTCAGCAAAACTTTGCTCAATCACAGTGTGATTTAAAAAAAAAAATTGCTAAATTGTAATCTCTTCTAATATATTTAATAACGTTTGTTCGTGTGTTTAGAAGAAATGTGCTTGAATTTAGTAAAAATTTACTATTCCAGTTTATGTCAACTTAGCAAATATTTGCATGAGTTTAGTAAAATTTTGCTATTTGAGCTTATAATAACTTGAATTTAATCAAAATTTTGCTAAGTTATTACAAACTGCAAAAGCAAATTTCTATTTAATTCAAGCAAATACAGTGGAATTTACTTGTAACGACCTCGGTTATAACAACATTTCTGCTTTAACGTCGTATTATTGAAGTCCGCATTTTGTAATTTATCATTCCTTAGGAACTGCGTTCGCTTTTAACGTCGGTGGATATAACGACGAGTTCGCATATAACGACGCAGTTTTCATAAAATATAATAAATATTTTTACATATAGCGACGACGAAAGCAATTTTCAATTTCAATTTATTGAGACTTTTTTTTTTTTAATAATGACAAAAGTGTAATACGGTACAATGTTTTATGCTATACATATTAAAGTTTTTAGACTATAATGTTTTATCTAAAATTTATATGACTAAACAAGGGATACAAGCTTCTTGCTTCGATATAATAGTTGATTACAACAGGATTGCTGTTAGCGTTTGTTTGAATTAGACTTTATGAGTTTTGCTCAATACTCAAAATTGGCTTTTGGAGAAAATAGTTTCCGTAACTTAAAGCTAACTATATACATTTGTTTTCTTAAAAATAAATAACCAACCAACAATAAAATACAAAAAGACGTATTTTTACTAAAATATCGTTAAGGGGAAATTTAACTATATGATTGACACACTTATATGAAAAATCTTTAAAGTAAATTAAAATATTAAATTATTATGTACTATCAATATAAATCAATATAATTAAAGTATAATATAATGTTAGCCTCTATGCGTATTAGGAGAAGTATTGTTATAAAAATTGGGCAGAGATAGGGCCACCGATGAATTATCCAGATGGGTGATACCCACAGGGGACAAATAGCTCGAGTCGGACCAATTAAAATCTAATTCCCGTCTATAGATATCATTCATGAGAATGTTTTGGTGATATTCTAAACTGTTTATAAATTTTTTTTGAAGCTGCAAAGCATATTGGCAAAGAGGAGTTATGAGGGCTTTTCTATAAATGTAATTATTAGAGAATCTCTTCGTTCTTGTTTCAAAATTTCTGTCGATACAAAGTCTAAGGACCTTTCTTTCTACTATTTCTAATTCCCTGGCAACCGTTGGCGAGATCGTAAACCAGATTGGGAATGCATATAAGAGGGAAGAGCGAATACTCACTTTGTAAATAAGAAGTTTTGTTTTTTCACTTAAAGATTTACTGTGAAACAATCTTGAAATACGGCTTTTATTTTGTTAGGTTTTTTAATGACAAGTCTGGCATGCTCATTGAATTTAAAGAGTTTATTAAAAGTGATGCCCAAATATTTTATACTATTATTAAAAGGAATATTTGCCCCGCTAAGAGTAAGAGTAAGAGTAAGACATTTGCTTTGAGGGACAACTTTTTTGCTACATTTACCAGAGGCGTTTCTGATGCAAATGGCTTGAGATTTAGAGGTGTTAATGTTAATTCCCCAACTAAGATAGTAAATGTTAATAATATTTAAGTGATGATTGACTGAATGCAGTGTATCAATTGGGGATTTGTTATGGGCGTATATTAAGGAGTCATCGGCATAAAGGATGCTTTTGCTGTCATTTATCTCATGTGGAAAGTCATGTATAAGGATATTATACAGGAATGGAGCAAGTATGGCCCCTTGAGGGACTCCACTTTTAATTAGACCTATTTCTGAATTAACTTCATTAAGATGAATTTTAAAAGTCCTATCGGAAAGAAAACTAAATAAAATTTTTATAATAAAAGGATCGAAACCAATGTTTATTAATTTGTATAAAATACCTTTATGAAAAGCTCTATCGAAGGCTTTTTCAATGTCAAGAGATACTATGACGGTGCAGGATTGTTCTCTTAAGTTACATACGATATCGTCATGAAGTTTGAGAAGAGCATTAACAGTCGAATGACCTTTCTTAAAACCAAATTGTTGGTTAGGAATATAATCAAAATTTATGTTTTCGTCCATTTTTAGCTTAATAACTTTTTCAAGTAGTTTTCCAAAATTAGATAACAAGGATATTGGTCTAAAGTTATTTAATTCGAAGGATCGTGGTTTTTTCTTTATAGGAATAATATAAGCAGATTTCCATTTTAGAGGGAAATAACCATTATTAATACAATTGTTAAAGATAATTGAAAGAACCGTGAATACTGAACTAGGAAGTTTTTTGATTATGTAATTTGAAATTAAGTCCGGACCAGCTGATTTTTTTGAATTTGATAATTTAACTATATTTTCAAGGTTTTCAGGGTTAGTAAAATGAGTATTCGGGTAATTTTGAATCGATGTAAAGTTGCTGTTAAAAATAAAAATAGGATTGTGACAATTTGAAAGAACTCTATCAATAGAGGAATCTATAAGTTCAAAATTAGCTGTGTCGGGGATATTCTCTCTGTAGATGTCTGTGTACCAATTTTTTAAAGCATCTGCAATTTGATAACTGTCTCAGATGATGATATTATCTAAGAGGATTTTGCTACAGAATTTATTATTGTCTTTTTTTAAAAATTTGAAGAGTTTGTAACGGAGGCGAAAATTTGGAGTCAACATGGACGTTAAAATTCAAAAATGAATTTTAAATTTCAAAATTTTAACATTTTGGTTGTTGTGGAGCGGTGCTACCATCTCTGCGAGAGGGCGGCCCTTTGCATTTAGTTTGAGGGCGCCTTTTTACAGCGCCCCTGGTTCTCGATGACCAGTATTTATAAGGCCGCTCACTCACAGAGGTGGTACCATCGCCCCGGTCCAGTGACCCGCGGACACTAGGTTGGCCACGGCTGCACGTGCTAGTTAGCCATTGCTAGCAGTTCGGTGAGATGTGGGGTGGGGTCTTGTGGCCGTCCACGTGTACCCTTGCCGTACAAATGTCACGTGCATAAGTCATCGCACGTCGGTGATTCCAAATAAAGAATACCAAAAAAATTTTTCTCTGAAACTAGAAAATATCAATCAAGTAAAACAAATATAAAAAGAATAAAGGAAACCGTTTGGGCACCCCTGGCCCAATCATCCAACACCTTCTCGTTGAGCTCTGGTGGACGAGCTCGGCCCACACTTTTCCCACCCTTCCGTGAGGGTTCAGGGGCTAAATATCTTGGAAACCCTCCCAAAAGCAAACATCTTCTCCCCCTGACCAAATAAAAAACTTTAGTGTTTCATTTTATAACAGAGTTTAATTTAAGTTTAAGTATAGTTAAATTTTAAGTTTTAAAAAGATGTGTCTGTAAATATATGTAGCGTTAGAATATTTGCTGTTAATAAGTAATTATTACTATTATTGAATATCTTTTTTTTTCTTTTAATTTAAAGTTATGGTAAATTTAGTATTATTTTACAGTCTAATTTTATTGTTTTATGTTATTAGCACTCCTCTTTAAGTTAATTAAATCAAAATTAAAACTATTGTTTCTAAATCTAGCATTTTACAGTGATTCAAATATTTTTTTTTTTTTTTTTTTTCCTTTTTGTTGTTGTTTGTTTTTATAATGTTATTTTAAGAAGTTTACAGGTTGATTTTCTTCATTAGTTTTTATCAAAAATACATTTCTTCAAATAAGATTTCTTCGCTATCGTCTCAATTATAATTATAATCAAAACATAAATGTATGAATGTTCTTCTTAGTTTGTGTGGTGTGTTAAATAAATATATATAATCAAATATGGATAAAATAAAGTATTGTATGTCACTGTATATAATATAGTTACATTAAAATCTATTTTAATCAACGTTTGTCAATTTATACAAAATTTTACTCTTTGAATAGTTTTTGTTTAACAGCATAAATTATTTAGTGTTGATTTAAGAAAAATAAATCAAATTTTTGTTTTATGCAAACAGAACACAATAATTTTAAGACAATAGTTATATATAGATAGCCATTAATTCAATCAGGCTGACAATCTTTTAATGAAATAAATCAAGAGTACGAAAAAACGAGTGCAATAAATACCAATCACCAAACGCACGTTTTTGTCGGTAATTAACAATATCTCGGATTGTTTATACATGTTTGTATATAATTTATTCTTACATGCTGACATACAATTCATTTTATAAGAGAGGCTTCTTTTTAAAAGTGTTGTTAAATAAAAGAAAAGGTGTATATGCTAATTGCAAATTTCTTCTGAGCTTTTAGAAGTCAGCATCTAGCGTAAAAACGTTGTCCAAACGGTTGGTTGTAACGCCCCACTTCTGATATTCACCCATTTTCTTTTCAAAAAAATTTGTCTTACCATCCAAAGAAATCAACTCCATAAAACTGAAGGGATTTAGTGTATTGTAATTCTTGTCAACCCCCAGCTCGTTCAACAAACGGTCGGCAACGAATTCAATATATTCTGACATCAGCTTGCAATTCATGCCACTAATATGTTTTAACAAATTCTGCTGTAAAAAAAATCACTTGCTGTCCGACCTGCGATTGATCGCGCAGCTGACTGCGATGTCATGCAAGCTGCGCTGCAACTTTGCAATAATGCAATTAGGCAAATAGCGAACGTAAAACGATTGCAAAAGATAATTTTTTTACGGAATTCCAGACTAGCAAATTTGAATTTTTGTCTCTTGCTGCGACGTAATGACGACGGAGTCTTCGATTTTCCAGTTTACTCCTCGAGCAGCAGCTGACTTTGTTCTTTGTTTTGCAAATTATTTTATTTAATTCTGGTTTGACTGCAATTTATCTAGTTTTGTCTATTTGTAAACATTCTTTGCACAGCTTAGCATAAAGATTTTTCTTTTTAGCTACTTGTTTTTCTGTTGAGTATTTAAGCGCAGACATAAAACAAGACCAACCACAATGGAAATTAAAACTCGTTCACCAGCACGAACTTCTTCTCTACCGCGTGTTTTTTTCCGAATCTCTATGCCCTTTGTCACACAAGTAGATTTCTTCTCAGCGTTTGCACTATGCAAGTGTATGATACAATTTTGTAACTCATACCCGCTGTGTGACACAATGACTACGGCAAAACGGGTTGCAAACAAACAGTCATGATTTTCAAAGGTGGAAATAGTGTCAGTTGTCATGTTTGACAACGTGTCAACTGTCACATTTGCCAAGTTTAGAAATGTGTCAGCTGTCAAACAGCAAAGTGTCAGCTGCCAAATTAAAATCCGTCAGCGGTCAAACAGCAAATTGTCAGTCCACACTTTGACACCGTTGCGAGTTAGGGTCGTTCACGATGCTGTGCACCTGAGATTACCTTGTGTATCTGAACCAAATAAAAGGTTTTATCGATGGTATGTTCACGCTAAGTGGTAAAGAGTGAAAATGTTATACCACAATGATATGACAAATACACCACATCGTGAACAACCCCAACACGCAAATGGTGAGATTTGGTGCCGTTACAAGTTCTTTATATGCAAATGGGCCAGGTTGGATTTTTGAAAGTTTTTGATTGAGTAATGTAGCTTGATGTGCATTAACCTGATTTTTGATCATGATGTTTAATAATTTTATTTGAGTTGAGATAAGATTGTATTCATTACTTTTACGATTGAAGTTTCGATGGTAAATTTTTTTCAAGTTTTTTTGCCATTGATGCTTTAGTTTGTAGAGGTTTTTAATATTATTTGGAAGAAGAAGAAAATGGTTATCTTTAAGTACTATTTGTTCTGTGTGATCTTTGGTTACAGAGAGAATTGAGGTTGTAAGGATGTCTATTGACTGATCAATTTCAGAGTTTGACAGATTTCTGATAAAAGGGGGAGTAATGTTTTCTATAGTTAAATTTAAATCTTCACGAAAGCTGTCCCAGTTAGTGTTTTTATAAGAGGTGAGAGTTCTAGGAGTATTTATTATAAAGTCAAGATTAGGAACTTTAATTTTGAGGTATAAAGGAAAATGGTCTGAGAAGGAAGGCAGACTTGAAACTGAAAAATTTATATTTATGAGGTCAATCAGATTTGAGCTTACAATAAAATGACCAAGAAAGGATGATCCGTTTGGGTATGAGGGGCTTTCGTCACAGAGTCTATGAAAGTCAAGAGCTGAATTCTGAACCCAATTATTTAGAGTCTTTCCATTTATATTATCAAATAAGTCTCCCCACGCCATGTTTTTCGCATTGAAATCGCCTCCAAAAACAGTGCCATCAAAATCACGGGAGAAATTTTTGATTAAAGAGAGAGCGTGAAACATTCTTAAAGTTGGTGCAAAGGAAGGAAAATATATGCTTCCTAGTAAAATTTTTTTGGAACCGAGTCTACAGTTATATAAATCATTATAAAAACATTTGGAAAGTTTAAATCTGGAATAGTAATAGGAGTATATTTCATGTGAGATTTAATTAAAATACCAATACCAGGAGGTGAGCAGTGGTGAATAAAATTATAATTGTCCATGTTGATTTTGTTCTTGAATGAGATATGTGTTTCTTGTATGAACGCTATATCGATTCGATTTCGATTCAGAGTTGAAAGTAAATCAACTTTCCGACTTTTATTTATCAAAGATCTGACATTATAAGTGAGAAAGGAAAGTGAATTATGGACCATAACACATGAGGACTTCTTTGAGAAGCAAAGTATACTCGGATTTTGCATCTTCTATTGGCAGTGATTTATAAGTAAAAATGAATTTTTTAATTTTTTCTTCTAGAGAAGTTAAGGTGGGAACCTGGAAATAGCAGGCTAAATTAAGGAATTCTTCAATGAGAGGAGGAGGTCTTTTAGTCAAGGAGACTTTAGAATTAGGTGTATCAGAATAAAAATTACTAGCGTAAGATTTACCAGGTGTTAAATGAGAAAAGGAACGTGTCGCTGAGGCAACATTTTTTTCAGCTGTAAACATTCTTTTTTTGTTTTCAAATAGTAACTCTTTTTTCTTCTTAAGATATGATTTGTAAGTTGAGCAACCTCTATAGTTGGAGGGATGTCCAAACTGTTTACAATTAACACAAAATGGCTCGGCCTGGTCTTGAAGTAGTCTAGCACACATTCCTGGTTCGTGATCTTCATTGCACTTAACACATGCAAATTTTTTGTTACAATTTTTTGCCGAGTGGCCCCAGGATTGACATCGTTTACATTGCATAATTTTGTTTTTGGATCTGGGCGCTTCCCAGGTGACCACTTGATTTAAAATGAATTTAATACGATTTATGTTTTTAATTTCGCCACCTGGAACTAACGTGACCAAGAAGAGGCTGGTTTCAATATTGTTAAGTTTTGAATTACGCGTATAAAATTTAGAGATATTCGCAACAACGTTTGGTACCTGACTATCTATGTCATTTTTAATATCATTAAGATCGGTTTTATAGAAAAGCCCCCTTAATATCAATGAAGGCTGCCTAAGCTCTGGCGGTGTAAAAGAATAAGATTGAATTCCCTTACTTTTTAATAGCTCCATCATCTCATTATGTACTGAGAGCTCTTTAAAAAATATTTTGGATTTAAATTTGTTTACATTAACTACTTTAAATTCTATTTTAGGGATCTTAGTATTTAATTGGCTAATCAATTTATTAACATCTAAATTAAATAAGAAAATTGGTGGACAAAATTTTGTAGTCTTCGGAAGTGGCCCTGGAAATCTACCCGTTTTATGATTAACATTAACATTAGAAGCATTAACATTAGAAACATTAACATTAGGTGTATTAACAATAGGAGCATTTACTATATTATTATTGTTAGAAATATTATCAAAAGTTAAATCGGCCAACAACTCAAACCTGTTTTGTGAAGCTGTATTTGGGATCTTCGATGATTTGGCAATACCAGAATTCGTCCTTTTTATGCGTTTTTGGCTTCTAAGAGAAGAGTCCTCTTCTGCAGCATTTAAAGTTCCCGGAGTCGGCGAATCAGTAAAATCCATAGATTGCTCAGGAGTGGGGTTTAGCTCAGAAGGCGTGGATTGCAACATGATATTAACAGGACAAGCAGCAGTAGTAGCGGGAGTCAGATGGACGCTAGCGACCGAAGGTGTACCGTTAGCTGCACAAGCAAAAGACGGACGGAGAGCATCAGCAACATACACAAAAGAAGCAGGAGGATGAGAACAGTTAGCAACATCAGAAAGAGCTGTTGTATCAGGAGGTGAGCAGTTAACAGCATTAGCAGCAGTCACACGGTCAGCATCAGCAGCTGAAACAGCTGGTCTGGTCGGAGTCTTGTCCGGAGGCTTTTTTGTTTTGCGGGAAGAAAGTCCGCTTTGTTTGGACTTAAAGTCCATGCGGTGAAGCTCGTACGGCTTTATATTCGGATTCTTTTTTTTTAACAGCAACTAATAGCGATGTACAGCAATAAATAATTAGATATTTTTTGATAGATTTGATTAATGTGATTTTAAAATTTTTTCACAATTATTTTTTTTTATTAAAAAAATTTGAGAAGAAAAAACAGTCTGCTCTGTTCAAAAAATTCAAACGAACCCGACGACGAAAGCAAGTTGAGACTAGATTTGCTTACTTATGAATTTTTTTTTATATGTGAACAAACAATATTCACTGAACATATTTGCAATTTTTGCTTTGTTGAAAGGGAAATAACCGTATAAAATTCATTGACAACAAAACTGCATAGCTTCATTTGCGCATGTGATTTTGCTCAGTATACATTTGTTCCTTCAAATGCATGATTGATTTTTTACTGTGTTCAAAAGGCCTCCACAAACTAAACGTAACGTGTTCATCATTGAAGAAAATTCTGCAATAATCTGTCGGCTTCTTCAATATCCATCATATGGAAACATAGGAAATATATAAGGATCACACATCCTCAAAATGTAAAAAATCCAAAAATCGCGATATATACCACTAACCGATCATATTTTACAAGAAAAATCCAATGATTTAGTTAAAATTCTAGGGAAAACGAATTTTTCTTGTTTAAAAAGTTTGATTTACCATTTTCGATAGCGACACTGCATTGTTAACTGCAAGTTTTCAAGTGAAGCAGGTGATGCATCCCAAGGTGACTACAGAATTTTTCCCAAAACTTCGAGATGGCTATTAGGACTCAGAAAAAATGTATAATGCTGATGAAAAAAGGTTCTTCTTTAAACTCATGCCCGATAGAATTTTAAAATTTTAAGGTAAAAAGTGTATAGGAGGAAAAGTTTTGAAGGTTCGTGTTACAGTTTTGGTTGCTGCAAACATGGATGAAAGTTTGAAAAGGAAAATATTTTTTATCAGAAAGTCAAAGAAACAAAAAACTTATTGTATTTATTTACCCTTAGTTTTAAGTTTGTTTTTTACTATTGATAATTAATTTTTTTCTTTATAATAAATGAATTAAGCTAACAATGAACAAAAAAAAAATTATGTGTGCATATAACGACATGCGGTTGTAACGACAAATTATTCCGGTCCCTTCAGGGTCGTTATAACCGAATTCCACTGTATTTGCTAAGTTATTATAAGCTCAAATAGCAAATTTTTACTAAACTCATGCAAATATTTGCTAAGTTGATATAAACTGAAATAGTAAATTTTTACTAAATTCAAGCAAATTTCTTCTAAAAACACGAACAAATGTTTATTCTTAATGAAGAAAGTAAGGCGACGATTGGTTAACAACTGCGATGGTCGAGTGAATAAGCCCATGCACTTACGCTCACGCGGCCGAGGTTCAAATCTCCAGATTGTGGTAGTTTTTAAAATTTATTTAACACTAATAATTATTTCACTTCAAAAATATGCTAGATTTCAGCAAACACTAATTATCCTTATTATTCTCTTATTATTTTTATTAATAAACATAAAAAGGGATTCGCAATAGACCTATAGGCTCCAGTGGAAGCGCCGGTAGCGGTGCAACAACCCTATTTACCTAACCTAGATCCCCCTGCAATACAATTTTGTTCATGTCTTGGTCCAAGGAATTAACCAGCGCCTGATTGAAATGTTAATCTGGCACACCCTGTATATAGTGACCACTACTGGAACCCATATCACATGCATACCAAGTTTCACTATCAAAACGTGAAAATCTCAGGAATTAAAATGATTTCTGAGAAGTGGACTTCTTTTAGTTTGTAGATGATAGCGAAAATTTGGGTTGTATGGGAGGTACCATGCCCCTTATCCAATCGACACCAAACTTTACAGGAACACTCTCAAGGTGTTGCTTCAGTTTTCGGCATAAGACTTGTAGGTTCAGTTCTCGATCATTTGTGTTCAAACATTTAACAGCAAGCACAACACAATTGCTCCTAAGAAGTCCTTTAAACTCCCGAAATGGTCAGTTGGAGTTTTGTTTTTTTTAGTCAGAGTCTGTAAGATTGATTATATTGAATTATTCTACATATTTTAATATAAGATAAGTGCTGCGCTTTTTATTAGTAGGGAAAGAATGTTTATATAACTTTGTTCTCTATTTTTTGCATCTTGTAAGTTTTTTGGTTTGAGCTCATATTTCATAAATTGTTTTTTGCAATACTTTTTCTATTTCGTTCAAGGCCAAAACTGAAAGGAACTACTTTTGCTTAACATAATATTAAACTACTAGAGCGTTCAAGGTGCTGTCGGTATCCAAGTGACGGCACCATCACTTTTCAAATGCATGACATTTTTAACGTGTGGAAACTTTAACATGAACACACCATAAATGCCAGATCGATCTGTCAATGCATAGTGACGTTAAAGTATTTTAAATTAAACAACTTTTGGTATTGTATGGGTTAAAATGTTAAATGGGTAAAGAAGAATTGCGTGTCTTGATTAAGAATTGCTTTTTGCGTAACAAAAGTGCGAAAGAAAAAAAGAAGAGCTCAATAAATATCATGCTCCGTCGTATTTAACAGTAAAATATTGTATTGCCGAGCTCAGAAGAGGTTGAATCATCACAAAAGATGAACACGCCGGGAGAGCGCCAACACCAGTGACCACTCCAGAACGTATTGGAAAATCCACGATTTCGTATTGGACAATCCGAAAGTGAAAGTGCGTGAGAAAGCTACAACCGTGGGCATATCAAATGGGTTGGTGACTTCAATTTGACATGAACATTTGGGTATGAAAAAGCTGACTAAAGTGGCATTTTGTTCATAGACTATTTGGGAAAAAGAAAAACAATCAACAGCGACTATAACTGAAAATTATTGAACCGATTAAAGAACAAAATCGCAAACAAACGGCCCCATTTAACGAAGAAAAAATCATCTTTTTGCAAGACAATGCTTCAGCTCACAAATCGTTCGAAACCATGGCCAAATTGCACAAGTTACGCTTCAAACTGCTTCCTCATCACAAATATTCTCCAGATTTGGTCAGGGGCGTACCGAGGCCATTTTGATTGGGGGGTATCAATGTATTTAGGCCGATTGGATGCTCTTAAGTCCCGACTTTTTTAAATACCATATAGTTGAATTATATAAAGTTACTCATACGTTCAATAAATATAAATAAATCTTAAGTGGTCTTTTTAATTTGAATGGCTAAGAAAAACACTCTGTAATGATGAAAAAAGAATTTGTGTATATCAAAATACATATAATTAAGTATGTTTTGAACTTTTTTTGGTTTGGCCTTTTATCTGCTCTCTTTCGCAGCTTTTCGCAATTTGGACATCATTTTTCGAATCCAAAAAGGTGGCAACGATTTCTCAGCTTTTACAACAGGTAATTGAAAATTTTTTTAGTTCATCTAATAGATAATACTTGAAACTATAAGATTACGTATAATCAGCCAACTAAACCTCATAACTGTATTTGGCGCCATTTTCAAAATAAAAATTGAAAAATTAACCTATTTTTTTACATTTCTAACGCTCTAAAAATTCGAGTTTAAGGTTTTAATAGATGATTGTAGGTAATAATCTTAGAGATTTTACAATAATAAATATAATGCAAAACAGTTTCAGCTGCATATAGTAACATTTTTCAATCTTTCGATCTTTTTCAAGTGAAGAAGACCAATTAAAGGCAGTTTTCATATCGTTCCCTCTATCAAAGAAAATAAAAGAAAAGTATTTCAACATTATCGAATCAGCATTTAAAAATTTATTTTCGTTTTTGTTTTAAAAATTCATAGTTTTTTCGTGTTTCTTTTATTTGTTTGTTTTATGTGTTCTGTTTTTTATTTATAGAAAATAAACAGGGCTTTCAATTTTTTTTACATTTTTTCTTTTAATTGTTTAAATTAATTTAAAAAAATAGGGGTTTAAATATTAATTCTTCTTTTTTTTTAGGTAGCCCATTGCTGCAATATTCTCTAAGTTAATGGGACTAGGTCCTTTTCCGATGAAAGTATTAATAAGTCATTAAGACGTGAGTCACTTTTCGTGGTTCTTAGCTAATTTTTTACTAATTTTATTTTGCTGAACATTCTCTCATTTCCTGAAACAGTAACCGCCACAGCAAACGCGACATTTTGTTAACTACAGGAAGAGATTTTTTATTGCATTCTGAAACATTACCTGTATCCGATAGAGTTTCTACGCCTTCGATGGATCATAGAATACTTCAAATTCCGCTTTCAATTGAAGTGAATCCAACAAACAATTCTTTGGTAACAATTTTATTGATTCTAGAATTCGCATTTGGGTCAAGTTAGTAGAAGATAGAATTGGATTAAAGAGTTCATACAGAGGCTTTATTGTTTTTAAGCAACTGCTTAATTTACCTCGCATCAGTGAGGTTATCTTATCCAATACAAGTTTAAATTCTCTTCTATAAAAACAGTTCATCCAAAAATAAGCCGCGTTGGTATTGTTATCATCCAAAAGTTTCGGCGCAAGACGACGGCGATGGCGAATTGAGAATTCCTTTTCAGCATCAACATTAAAAGATTTTAACAATGCAACAGAACTACTACTTAAGTTATCCGTACCTTCAGAGTCCGAATATATTTTTTTCTAATGATTAGAAATAAATTTCATAGTATTTTAAATATCCAGTTCAACGGCTTCAAGAGATTCAGTCAGGAGTTTCATTTTTACTAGCACATTTTTCATAAAAACAAGACTTCTAATAAAGTTCACAGAAATGAGTTGGTTTGGTAGCGAATATGCAGCATTTAAGAGTCCACTTGTCAAATTTTTCAGAGCTTTGGGTAATTTCGTTTAGAACATCAACAATGACATAAAGCGATGCTTTTATAATAAATGAATTTTGAATGCAGATGTAAAAATGGTATTCTTTTTGCCATCATCTCGAGTTTAAAGGTAAAACGGACCTTTTTTTCTTGTTTTATTCCACTTATTTTTTCAACTTTATGACAAGGTATTTGTATCAGGGACTATTATTATTAAGCTTTATCAAAAAATTTAAGCATTAATCATTATATTATGATTTTCAAGTTTTTGCTCAGATATAAAATTAGTAATCTGATTTTATCTCTTAAATCTTAAATAAAAATCATTAATATTTTTTTTGGTCAAACAAAAATATCATTTTCGGTTTTTATTTTTGGTCAAGGACACGGTTGCATAATTGGACTAAAAATGGCCCATTTTTCCATTTGGTCCGCTGCTCTCTTTTACATTGCTATTTCCGTACTTTTTTAACAGAATTTATACTATTTTTCTGAAATTTTTCTGCATTTTGTCACAAAGGAACACTGGATTCGTTTACAACAATTCGACGCTGATACGAGTTAAAATGAGTTGGCCGACTGAAGATAATTTAAGGTACGACCGAAAGTGAATTGGCCGACTGAAGATAGTTTTGGGTATGAATTAAAATGAAATAGCCGACTAAAGTTGGTTTTTGTTATGAAAATGGCAATAAAGGTACGACTGGCTTTGATGCGTTCATAATTATTGTTTATAAAAATCAATATTTTAAAAAATTTAAGTAAAAAATAACAATTAGGCCGACTCTAAAAACGTAAGGAGGGTAGTCTACCCCTTACCCCCTGCTAATAACGCCCCTTAATTTAGTTCCAGCGACTATTATCTGTTCCCAAACTTAAAAGGGTGGCTTCAGGGAAGAGGATTTGCGACGAATGAACAGGTTGAATTGGAAACTGAAACGTGTTTCGGAGATCTTGAGAAATCTTACTATTCAAAGGGCATCGCAGTGCTAGAAAATCGTTGGAATAAGTGTGTCGATCTGAAAGTGGACTACGTGGAAGAGTAAACAATATAATTTTGTAAAAAATCGTGTGTGATTTCTTCGTTTAATTTAACTAAATTATTTATTCCAATGTCAAAAAAATTTGCATCAAACCTAATACCTAATTTTAAAGTTTTCAACTCTTGCTACAAAACTCTTAGTTTCTTTAAAATTCATTCCTGAGAGTTCATTTAAATTTGTAATGCTCTTAAAATAATAAATTTGAATTCAATAATCTTTATCTATAAAAAGTTTTTGTCAGATCATTTTGAAAATGTATTTAAATCCGGTTGAAAATTAACTAAAAGCTCTTCCAAAGAATCTGTTTAATACATAAATGTTTCACCTCTAGCATAAAGGGGGCGGGGATAATCGGTTGCTTTTGATTCTTTTAATATGGGTCTCACAATCATTTCTCGGCACTACAATGGCTCGCCCACTTACAGCCCACTTTCAGTTCAAATAGAAATAATGTGCAATTATGCATAGTAAATATCAATTAACTGTTGAAGAACAATTTCGATTCTTTTGATTTATAAGAATCACAAAATCCGTGGTCTAAACAGAACCAATTGATAAAGCTTGTTGATAGCGCCTTAAACTGCTATCGCAATTACACAAAAAAATATAGAAGGCAAGTATTAATGCTGAATGGAAGCTTATAGCTCGCTGGAGCTACTAAAATGCAGCATATTTCTTTACTTAATTAATAAAAGCCATGACTTAACTGACGCGTACAATGACTATGAGCACAGATTGCCAGATCCCAAAAATTGTGTGTGTGTCATGTGTTCAGACCGTTGCGGCACGCGTTAAAAAGGTGTTAACAACATATTCAACCATCTATAGACAAGATGAACACGCACCATTGGCCAACTTAGATCAAGCGCTCTAAAGTAGTCGCAATCAATTCTCAATAAGAAAAATATTTGTGAAGATTATCGAGTGTTTCTCATTTTATTGTTGTTCGCCTTGCTTCTGCAACATTTACATATGGGCTAAAGTGTTGAATTTCTCTTGACTTCAATCGAGGTGTGCATGTTTTCCACTTTCAAATATTCAGCAGTTTGTGGCATTGAGTTTGTGCGCGGCGTCTTAATATCTCACCTTTCAAATGATTTATTAAAACGTCATTAGGGCCCGAACTTAGAGATTGCTGAAGATAGTAATGAAGATACAATAACACCTAAAAATGGGTTCAAGATGCAACTTTTTGCTGTCAGCTATTTGGAAGAAACTAACGAATGTGTAGAAAATGCATTAAGAGGCAGTGTTTCCCAAATGGAAATAACTCAGCGGAATCTATCTGAGGGCGCTGCGAAAGTGTAGGGAACCACATCTGATGGTGCTTTAAATGCATTTAGTATATCATCGCGATGTCTTTTCTGATGGGGGGCACGCTGTTAGTCTTGTTGTAATTTATGTCAGCGTAATTTATTTGAATGTAGCCATAAAATTGAGTTGTCGCCTTTAAAACCAATAGTGCCTCTGTTGTTCTTGGCCAGAGTCAGTCATTTTTCAGGTTTAGAAGAGAGTTGGATTAGATTTCCAAAGTTTGTTTGAATGAAACCTCTGCTGTAGTAATTCGATGGGCTTGTAAACACGAATGCCAGTAATTTATTATGTATAATTTAGTATCTCAAATTTTTTTGTTTGTGATGCATTAAAATTCCACTTTTATGTAAGTGTGTGCATTTGTGAAAACATCTTTGTTAGTTTGAGATCGGTTAATAAAAGTGGAGTGATTAAAAATATTGGCCGTTATAAAAAGCAATGAAAATTCAGTCAAGTTTGAATCCGTTTGATTAAGTGTTGACACTTTGAGGTGAATCATTTTTATTCCAGACGTTAACTTGTCGATATGCAGCTGATAAGACACAATAAGTTCGAAATTTATGAGTTCGACTGCAAGCAGCTTTCAAATAAGAGATTGTAGAATAAATTGAATGTTGTAACAACTTTTGGCCAAAAGTCTTAGGGCTTAGACTAATGAAAGTATCGTGTGCGTTCATTTCCCTGACGGTTAGTTTTAAATGACAATCAATCAATGGAAAAAAATTTGTTGTGCACACATCAATTGTTACAGTTAGAAATTGAGCTGAATTGTTAATTATCATTCCCAATTATTAATCTAATCAAAGTATTTTCATCATTACTGGACTTATAATTGCAAAGAATAGATTTTGGAGAAAAGTGACAAAGATTTAAAGCCTTAAAGTCTTAATTAAATCAAGCAGTTTTTATTGTTTTTTTTGCCCTATTTAATTATGTTACAAAAATCATTTACTTCTACCTAATTTATAAAGAAAATGATGGTTAACCAAACAAAGATAATCAGATTCTTACACCTACACACAAGCTTAAACTGCTGCATTATATTTGTTTGGTTTTCGCCTGCACCCTCGGGAACCCAATGGATTTTATCTTTCCAAAATCATCCCCACGTCATAACAGCAAGCAATATTGACGGCGAAGCATATGAAATGTATCACTGCTAATATCCCATAAATCGTTATCTTTATGGAATTTTTATGGGCAATCTCCTCGAGGCACACACACCAAACTAATACACAGTTCCGTTGCAATTCTTCCCACCTTTATGCGAAATTGCCAGGAAATAAGATGTAGCAAAGAAAACGTCAATGAATTTAAGACATTGTGTGAATGAAATTTACACAACATGAACGGGAAGATCAAGAGACAAGAATTTTATTCCGAAAATGAAAAAAAAAATGTATATATAAAAACGAGTCAGACGCCTTCAACAACCTAGCAGCTGCACAATCTCTGTGTAACTTCTGAGCTATCGGTGTCCGCTGCGGTTTTCTCTATTTTTCGTCCCTGATTTTTTTATCTGTTTTCATCACAGTTTTACCAAAGTTGCTGATGTAATAATTTGTAAGATAAAAAAGGATTTCTTATGAGCATCACCATTTGCTTAATGGAATCCTGCGCACACAAAAAGCAAAATGCTTGGGGTGGTTACGCGGTGGAATGCTGCTTCGATACTCGGCGAGGTTATTTCTCATAAGCGTTTTATAAATGCCAGTGTGAATGTACATAGTAAACATTCTATACTGGATTAGATTCCACTTGAGTTTGCTTCCACTATATTAACTATTGTAAATTGCACAATTTCAAAACAAAGCATTTGGAAAATATAGTTTGGAGCATCTTGAAATGTTGCTGCTGAAAAATTATCAACTTGAAAAGTTAGATATCTGTTTGAGTTTCTTCTTCCTAGTGAATTTATAACGTCTTCGAACTTAGCTAGCTTTACTTTAAAGGAGAATTGAAAAAACTTCCTGTCTGGGCTGGATTTGAACCCGGGCTACCGCGGTTCTTTTGCTTAGGGGCCACGCACTCTACCCACTAGGCTACGGTCGCCACTGAAAAATATCTACTATTCCCAAACTGTTTGAGAAATGATTGGTCTAAAATAGGTTAATATTCTTGGTGAAGATACTCATATCACCGCTTCAGCATGGTTTTTTCCAGGAAGGTCAACCACTACCAACTTAGTAATTTTTTCTAAATATATTTTAAATTGTTTTGAAAATGGACATCAATGTGATGTTATTTTCACCGCTTTTTTAAAAGCTTTTGACAGAGTTAATCATAACTTGCTTAAGCCCGTATGATACTTCATTGTGTTGTCCAATTTTTATTCATTGAAAATGAAACTAGAGCAGTTGAAATAGAGCTAAAGCTAAAATTCAAGAAGTTAAAGTGTATACGCATATAGTACGAATTGGACGAAAATACGTGCGACGGACAGCATTTTCAATGCATTGCTTTTGACGTTTCTCTCAATTCGTTCGTCGTTAAGTTTCGATCAGTTTCGATCAAATATTAAGTGTCAAAAACAAGCTTGAGCTATTTCTTCCGCAGCCAAGACGAACAGAGAGATAAAATAGTCACGATGTAGAAAAGTGGCACGATGCATGTTTTCTTCCTTTTCCAACAATATATATCTGTCTAGCTCACGCGCCACTTGTTTTCAGATTTTGAAATTGGACAAAACAATGAAGTATCATACGGGCTTTATTAAGAAACTAGAACTAATTGGATTTCATTCCAATATTTTAAAGAGGTTTGAATTATATCTTATAGCTCGGACACAATTTGTTCGAATAAATAATGTTCTGTCAAATGCTGCAACTGTTTCCTCTGGGGTTCCGCAGGGCAGTCACCTGGGACCTTTACTGTCACTCTTATTCGTAAACGACATTCCTAAAATAATATCTTTCTCTCAGTGTTTAATGCATACCGATGACATAAAGATTTTTTTCTGCCATAAAAGACATTCATGATAGTTTAAATATGGAGAGAGATTTGATACAATTATCTACGTGGTGCAGCGACAATTTATTGTCGCTTAACATATCAAAATGATAAAATTTGACATTATGTCGTATCTCTTCACCTGTCTTTTTTGAATATAGGCTTGGAAATATGACGTTATCAAGAATCACTGAGAAGAAAGATCTAGGAGTTATATTAGACAGGAAACTTAGTTTTTCAAGGCACATAGACTACATTGTAGCTAAAGCCAATGCTATGTTAGGTTTCATAATCAGGAACTCCAAAAACCTTTCAGATCCTTTTTCTTTAAAATCTTTAGTTTTTGCCTGTGTCAGATCTATATTAGAATATTGCTGCATAATATTTGACCTCTTTTACTCATTTGATTCGAACAGAATTGAAAGAATTCAGAAACTATTCACTAGATTTGCAATAAGTCGCTTAGGTTGGAATATTGAAATGCCCTCTTATAATGTAAGAAGGCCTCTTCTTGGTATTCATTCTTTAGAAATTCATCATGTTTGTAAGAGATTTAATATGCTTCAATATTAATTGCTCTTCTCTACTTTTTCAAATACCTTTTCATGTACCTTCGCGTGGCCTAAGGTCTCAAATTCTATTTAATGAGCCTTTTCATAGAGATAATAACAGTCGAAATGAACCAATCACTCGTTGCTTAAGACTGGCAAACTCTGTGAGCCGAAATATAGACTTTAATCTAAACTTAAGTATGAGTGCTTTCAAAAACAATTTGCTCATGTATCTTAATAGTATAGGTAATAACTCTAGAGAACTATCGTTAATACTATAAATTAGTCTATAAGAAACTGAAAGATTTAGCTCTTTAAGTAGTCAGTAAGAGAATTATACTCTGTTTGATGAATTAATATATAAATAAATAAATAAATTGACTAGATCATCTAGACCGATTTTGGTTTGTCAATCGGACCTGATGTCAAAGGTTTTGCCAAAGTCCTTCTATATAATCTCCAGACCATTTTGCGAATGTTAGTTGGGGGGATTGTTTTAGGAGACATATCGTGTAAATTGTACTCAATGTAACGATGGTCGGAGTAGGGGTGTTCTTCTGACACCTTCCAACCACCAATTATGTCAAAGATGAAGTCTGAGACTAAGGTTATGTCCAGAACTTCTCTTCTATTTTTGGTAATAAAAGTGGGTTCTTTACCACAATTACAAATATACAGGTTTTATCAAAATGATAATAAAACAACAGGCAACTGCTATAAAAATCGTTTGTGATGGTACATAGCGAAAAAGTATATCAGCACGTTCTTTGTTTGGAGATGAAAACGTAGTAAGAGTTCTACTGACAGTTACGAAAACGGTTGTTGTGTAGAAGAATTCACTAAATAGAGAGAAAAAAATAACTGAAAGAAGAACGAAAAGGTTGTGTTCTAGAAATATATTAGTTATAGGGAGCGGTTCGTTATATAGAAGTTTATTAGAGGGAAGATTGACTGTAGAAATTATCAAAAAATGCAAATTATTTGTACTAAATAACAAAAAAAAAAACTGTATTTGTAAATTTTTTGTTTTACTTTAATGCCTTTTTAAAAGCCTATTTCGGTTTCCAAATCAAATCGATGGAAGTTTTTATATGTTTAAAAAAATGTACAATACATTCAATTCTCATTGGCTGATTTATAACTTGTTTATATCCACCAATTCGATAGCTCAGAATAATATCTATAAAACATGGTCGATAAACATGGCTTATTTTAGTTAAATGTTGTTGTTTTTAACTATCGATAGGCCTATCAAAAGAAATAAATATCTACGAATAACAAACAAATATTTAGATTCTATGCATATTCGTCTTCTCAACAGAGTCGTTATTGCTGCTGATCTTAAATAAACATTAAAAACAAATTTTAAAGTTAAATAAACAGCATAATCAATGAGATCAAAGATATATTTGTTGTTGTCGTGTGAATGTATCTGAACTAACAAAAAAGCATCTCCATAACGAGCCCACCGATTTCGAATTTATAACAGGTGTGAAGAACTAATAAGAGCCAAGAAGATATATGATAATTCCAAAATCCAGCATTACAACAACTTTACACAATTCAAAGTTGAGGAAGTTCAGGGGAACAGGTGTCTTAAGCTGTGCAGAAGATATTTGTTTTTTGAAAACAAAGAGGATTGATGTAATCAAGATATGATTTTAAAACTCGAAATAACATGATCATAATGATGAATAACGATGATCAAAAAATGCTAAGTTATGGTGCTAATGAGATAATGAGCCAAATTAATCAAGCTCGCAGATTATATTTTTGACTATCACGTATAACTCACTCTACCGATCCTTTCGGTTACTTTTTTAAACATCGTGCTGTTCAAACCTTCAGCGAATGATACAAGCAAATAATTAATTTTAAACGCAACAAAATTGCTTGCGTCTTTTTTAATTAATGAACGCAATTTGTTAACGTCTACGCCGATGAAGAAGGTGTTTGTTAAATCGAGCACTGGTATGCCTATACTTTGTGATGAGTCGCTGACAAAGTGACGAATGCCTCTTCTACGGTCACTACTTGATTGATCCATACCCAAAATGTGTCAAAGGAAGTAGAACGTGCTGCTCGCATTCCATTCGATTCGCTGACTATGCCAGATCGTAGCGATACGTAGCAAACGAAAGAAAGGTGTATGGAATAGGATTAGAAGAAGTGTCTGCGGTTGTACGAGTACATAACTCATAATGAAGATTGCAATTTCGGCTGCGTTTCTGAGCACATATGAACACGTTCGTCAAAAGTCACATGAAGACTTAATAAATTGACAACGATGCAGCACACGTAGTGCTGCTGAAAGCTGCAAAGTGTGAATGGAATTTTAAGCAGTCGCGCAAGGCGACGATGGTCATTAGGCGAGGCATGTGCCCAGCGCTGTATCAGCGATAATGCCAACTCCTTATGGCATATTTATCGATCGATGTGATATACGACGACTGTGGCGGTAGGTTTGGTTGTTGTTGTTGTTTGTTGTTGCTGTACCGACAACGATCAGAACACCGAAAATGAAATAATATATTTCAATTTAACGCAACACGTTTTGTTATTCATAATCGAAGGCGCAAAAATTGCAAAAGTCGCAGAATTCGCGTGTTGCTGCAGGAATGCCTGGCTGCATGATTAAGAGTAGCAGACGCAGCTTCATAAAGCAAAGCTAACTACCTCCCATTGCTACCGCGCATCGCTACCTGAAATATATATATATATATATATATATATATATCTATGTGTATATCTTTTAATAATCGTCATAACTTGTATTCCTTTTAAGCCCTTTAGTCCGTCGAGTTAGTGTTGAGCAATTTGGCATGCAATACTAGAGGTTTGAAGGGTCTGCACACACATTGAGCATGAGATTTCTGGGAAGTAAAGTGCAGATGCTGCCACAATCTGCCGTTTTGCAATAACACTCTGACTGACTTCATGTGGTCCATGTGGCTGAGTCTGTGTGTCTGTCGGTAGTTCGGAAATCTTCAACTTTGGATTAACCTGAGGCTGATGAGCCAACGTAATACAACGCAAACGAAATACAACGAACGAGAGCTCCAAACAAGCTGACAATTAATTCTCGCGGATAAATCTTAAAGTGCTAACTACATGACAACAACAAAGTAGATACATAATAATGCCTCGAACCATCCATGACATGGAAGGTGTGGATTCCTGAAGGCGCAGGAACAAATGCAGTGGTGCTGTTATTTGGGCTCAATGATTGGAGTGCGGTGTTTAATGGGCCGCTTGCACCTACACGCATTAATTCGTTACACTCGTTTGCTCGCGAAGACTAGCCGCTGCCATTAAAGCTCAAACTTTTATTTCAATTTGTTTGCTGAAAATTTATTGATATCATTAGCGCAGACTTTTGGGATGAGCACTGATCATGGAGGAAGGAGATCTGCTACTGGAATATGGTAAGATAGATCTTGATAAGAACAGATTGGACAAAGTAGGGGAGGTGGTGTTGGATTGGGCAAAAAAAGATTGCTTGGCGAGACAAATTTTTGTGTAACTTGAGTAATATTGGTGGCAGTGTGGGTACAAATGATCATAGGCTTGAATCTAAGAACGCTCTTCGAATTCAATAAGCGTGACTAGTTGCAGCAAAATAGCTACAATTAAGTTGTGCGTAGGAAATACTGTGCACACAGGGACGGATTTATATTATTTGCTGCACGGAATTAGTTTATTTGCTGAAACATTTTGTTTACGTTTTGTTTTTTCTCGAAAACTATTGATATCAGTGAAAATTACTTGCATCTTTTGAAATATTTGGAGACATTAATGTAAAAAAAAACCGAAAAGCTTATGAAAGTGCTCAAATTTTGTATAACTTTGAAAGAAATAATCAAAAAATTTAAAATTTCAAAAACATTACATCAGTACTTCTGATCAAAAATTGAGCGTAATCTTTAAATAGATAGCTATGAAACTTTTCTGCTTAAAGGAAATTTGTATCTAAAGTTTTTAGATAGTTTTGTTAAAAGCTTAAAATATAGTAATTGTAGTTTTAACCAGTCTATATTTACTGTCTTTAAAAAACTTGCGTATTAAGGGAGGTTTTAGGCAAAAGCTATTGAAATTAAGGCATATTTCAGAAGATGTTTTCTAAAAAAGTCTATTATATAGACAAAAAATTTCATTTGCATGTTAATGCTACATCATCAGCTTAAATAAAATTAATTTTTTTTTTGGTAACGTATAGTTTTTATATATAAAGATGGCGCTAAAGTTGGTGTACTTAAAAAAATGTGTAAATCAGGCCACATCATAGCTCGGCTCCAGGTAGTCTGAAAAAAACAGAGCATTCGAAAGTAGACCCTTGAATACACATAATTTACTAAAATGGAATGGATATATGGAAAATTAACCCGCCGTTCCTAAATAAGACCTTATTTCCTTCAACATCTTGTAAGTAGTATTTGTAGGTTTCAATAAAACCAATTTTTTGTTTAAGCTTAGTATGCTGTAGGATCGAAAAAAAAAATTTCCATAAGAAATGCATTGGGATTTTTGACAACGTACAGGCAGTGAAATTTTTATTTCGCCAGCTAGTACGCTGTAGAAGCGAAAATTATTGCCATGTTGCCAAATTTCCATTCGTGAGTGGAGAATTGAAATGCCTAAATTTCGCTGTCGATTATATGCCCGTACATTTAATTGGCGCGGAAATTCAACAATAAAAAATAAGCAGTAAGTATTTTTAAGTGATGAATTCGTTATTTAACAAATTTATTGTTGCATTTATATAGTTTATTAATGTGTAGTCTTGCCTTTTGCAGGATATAAAATTGCAACAGTAAAAATATGAATCTGTCAACCAGAACAGCAAGTGCTTTTTCTCCACACAAAAATTTTGACTCTACACCATAATTTCGCGTGCAGAGTTATATGCCCAAAAATTTTCGTTCCTACAGCATACTAAGCTTTAAATTGCAACGCACTAAAAATATTGTATTTTAATAGTAATTCAGTCAAGAAATCAGAAGCGATCTGAACTTTTTCGATAAAACTTTTTTTGTATTATTTATACGACTTTTTCTTTTGGGGTATGTCATATCCCACCACACTAATGGCTTGACTTTATCCACCACACTAACTTTAAGAAAATTATGAATAGTGGAAAAAATAAATCAAAAAATTTACGTTATTTATGACGGTTCAGGGAAATAACGCCCAAAATAAGAAATGAAATAAAGCCCAAATATTTTTAATTCAAAATTTTAGGCTTTATTTAATTGTAATTGGGCTTTATTTCATTTCTCTATTTGGCATCAAAATGTTAGATCAATTTCAAATTCAATTCAGAAGTACTTTAGACAGCGAAGCTGGTGTTGGACTTGGCACCAAGAAATAAGCCCCAAAAAAAATTCATACATTTTTGGGTATTACTTCATATGAAATAACTCCCCATTTTTGGGGGCTATTTCATAAATTTTGGGAAATATTTCATTTTTTTGTTTGGGTCTTATTTCATTACGAAATGAAATGAATGAAATAAGCACCAATCAAATTTTATTTGGAGTTTATTTCAGTTTGATTTTTTTTTGGGCCTTTATTTCATTCGGCTTGGGTGTTATTTAATTTTATTTGGGTGTTATATCATTTCGCTTAATTTAAGTTATTGAAGAGTTGCTTGCAATAAAATACAGTTTAAATTTTTTCACAAAATTGCCTTTTGTGCGCATCTTTTACAAATAATTCCTTCTGCAAAAGGCACATATGAAACCAATTACACGGTAGAAGTGGGAAAAATTTGATTTAAAACTTTAAAAAAAGCTTTTTTCGCATTTTGTATATTTGATCATTTTTTTGGTCTTATGATCTTTTTGAAACTGGCACAAATTAAAGATTTGGGTTTTTTTTTATTTTCGTTTTTGGCGTTATTTCAATTTTTTGAGCTTAATTTCATTTTTTATTTTGGGTGTTATTTCATTTTTCATGCCCAAAATATTTTGGGTTTTATTTTATATATTATTTTGGGTGTTATTTCATTGGGCGTTATTTTCCTGATCCATTTATGACCATATTGTTGCGTGTAAAAAGTAGAAAAATTTTCCAAGGACGCTTATTTTGGTAAATGATGTGTAGAGTTGCATTGATTGTAGTAGTGTGGCCCGTTTTGAAATACAGTATGTTTCGAGGAAACGCGTTTAAAGTTAGTCTGGTTAGTTAAAGTTTCTCTGGAGCATTGGGGCTTAAGAGCTGTAGAATATACTTCATAGACGGGATTGATTTGAAATTTTGTTAACATATTCTTGAATAGTTGAGCAATAATAATCAATTCAAATATTTTTTCAAGAAATTGTTTGCCTAAAACCACCCTTAATGCAATGCAATGTAATGCACAATTGTGATTCACGTTAACTTTGTTTGGACAGAGAATCATAAATTTCTATCGTATATTTTTAAAAAGCCTTGTTAAAAAGCCTTGTCTATACCAAAATGGGTCGCAAGAGTGTATTATTTTAAGAAAAAATATTTAGGACCGTTTTCGTAGGTCTTTCTTTAAGGTTCAGCTGTGCTCTATAAAAAAAAGAGTGTCCTCCTCATTAAAAAAAATGTATAAGGCAAAATAAAATATATTTTTTCTCAAGCAAAAATATTTCACTTTCTAAGAAAAGTGTATTACATGACAAGATTTACATTCTTTTAATAAAAAAAGCAAATTAAAACAAAAAACTCTACTAATCCAGACTGTTCAATGTAATATTAGTGAGTGAAAATTATTTTATTTTTTGGTATCTGAATATTTTGTTATCCAAAAAGCTTTTAAATACCGAATATTTTGTTGGATATCCATTAATTTTGATGATAGCCTTGTGGCTGGGCGAATAGTCACCCAAGTTACAATCGCCAAAATGTACGAAAATGAAAAATCACCAAAAAAAAAAACGACAAAAATTTTTGTTCATTTTGAGTTTGGACGATTGTGCATTTTGTTCTTTGAGCCAATTTCTAGGAATGAATTTAAGCGATTGTTCATAATGAATGTTCGGCCAAATTTTGAAGAATGAATAATTGACCGAAAATATTTTTTGTAGATTTGGGTGAAGGCTTTGCGAATAATCGCCTAAGTTACAATCGCCCAAAAGTGCGGAAATGAACAATCGCCCAAAAAAACCGGTTAAAATTTTTGGGCGATTGGTCGTTTTTTTATTGGGGCGATTATTCATAATGGACAATCGCCCAAATTTGGAAAAATGAATAATCGCCCAAAAACTTTTTTGGGCGATTGTACATTATGAACGAACGCCCAAATTTTGTTGATTTCATGATTTGGGCGAAAATTTGTAGTTTTGGCCGTTTGTTCGTCGCTTTTTTGGGCGATTGTACATTATGAACAATCGCCAAAATATTTTGGGTGATTGTTCATTTTTAGGTTTGGGCGATTGTAACTTGGGCGATTGTTCCTATTGAACAAACGCCTAAATTTCAAAGAATGAACAATCTCCCTAAAATATTTCTTCGTTCAACTGTCTTCTATAGAAAGATTGGAAAAACTAGTTCTTTAAATAGAAATATCGCGAAAGGTATGTTGGTTTTTATGTATTTATTCATTGACGAGATGCGAGTCGCATGTCCCAATAGTTTCGCAAAAACTAATGATAGTTGTTTTCCAAACCTGAAACACGACATAATATATCCAATCCTTCCTAGAAGTAATAATAATCATGTGGTATACTATTTAAACTTCTTTTAATAGTTAAGGCGATCAAATTATGCTCTCAAAACTATCTTAAAATTTGTCCCGGTAGTCACAATGAACAGCCTGTTTTTATTTTAATGCGGTTGGGTATAGCTTAATTAATTTTTCTGACCCAAAATGAAATAGTTAAAGCTTCTTTATGTCTAACTTGAGTGTTAAATAGCACACTTACTTACCACTATTTTAAATTACAACGAAATTAATGTATTAATCATGCCCTTTGACGGTTTCGATAGTCTAGTGGCAGCATGCTTGATTGTTACCAAGGGGTTCTGGCTTCGAATCCTGGCTGAGCCATGGGCCTTCAACATATTACAAATTCGAAAATGTTTCATTGATACAAGAAGGAAATTTAAACTGCCCTGATGTGTACTCAAAAGACAGCGTACAGAAATTAAATGTTGAACCTAAAGATATGGTTGGGCCAAGAATAAGCGCAAACGCCAATTCAGGTACTGCAAATTACTCTGATGGCGTCTTATGTAAATAAGATTTCAAAATGAAAAATAGGAAGACGAAGTAATAAATTGTTTTTAAAATCGACTTAAACGGGCAGTGAAGTAGTGTTTCTCGTCACATAGAAGACGGATATGTCTTATGTTCTATTATAAAACTGTTGAAAGGTAAAATTTTACCAATTTGGAGAAAACGTCAACATTTTCTTTAAATAATGGAGTTAGAGGTAATTTTTTTTATGCATTCTTTATGTTTTACAGAAAAATATATCGAGCCATATCTGCACAAAAAGCTTAAGCGCCATTTCGAAAATTTTACAGAATAAGGTTTTTTTAATTATCTCTGTTCTATTAAATGATATTTATGAGGAAATAAGGTATGTAATAGTTGCTTATATACTAAATTCCACATAAATACCATTTAATACATCAGAGATGATTAAAAAACCTTTTTCGGTTTAGCTCGATATGATTAACAACATTAATTGGGCCTAAAACTATAATAAAACTGATTTAAATAACTTATTAACACATACTTTTTACTTGACCCGCAAGTCACAAATACCTGTCCCAGTAGTCACAATTTTAAATATTTTTCTATTTTTTCTACTAAGGTAAGCATACTAACTTTTTATTGATATGAAAGCGTTTAGTATATGTTGTACAAAACACAGAAGAAGCTGATCTAAATATTTAAATAGTTTGAGTTGAGTGTTCAAAGTTAGGTGAGTAGGATTTTTTAGTCTCCCAGTAGTTACTCTCATTCAAATAATAGTAACACAACATATGGAAAATTTTTGGCTTTTATTTTAAAGTAATATTATACAAAAGTTATTTATCTCTGTTTTACAATATATTTCACTGTTATATAAGTTATGATGACATCGTTATAACTGATAGTTGGCAAAATTCTGGAGTCAAAGGTCCCAGTAGTCACAATGGAATGCCCCGCATTGTGTCAATAAATTTGCGGCACCTATGAGTATTGGTTGGAAAAAGATTGGACCATTTTCCAAAGTTTAGCCATATTTCGTAGTCCATTAACCCTCTCAGCCTTTTTGAGTAACATTCATTCAACATTTTACATTGGCTTATAAATTTTCTAGTGGATTAAGGGTCATTATTTTGTTGAAAAACCCAGCGTAGAGGCATTTTTTCACAGCATACGGTAGCATTATGTCCCTAGTCCAAAAAATTAGAAATAGGCCGTTTTAAGAAAAACATGCCCAAATCAAAATTTTAGCACCTCCATGTTTAATGGTGTTTAGAGCTTACTGTGAACAGTATTCCTTGGAAGCTGGTCTTCGAACATATTTGCTAGTGCCACTTGAACTGAAAATTTTAACTTTGGACCCATCAGTTCAATGAATATTATTCATCCATTTTGATAGTGATCAACTAGCTCGCTCTCGTGCGAATTGAAGCCGCTTAGCGCTATGTATGTTGGTGTCGAGGGACACTTTCCTATGACTTCTAGCTTTTCGTTTTGCCCCACACAATCTTTTTCTTACTTATATTTAGGTTTAGATTCTTCTTAATCCTTCTGGAGGTGATAAAAGGAACATAATTTGAAAGAACTTTTTAGGAAAGAGCTTTTATAAAATTTAAATGACAAATAGATATTTATGAGAAAATAGGTTATTTTTCTCAACAAATGTCAATTTGTAAATCTTTACTACAGTAAATTTCCTTAGAAGAAACTTTGAACTGTTCACAAGGAAGGAAAATGTTTTAATCTCACTGTCGCTTTCTTCTACAAGTTTTTGTTGTACGGGAACAGAATTTTAAGAAAATTTGTACAGGCATTTCAAGTAGAAGAACGGATCTATTATTTTAGATCTCTAAACATTTTTTATATTTTTATATGTTATGGGGTAATGAACAAAGGTAAAAAAGTCATCAACTATTTTTGATGATTATTATTAATGATATTTTGAAGCTTACGCAATAAAGAGTGCAATTTAACCAAAAAGTAAGAGGGAATGAAATTAGCGGTGTCTATTTACATTAATAATTACAAAATTTTAGTTCACGCCTTTATGGTTTGACTTGGGAATATTTTTTGATGAAAAAACTGGAGCCCCGAGGCTATTATTTTTCAAGTTTCATCCGCAAAGCGGGCCTGTGTGTAGTTTTAAGAACAGTGAAAGTTTCTGTAATGCACAAATTAATTGTTTATAAAAACTTTCCCGGTTGTTATAATGTTAATGTAATTTAATCTAATTAAATTCTTATTTAACTAAACTAAATGATTTTTGTTCTATAAAAGAACATAGTTTTAAGTGTTCTGATGTTAGCTTTTTTAATTTTATGAATAAATAAATAAATAAATAAAAATAAATAACTTTAAAGGAATTAAAGTATTGAAGGGCATGAATTAATTATTTATATTAAAAGAGTTAAAAATAAAGGTCGGTTTTTTGTATCTTATCAAAATCTTAACAAGAAACTAACTCTGCTTTGACCACGCATCTTACAATGCCTTCAAACAGCATGTATTCAAGGAAAATCTACATGAATGGAGTGAGTAGCCATGTATTTCCATCGATCACCAATAACTTGATTCGTGACTGCGACTAATAGCTACAGTTAAGCTCGGGCACGTGCTCTTCTAGCACAAACAGTGTTGCTAAAATACTTTCGAGAACTGATTGCGATCACTTCAGTATTAATTGGTGACAAATAATTCCTCGAAGGCGTGCGCAGGACCCAGACTGTGACTAAATATTAATCTCTACTGTAGGATGCACTGACGCTGAGTTACGAGTGAATGAGCAAGTAGGAGTCATTAATATACAAACACATGCAGACAGACACACAAACATTCACTCACCCATGCAGAAGAATTGAAAGTGTGTATTTACAGTATTGGGGAGCTGCTGGTACTCAGCAGTTTTATGCTTCGTTTGCTTGTGCGCATATGCTTCACAACTTAGTGTGGGTCCACTTTCAAAATACGAAATAGATTTGGGATTTGGTTACTGCACATGCATCGAAACGAAACTTAAACGAAGCGTGTTGATGCAGACTAATGGAGAATTTGTCAAATCTGGCAACTTGCGTGCCCAACACGAGGATCTCGAAGATCATAAACGACCATGCAAGATGCTGATGATAATGATTCAAGACAAGGTGACTGCGGATTTACGGAACTGGTGCGGAAACCACACGCAACAAGATCTTTTGTTGTTGTTCGGTTCTGCCAGTTTGAGCTTAGCTCCTTTAACCTTAAGAGATTTTTTGAGTCTTTTGTCTTTGTTTGCAGCATTTGAGTTACTGCGTAGCTAAAACAAACGATTCAGTGGCTACTTTTCTATGCAGGTTGCGAGAAACATTTGTTGCGAGAAACAAATGTTTCTCGTTATTTGTAGGGTAGACTGGGGCACATTTGACACTCGTGGAATTCTCTGTGAGAAATTGAAATAATTTTGAAAAAAATGTGTTTTTAATGCGACTCTTGAATGCAGTACTTTTTAAATATGTATGGGACAAAGAACATATCAGGACATGTTATATGTTCTACAAATTGTTAGGGCTCTTTTCTTTGAAACCCTTTTCTTGTGTTTTGGAAAAATATGATTTTACAAAAAAAAAAAAAAAAAATTGAGATTCTTATAACAAAACATAATCGCGATTGTAGGCCAGTTTAAATTCAATGTTATATCATTCTTTGGTATTACAATCAAACAATCAATGCCAAATCGTAAATTGAGGTAAAAAAACCAAAAGAAGGCATCAGGTTCATGTGTTAACTATTATGTTACTCTTAATTTATCCCAATTTCTTCAAATAAACCATTATTGAAGGCTACATACATAATTGAATTATCTTTATTAAGGTATATGATTTGTATTTCTGTTATATACGAGTATAAAGCCAAAATTATAGTTAATACAGTGACTTACAAAACTGTTCATAAAAACGCATTTTTTTTATTATTTTGTTTTATTTTTGTTAAGAAATACAAAATTATAAATGTTAATACACAAAAATTTAAAGAAGCTGCTTCTTTGCTTTATACCAATAAAGAATACCAAAAATTGAAAGTATGCAAGAAAATGAATATCAAGTTAAATTTTTATTTTAATGACCACTTTTGTAACTGGTTTGTCCAGAAGACTTAAACCTTTTTTAATAATTTGTATTAGTATTTAATGTGGCCACCTTTGGCCTTTATAACAAGCCGCATTCTGTTAGGCATACTTCCAATCAAATTATCCAACGTTTGGGGGCTTATTCTGGACCACTCTTCGTTAACCGCCGTCCATAAATCTTCCAGGCTATGGGGGACCGATTTTCGCATTATAATTTTTTTCTGCAGGATATTCCACAGATTCTCTATTGGGTTGAGATCTGGGCTTTGCGCAGGCCAATCCGTACAAGAAATTCCGTTGTCACGAAGCCATTTCATTGTCACTTTAGCTTTATGCTTCGGGTCGTTATCTTACATAAAGATGGTATCACCCAGTTCACATCCAAACTTTTCGATGCTGGGGAGATATGAGTCCCGCAGAATATCGATATAATTTGCAGCCTTCATTATACCATCGATACGTCGCAGGATTCCGAGCTTATTCCCTTGAAAACATCCCCAGATCATCAAGGATCCTCCCCCAAATTTCAATGTCTGCTGCATATTTCGTTCGGTGATACCAACTTTTGGATCATACCATGACCAAATTCGACCATCAGATCCCAAACGGTTAATCTTTGATTCATCCGACCAAGTGACCAACCTCCATTGACCGACGCTCCAATTAACATGTTCCTTGGCAAAATTCAAGCGTTGTGTGCGATGCTTAGCAGAAAGTAAAGGCTTTTTTATTTTAGTTTTAGCCCTCATGCCGGCTTCCTTCAGACATCTGCGTACTGTTTGGCAGGACACGTTAAGGTTCAGAGCCTCAGACACCTCCTTGTGAGCTTGTACAGCATTGTCACCAGCACCAGACACAATGAGCCTCTTGACCGTTCTTTGGACCTTGGGGGTAATTTTTCGAGGGCGCCCACCGTTCCTCTTACTGATTGAAATTTCACAAGAATTTCTTATTTTGGAAATAAAACCTATCGAAACATGGTATTTTGTTGCGATTTGACGAACAGCTTTTCCTTCTTGCAGTTCTGATTCAATAGCAGCACGTGTAACGCAACCGATTTTCTTCGGCATTTTAATTTCTATGAAAAATTATTTATTTTAAACAAATTTTAGCACTTCGTTAATTAAAATTACCGAATATAACACAAAAACTTTAGAACTGCAAGACAATCGCGACTTAAACTGCAATGAACAAATCAGTTCCAAAAGTGTTCACAATAATTTACAGGAACCGTTATCAACAGCAACAAAACTGCGTTGAATTTTTTAAATTTTATTTTATACGCTGTTCGCCACAACAACATCAAATTAAAGCTGATTAAAAAATTAACAATAACAAGTGCAATTTGAAATTTTATGCAAAAAACAATTTTTCATAGTTTTTTGTGAACAGATTTGTAAGTCACTGTATATGAGTACGAAATTTTAGAATTTTGATTTACTTTCCTGTTTTTTTAAATTTCCATACAAATTGTGTAGAAAAAATATTTTTATTTGTTAAGAACAATAATCTTGATTTATTTAAAATCAGATGCGTCATCATTTCGACTTCAGGATTTTTGGACCTGCATATAAAAGCCACCTATAAAAATCCCCATTTGTGGCAAGCAGTGATATCCTCCTGGCATTGTAATTTCGAAATTTGTTCGCAAATTTATGGAATTCTTCGAGGACCTCTTCAGACAGCTGACCTACAGCCCTATTCTGACAAATTAACAAATAGTTAACCAGTATTTCCATGTGTTTGGTGTAATTTTTCTATTTCAAAACAAAATTTGAAGCTCAAAAATTAAAAAATTTGATAAAAATTGTCAAGTGCTTTTCAGTTATTGACAATTTCATAAAAAATTTTGTTTTTTGAGCTTTAAATTCTGTATTGAACAACAACAAACACATAGAAATATTCAAAATACTGGTTAACAATTTGTTAATTTGCCAGAATAGGGCTAGTAGTGACAGCATGCTATATTTTGCCACAGTTGGACCGAGAATAAGGAATTTGTGAATACTAGGTGAAATGTGGACCCATCTATAAAAGGACAAGTACAAATTCGCTGTATCCACAAAGTATTGTTCAAATGCTGCAGCATTTATATGTTGGCTGCTTGAAATCGTTATCAAAATTTTGTTAAATCTCGATATAATTCTTCTATTTGTTCCTGTAATTTAAATTAATTTAATTTTTTAGTTTTAATAAAAGTCCCAAAGACTGATCAGAAATTAAGATATTATCAGCCTTTCTCTACCCCGCCTTAGGGCGGTCCTATGCATAGAGAGTTAATTATGTAAATTGCAATTGTAAAGGCGCCTCACGAAAAAAAGTTGTTCGCCAAAGCTGCTCAAGATAATCCTTGGTTTATATCATGATGATTCTACAAATATTTTGACTCTAGCGATAGCAATCCGTGAGCTGGAATGATTTGAATGACCTTAAAGAATCGAGTTTTTGTAACCATATTGGCTTGTGTAATAATTGTAAGAAATAAACTGTCAGAAATTACAGCCCGGAAAAAGCCTAAATTTTGCATTCGGAAATTCAAATTTTTGCTTTTGGATTAAAGATAATGCTGTTTTTCATGCATTTTTTAAAATTTATTTTCACTAAAATTAAAAAAACTGAATTATTTCTAATGCGATCCTTGCTTTCAAGATATCGTTGGAAAGGTTTTGAATGCTCGCATTGAATCTTAGTTAGAATTGTTTAAATTAATTTGTATTAAAACTAAAATATTAATTCTAAAATAAAAACTTACTGAAAAAGTATAGTAAGAAATTAATACAAATTATAGAAGTAATGAAGTTATTTGAATTTTGAATGTTTTTGCATGGAAATAAAATAAAAAATATCAAAAATTTGCATGAAAACAGCAATATCTTTAATATGATTGCAAACACTTACAATTATTTTATGCAGATTGGACAAGCTGTTTCCGACCTATAATTTCTGACAGTTAATTTTCGTATAATTATTACACTAGCCAATATTTTTACAAAAACTCTATTTTTCGAGGTTATTTAAAACCACTCCAGCTCACGGATGGCTATAGCTAGAGTCGAAAAATTTGGGGAATATTCATAACTTTAATCAGGGATTCTTTTAAATATTTGGAGCGTGAGGTGCCTTAATAAATAAAGATAAAAAAATGGTTTTAGCACAATAATTTTTTTTTGTTTTCCTAACCATTTTAGCATTTCTCAAAATTTTTCGATTGGGGCAAAAAAGTGTTTTTTATTAGTATAATAAGATATTCCACAAAGGAACCAATGCCCTTCTATAGGAATTAACGGGGATGACACTGTCGTTTTTTCTATTTCTACTGAGCCAAATTTTTTAAAAAATGTGCATTTTCAATAATTTTTTTTAAAATATAAGGCATATTATTAAAAATGTTGAATTTTTCTGATTTCTTAAGCTTTGATCCAATTTAGTAAAATAGAAAACTTCTTAAATTACTTCTATAAATAAAACAACAAATGTCAAACTTACTTGATCTAAAAAGCTCACAATTAAAATCATGTAACAATTTAAAGAATAGATCACAATAAATAATCAAATTAAATTTTTTATGGTAGATTCAGACTAAATAAGTTTAATTAATGTCAAATTAATGAAATAATCTGAAATAATTGATCGATTTCAGGAACCGTACCAGTTGTTGTTTTTATCAAAAAATCAGAAGTTAACAGTTATTATTTAACTTTTATTTTTTCCGAAAAAAATACTAGTTATTTTATGCCTTTTATATTTTCGAGCAAAAATAACTGTAACTTTTGAATTTTATTTTTTAGGTCAAAAATAACAGTTATTATGTGCCTTTTATTTTTGCTGTCAAAAATATCAGGCAATTTGAATTTTTTTAAAGGCCGCTTGAACGATAAAAATAATTTTAATGCAATTTTCATTGCCTCAGCAGCGCGCACATTTTGAGCTATAACACTTTTTTAGTTTTAATAGTATTATATATAGTCAAGCGGTCTTTGAAAAAATACAAATTGCATGATATTTCTAACCGAAAAAATAAAAAAGCACAAAATAACTGTCATTTTTGACCTAAAAAATAAAAGGCAAAACTAACACTTATTTTTGCCCGAAAAAAATAAAAAGCAAAAAATAATAGTTAAATTTAACTTTTATAGTAACAGTTGAAAATTTAAAACGCGTTTAATATTCTGCGAAGCTAGTTTATTTAAAAAAGTCCACCGGCAACTTTTTTGTTATGCCTTTTTCATCTGAAAATTGTAAAATAACAGTTATTTTCGGTCAGATCGATTTCGGTCAAGGTCATAAATAATTAAACATTTGGCTGTGCGAATAGCCAATGTTGAGTTAAACACTAGCTTCTAGCGAAGCAAAATCCGTTTCAATGCTAAGATGTACTTCGGCAGACTCGTCGAACTCCAATGAATAGCGAAAAAATAAGAAGCAACTAGATCAGATGGCAACCCTCGCAGAGTTACAGGCTTGATCTAAAAATAACTACTGCTTTAATGTCATAGGATTAAATGGACGATGAAAGTATTAAAATTCTTACGAATTTGTTCGAAAAGGTATCAAATCATATAAGATTTCAAGTTGGTCACAGCTGGGTCACTCAAGACTACTGGAGAGATATACAGAATTGTTGATTTGTTGTTGTTGCCTTCTTCAAACTTACTTGATCTAAAAAGCTCGCAATTAAAATCATAAACAAATGTTTGAGTTTGGCTCACAATTTGACTATTTTTGTACCCTACGCATGAAAAAATGCGTAAGAGGTTTATTAACTTCGTCACTCCGTTTGTAATGCCGATAACGAGGAGTGGCAGGTATAGAAAAGTATATATATTCTTAATCAGCATCACCTCGAAGTTGATTTAGTCCTGTTAAAGAGCTATAGTAACGAAATTCAATATATAAGCTTTTTATTAAAAAATAAAGACTAAGTTCGATAATGAGACAAATCGGATGAAAACTACGCCTTCTCCCATACAAAGTGAGCTTACCAAAATGGTAAAATCTCTTTAAAATTTCACAAAAAATAATCTAAAGACTTAAAATTTTGCATATATACTTAAACCTTTAATATGCACTTTAAGTATAAAATTTGTACAAATCGAATGAAAACCACGTCTATCTCCCATACAATGAGAGCTTACCAAAACGGTAAATTCGCTTTAAATTCCACAAAAATTAATCTAATTACATCAAATTTCGCACATGAGCTGTAACCTATTTAAATATACAAAAATTAATCTAATGACTTAAAATTTTGCACATATGTATACTTAAACTTAAACCTTTAATATACACTTTGAATGAATGAAATCCACGTCTACCTCCCATACAAATTGACTATATAGAAATTATAAAATATCCTAAAATTTCACACAATTAAGTATGATGGCTTTATATTTTGCAGATAAATTTGAAACCTAACTATGCATTTGATGCTAGGAAATTGTTAAAAAATAACTAAAAATTTGTCTCACCTCCCATACAAAGTGACGTCCTCATAATAGTAAATTAAAAAATATTAATGTTTATACTTGATATTGTGCGCAATAGTTTAAATAAATAAAAAGATCTTTGAGTTTTAAATGTGATATATGTATGTGCCTTATAAAAGTGACGTCATCGAAATAATACAACATTCAAGACTTCCAATAAACAAAAATACGGCCATTGGGGTATTTTAACTTCGGTGCAGTTGACAAAAATTCCCTTCTAGTTTTGTAAAATATTTGTCAAACTTTCAAAGCGTCAAAAATATACAAAAAAAATTAAAAAGAAAATTTACATCGCAGTTTTTTTTTTATTAATCTATCATTAACAGGTATTTGAAGTAAAACATGTTATTCAAACATATTTAAAAATGAGGTTATGACCGTTTTTTTCATGTTTACAACATTAATGTTACAAAATTATTTTAATGAAGTTAATTTTATGGATTTTAAAAATATTTTCTGTGCTATTTTAATTAAAAGTTTATAAAAAACAGTTGAAACGGCACTACATTCCCTAGTAGTAACCCTAGAAAAAGCCCTCCATCACAAGGAGTACGCACTCGGGGCGTTTCTAGACATCTCAGGTACATTCAACAATGTATCAACCACCGCAATCCTTAGTGGATTACGTGCAATAGAGGCACCACCAGCAATAAACATATGGTTAGACAAGTTGCTAAGCTGCAGAAAGGAGCGGGCTGAGTGGCGCACTAAATCCATGGTAAGGGAAGCTCGCAGTGGGACACCCCTGGGAGGGGTCCTCTTGCCACTACTATGGAATCTTGTAGTTAATGAACTACTCCAAAAGTTCGCAGGTAGAGCCCCGAGGATAACTGCCTATGCAGACGACATAAGCATAATTATAGTAGGAAAATGTCTATCAACAGTAAGCTCCATAATGCAGAGCACACTCAAAGATGTACTTAGATGGTCAAATTCAGTCGGTTTTAGTCAAGGTTCATTTATAAGGTTGTGGCACTTAAGAAAAATGCACTTTTTTTCCGCCTTTGCTCGAACTGTCTCTGTACTTTTCTTTGTTTTATGCATTCATTTTATTGCTTTTTTTTATCCATTCTGACAGTTCGACTGAGCTCGCTCTCAAGTTGCACAACCTTATAAATGAGCTTTGGTCTTAGTATTAACGCAGAGAAAACGGATCTGGTTCTGTTCACGAAAAGGTACAAGATACCACAGTGGATATCACCGAAATTAAACGATATACGTCTCATACCGAAAACTCACACAAAATATCTAGGAGTCGTCCTGGACAGCAAGCTGTCATTTAAAACCAACGTAGAAGAAAAGGTGAAGAAATCCACCATTGCGCTATACACATCCAAGAAGATGCGTATAGTGGCCGGCAGTCTGTGATCAAATCAACATTCCTCAGGCACTTGGAGAAAAGTCAGCGGCAGGCAGCGCTATGCATCACGGGGGCACTGAAGTCAACTCCAACTAAAGCGCTTGAAACCATTCTAAGTATGGACCCCCTGGACATACACGCAAAACTAATAGCCGAAAAAACGGCACAACGCCTTACGGCGGCAAGCAACATGCACATTCAAAATTTTGTACATTGTACAATCGGAAAGGATCTACTTAGTAGCACGGACTACATGGTGCCTCGCACGATAATCAATTCCAAAGAATGAACTCTTCTGGGGCCAAATGACTGGTACAAAGGTATAGAACAAGCACAGCAGGCGGTCAACATATTTACAGGGGTAGGTGCGGCTGTGTATTGCGCAGAGCCTAATATAAGGCAGCCATATAAAGTGCCGAACTACTGCAGTATCTTCCAGGCGGAAATATTTGCCATAAGGAAGGCTGCTGAGATAGCCCTCAGCATGGACACACAACACTCTTACATCAACATTTTTGTTGACAGTCAAGCGGCGATTAAATCCATGCGCTCCACTAGCATCAAGTCCAAAAGTGTCTTGGCTGGCAGAGATGCACTAGATGCACTATGCGCTTCGAAGAGAGTGTGCATCTACTGGGTCCCTAGCCACCAGGGAAACCCTAGCCATTGAGGGAAACGAGATGACAGATGGTTTAGCAAAGGAAGGCGCCGGGCTGGAATCAGAACTCGCAGAACATGTACTTACTCCGCTACAAGAGTTGTACAGGAACCTCGAAAGAAGAGCCACACTAGCAGTGAATCGTAGATGGAGAGATACGACATCGTGCAAAATCTCGAAAATCATGTGCAATGCACAATGCGAAAAACGAACTCTGTTCATCTTGGCACGCCCGTGCAAAGATTGCAGGACACTAGTGGGCATGCTCACTGGTCACTAAAACACCTAGGCTCATCGACATTCCCGTCGCTTAAAGATGTAACCAAAGTATCTTTGGAATCCCTCCTAAGGTTTGCGAATTCAACGCAAATCTTTAAAGACTTTAAATAAACACAAAGGTTCCTTTTGTTCGCTACCGGTACCACTAAGGACCTGAATTGATCTATGTGAGCCTTCACGAAGACATCCCGTTTAACCTAACCTTATCAAAAACACCTTTTTAAAACTATTGGGGGTTGGAATTAATTTTAAAGGTTTTTTTTCAGTTTTTGAGCATTTATTTAGAAACAACGGTACAATGTATATTATTCAAAGTATTGTCCATCGTTAGCTACAACATTTCCCATCTTTCTGGCAGCATATGGATTCCGCGCCGGAAGAACGATTCGTCTTTTGAGGCAATCCACGAATCGACCCATTTTTTGGTATCCTCGTAAGAAGTGAAGCGCTGCTCAGCCAAGCCATGCGTCATCGATCTGAATAGGTGGTAGTCGGAAGGGGCTATGTCTGGGCTATAAGGCGGGTGGGGTAGCACATCCCAATTCAGCGCCTCCAACGTTTCCTTGACGGTTCTTGCAACATGTGGCCGTGCGTTGTCATGTTGAAAAACCACTTTGTCGTGTCTTTTGGCATATTCCGGCCGTTTAACCTTTAATGCTCGGCTCAATTGCATCAATTGTTGTTGGTAGCGTTCCCCAGTGATGGTTTCGTTAGGTTTTTGTAGCTCATAGTACACGACACCCTTCTGATCCCACCAAATACACAGCATAAGCTTGGCGCCATGAATATTCGGCTTGGCCCTCGATGTTGATGCATGGCCGGGTGGTCCCCACGATTTTTTTCGCTTAGGATTATCGTAATGGATCCACTTTTCATCACCAGTGACAATACGATGCAAAAAACTCTTCCTTTTATGCCGTTGAAGCAGTTGTTCGCACATGCAAAATCGCCGTTCAACGTCTCTCGGCTTCAACTGTTACGGCACCCAATTTCCTTGCTTTTGAATCATTCCCATGGCCTTCAAGCGTTTGCCGACCGTTGATTAGTCGACTCCCAATGATTCTGACAATTCTTGAAGGGTTTAACACGGGTCTTCATCGAGCAAAGCCTCCAATTCCTCATCTTCAAACTTTTTCGGCTGGCCCGGACGCTCTTTGTCTTCCGTATCAAAATCACCACTTTTAAACCGACGGAACCAGTACTCACAAGTAGAAATCGATGGAGCATAGTCCTCGTAAGCCTCAGTAAGCGTGCGTTGTGCTTCAACCGCTTTTTTCTTCAAATGGAAGCACAAAAGTAAACCTTCCCGCAAATTGCGTTTTGTTGGAGCGAAAGTCGACATGTTCACAGAGAAAAAAATATATGTTGTTTACACTTCAGTGGAATGACACATACTGAAAAATGAAGCTTAGACAATGTGCTTTGAAATGAATATAGTCACAGGTGTGCCCGATGCGATCTATTGATAGTTACGCCATCTCTTAGAAAACCTTTAAAACTAATTCCAACCCCCAATATGTTCATAAGTGTAATATTATATTAAAAATGAAAAAACTTTGGCAACTATTACATGAAATAGGTACACATATTTTTTAATACTTTCATAAGTAGTAGGTATAAAAACAAAATGTATAAGTAAATCTATTTTTTAATAAGCTTAACGTTTTCTTAGTATGATTACATCCTTAGTATGAAGAGATGCCATTGATCAATGTGCTTCCTCAAATGTACCCTTGCACTAGGGCTTGACTTTTTTCTTAAAAATAACAAAATGTTGACTTTTCCCAAATTTCCTTAGTTCATTATTTTCACGAAATAAAGTCAAATAACTAGTGCTTCAAAAGCAATTTGTTCAAAAATATTGTCACATGTGCCCCAGTCTACCCTACTATTCGTAAAACATTTATACCTTGATCTATACACACGTTTTGCAGACTTGATATAGTTCTAAGGTCACTTAATAAAATCACTTAAATAAAATTGCATTTTTGGACACTTCTTCTATAAAATCAGCTAAAATGACATAACTGATTCCATTTTTAAGAGTTACATAAGATCTTATTAGTGACACGTTACGAGACAAGCTATCTCAATATACAATTAACGTATTCGTTTTGAGTTAATATTTGAAAAATTTAACATTTAAAGTAAAAATAGCATCTGAATTTATGTTTTTTTTTATACGACAATTGCAAAAATCGCAATGGTACGAATCGTCTTCTTTGTATCTTGTTTTTATAAAATCGTGTGGATTTTTTCAAAAGCCAATTTGCAATAAAAATTTTTATACGGTAGTATTATAAAAAATCTAGTATTTTTACTGATTACAGATAAAATTAGCAAAAAAATTACTAATTTGCTATTTATGCTTTTTGAATAAGCCGAAACAGAAAGCTCTAACCTATTGCAAAGGCGATATAATATTATTTTTAGAATGAATTTTTTATGTAATAAGTTAGGGCCCTAAAGGCTAACAAAGCTCGAGTGAGCTTGGTTTTAAATGGTTTAGATACATTTGACGTGCAAATAAGTAATTTTTCTAGAAACTTGTTTTGAGCTATTCTTTCAGACATCATAGAAAATTGCAGAAAAACTGTTTAAAGAAACTAATAACATAAATAAATGTTTCATAAAATTGTTGTTTATATCGTTGCGTATTTTTGTTGTCAAACCATTTCGATCACACGTGTCTCCTAAATACTCAGCGAGGCAGAGCTTAAGACGCACACTTTTCAGATAATTTTCCAAAATTACCTCTGTAATGCAAAATACATTTCACACGCAATCCCTAAAAGGTTAAATGTTTCGGGTTGTCTTTATTTTCGGTAACTGACACCAAAGTCATCCACGTGTGTTGATAACATCCAATGTTTTCCTGTAAAAAGCTTTTAGCAGACTCGTGCTGGTGATTTTGGCTGACGAAAATGGGTTAATCGAAGGTTCACCTTACAATAAATACATTATTTTTTTTTCTAGTGCCATTATGGCAAACCTCCACATGAAAGTGGTTAATGTTAGACATACTGATTTGTCTATTAAAACTTGACGTGCTCTGTGGCTGGAAATTAATGCACAACGCTTGGATTGGTTTTTTTTTTCGTTTTACTTCTCAGCATGCAAGTTTTAACCACAGCAGCTGAGTAACTTAAAAAAATTATGCTGCTCACAAAGGCTATCGACTGCTTACTTTTGTATTTTATATACGTCCATCTGTGCAGCTTTTCATCCACCGACGTTAAAGTACGTCCGCCCGCAACCGCCAGTTCAAATTTGAAATCATAATTATTTTCGGTGATTCAACAAAACTCTTGGTTTTACTTTGCTCTGTGTGCCTGTGTGCGTGTGTATGTTAGTGTTTTAGGAACGTTGGGAACTTAGCCGCTGATGGCTGCATAATAATTACAGGTGTGAAGATAGAATTTACGATAAAAATGTTTGGAATTTATGGATATTCAGACTGTTTGCCTTTAAGTTGACCAAATACAATGTGAAAAACCGGAAATTTGATTGCCCACAGAACACGTGTGCTCAGCTGGTTTTGTGGGATTTGGGGGAGGTGGGAGGAGGAGGTTTGTACAATTTATATAAGTAAAAGTTTGGCGATTGAGTTGTTAAGCCTAGGTTTAAAAGTGTTGAGTTTATTTCTGTACATTTGTTAATAAGATGACGACTGTTTATGTGAAAGAGCTCTTTCTTAATTCTCACTCCAAAATATTTATGTGCTGTTCTAATTCAAAATGAATTTCTTCTTTATTTTAATTAACCGATGAAATACTTCTTTTATGTATATCATATTTTAAAACCATACTTTAAAACCTATGTACACTCGTTTATATTAAATTCTGATGGGGGTTAGATGGTCTAAACCAAATGCCTGAGAGCATCAAGTGAAAAATACGAACCAAATAAAACAATCCAAAGAGAAACCAATGGAGTGGGGCATTTTGTGAAACACTTGTTCGCATGTCTGCCCAGTGTTTAGTTCGACAACGGGAGCGGTGCGGAAGCTAAGCTCACATTATAACTGCGCATATTTGCGCGAACGAACCAACAAACGAGCGAGCTCCAAGCGTAACGAATATTGTACGTACGTTCGTTCGGTTTGGTATCTTTATAATTTTCTATTAGAGTCATAGAGCGGAGCGCAGTTAGCGCAGATAATACATCCGGTTCCGGTTAAGCCCATATTTTTGTGCCATTTACTGCCAGAAGCACATATTTTACTCTAGCGACAAGAACATTCAATTGTTTGCGGCACACACGAAGAATCAGAATCGTCATCGACATCAGCATCAACTTAAGCATCGACAAAAGCCATACAACTGAACCAATGATGACTCTGTTGCAACGACAACCGACTCGGCATAAACAACCTCCTCCACTGATCAGGGGGAAAGACAAGCGGATGGAGTTTCTCTTCCGCATATATCGCATTTACACAATTAAACATTCCAGTGCAATGATGTTTCCAAGCCAAAACATGCATCCACTGCGCACAGAAAAGGTCGTTGCTGACTTTTGTCGCTTCTATTAATCAGCATAGGGCAATTAATTTCAAATGTTCAGTTATGACGTCAGCGCTGAAGTCGGCATGCAGTCATACATACAACGGTGGATAGATCTAATGAGACTGATTCACTTGGCTGCTCTAATTGACTGAAATGGACTGCGTGACTAGCGTTCAGAGCAATTAGCAACGCGATCGTTGGACAGCAGCAGCAACTACTGACATCCAAATCCAAATCCAAATCCGCGAAGATAAGAGTTACTTTCGCAAGGAAGAATGCCGCAATGATGCTTACACTCGCAGCGTTCGTCGCTACAGTTCGACTTTCTGTCTGCTTGACCATCGGCCCATGAACTGCTTCACAGCGGAATCCCTGACTTGCCGCAGTAATTATTGCAAATTTTAATGGCAGTCACACAAACGACCGGATGTTACTTCAAGTCAGCTAGCGAGAGACCGACTTCGTTCATCCTGATTCAGGATAATCGACACAGCAGCACCGGAAACAAGTTGAAAGCAGAAACGCTCAGAAAACATCTCAACAAATGCAAAGAGTGAAAATATGAATGTGCTAATAAATCGATAAAATCGTCCCCTCGTCAAAAGATGAATGCAATTTTACTTTTCCAACATTTCTTGATTAAAGCTTTTAGCAGAGCTATGTTATAATTTTACTATTTAAATGGAGTATACTACCAACTGGTGTAGCCGGTCATGTCCAGGTTTTGTTATTTATAAATTTCGAATTAATCCTCTATTTTTCATGAGAAATCTTTGCATGCAAGAAGGCTAAGCACTTGCATCATTAAGAAAAGTTCATTTAAAAAATTGTTCCATTTTCTATCGAGAACTATACACTTTCTTATAATAATTGTAAGTGCAAATAAATGACCACTCATCCCAACTAAGTTGAGTTTTCAAATCTGGTTTCGGGATCTATTTTTTGGTTTTCTTTAAATGAACCATTTCAGGTTATTAGAAAAATCGGTTATTTCAAGTCGGATTATTCAACAATTTCGAATACTTTTTTAAACTAAGCTTTTGTTTAGTTTGTCGCCTTTAATTTGACCCTAGAATGGAAAACATCGCCTGTGAGACGAAGCAATATTTTTTTGCCATTGATTAAAATATGTGATCTAGAAATATGATTAAGATATTTAAAAAATGAATAGTTTTTTGTCTATTTTTGTTACCACACATGCTTTTAATAAGTATGTGATTGGTTTAATTTTAATGAATTTTTGTTTTTTTACAAAAGTCGCCTCACAGGCGAAGTTTACCATTAAAGAGTTAAAAAGTATGTTTACCATTCTGGGGTTAAAGGTCTTTCTGTTAGAACAAAAAGAATTGGTTATTTCTGTCTTCGAAAATACATTAGCCGAGTTCTTAATTGTAAAATGTTCGAAAAAATATCGAAACACTGCATGTTTTATGCCGACTTTGAACGGCTAGGGTTCATGTTTACAAAAAGCTTAAGAAGAAGACGGTGTATTAGAAAAATTAATTTTATTAGAACAACTTTTCTGTAATAGAGAAAGATTGGTTTTATAAGAAAATAAAAACTTTAAAGCTTCAAATCTTCATGAAACCTTGCAATAAATTAAAATATAAGCGAAGTATTTTAAAGATTTGTAATACAATTTTGATTAAACTTAATTTTTAATTTTAATAGAACATATTAGAGCTGTCTACTCACTTTAACAAGCTAATGGGCAGAAGTTCTGTTTAATCAAAGTGGAATTATGTGTGCTTTTTGCCTTTAAAAGTAATGTTTTTTTCTTATATTTTGCATATTGCAAATGTTTGGAAAACTGTTCCAACTTTTCAATGGATTACAAAATTACATAAAATGCATTTTGTGTATGGGCATTTCCACAGAAAAGTCTACCTCGGATCGGATTTTGATGACCTAAAAAACTTAAAAAAATGACAAAAATGACCAAAAAACTGACAAATATGACCTAAAAAACGCAAACAATTACATAGAAAATAAAGGTTTTAAAATAAAACATAACTAAACTTAAAATTTATTTTATATAATTTTTATAAATAGGGTTGCAGTATATTACTGGGTACATTTTTAAGGTATCAAAATTGAAGGAACGTCAATTGTCTGGCAAAATATTTTTGTAAACAGTTTTCTACTTCTGCACTGACGAAGGGAACATATTTAAAAGACGATATGCCATCGGAAGTAAGTTCCTCTTCTAATTTCATAGTATTAATTTATTTTACCCCCTAATATTTCAGCAATAAAGCATCAAAATAGAGTTATTAAAAACTAGCATATCTAACCCTTGTTTCATCTTCCTACATACCCTTTCGTCAGTTTCACCACGCGCAGAAATTTTTTTTATCGAAGTCCATAAGCAAAGCTACTCATTTTTCAAGAGGTATTGCTTTTGATTGAAGGGACTCTAGTGTTCAAAGAATATGTTTAGAAATTTTCCGAAAATTTAAAATGTCCAAAAATGACAATAAAATAGTTTAAAAATCGCAAAAAATTACCTTAAAACTAAAACCGGTAAAAAACGATGAAAAATGACGAAAAAAGACTTTTCATGTTTGGAATTTCATATATCCATATTCTCAAATTCAAAATAATTTCATATTTTTCATATTTGTTGGCCTTTGTAGTCGGGTGGATAGTGTCCAAAAAAAGTGTGCTAGACTATCAACCCAGAGGTCCCTGGTTCGAATCCGGGTTCGGGCATGGTTCTTTTCACTTTTTTGTTCTTTCTTACATTTAAGAATTATAGAAAACTAAATTACGGAAAATGTAGAACTAAAGGACAGTAACAACTAAGGGCTGGAAATGTTTGCCGAGGTTAAGGCATAACACGAGCTTCAGTTAAAAGCAATTCAATTTGTCTTTTTCGCCTAATCAATAATTCACGTATGGCTCCAATCACACAAAAAAAAAACGGAGTAAATAAGGCCATATTCGAGGTCATTTTAACTCTTTTCGTGTATTGTATTTTGCCCAAACAGTAAAAACTATATATATAACTCTGTTTGTGCGTTTTAATTACCCCAAAAATTGGGTTTGTTTGAAAAGTTGTGCTGACTTCGTTTTGAGTTATATTAGGGTTTATGGACTTGTATTAAGAATTTTTAAATTCATTTTAAATTGAGAACACAAAAAGAAAGCTTAAATCAACTCATTCAAATGTAGCAATAAGCTTAAAAAAATACGAACCAACCCACAAAAGAGTTATTTAAGGAATTCGTAATTTCTTCTATGTTTTCAATTTCATTTATTTGCAATTTTTTTTAAAAATACAATCTTAACATCTAACTAGACGTCTGGGATAAGAATATTGATATCGTCTTTGTTAATTTTATCCAAATGATTTATTGCTTATAACCAGCTCTGAAAGAATTAAAAATTTAACGATATTTTGATTTTTTTACGGCGAATTTTTACCTCTGCATCGCTCGATTAACAATTCTGGCATTTTCCATTTTCAAAGATTTTTAATGTTTTCTTCGTCTTCATTCCGATGCAATAGAGGAAATGTCAGACGGTGAATTTCTTGAATTTCTTGCACAAAAAATGTTAACTTCTAATTATCTTTCAAGCTTCAATTGCGCTCAACTGTCAAAAATTGCCAGTTTCAAAACGGTGTTTCATTTCTATAGGGAAGGGAAGGAATTGAAATTTTTCAAAGAAGGGATATTTTTATATTTAACATATTGGCAAATAAGTGAGAATATTTGCGTTTTTTTGCAATTGCTTGATGTAAATAACATGTAGATTTGTTCGTTGAATGAAGGGAAAGCATCTAGCCAAGTGTTGTCAAAATCAAACAACAGGTGAATTTTAGTCTTATGAAAGTGTTTTAAGAGATGAGTTAGGTGTTTTCCTATACTATTGCAAAAGTGGACGTGGCATTTTATATAAAATGCTTTATCCCGATTGTATTGATGCTAGAATACTTAAATTTTGTACAAGAATATGTACAATATTTTTGAAGTGATTTGTACTAAGTGCGCAGGGTTGCCTAAAAGTCGTGATACATACTTGTTTACCAGTGTGTAATGCAGTTTAGTTAATAAAATATAGTACATATGTGACTATAGTATGATCCAAGAAATAATAAATTCCTCTAAAGAATTGAGTGAAAGAGAGAGAGAGAAAGAGAGAGAGAGAGAGAGAGAGATATCTCAAAAGAAATACAATACAAAATTTGCAAAAAAATATCCTGTTTATTTAAATATAGTACATATGTGACTATAGTATGATCCAAGAAATAATAAATTCCTCTAAAGAATTGAGTGAAGAGAGAGAGAGAGAGAGAGAGAGAGAGAGAGAGAGAGAGAGAGAGAGATATCTCAAAAGAAATACAATACAAAATTTGCAAAAAAATATCCTGTTTATTTAATATTTACACTGTAATTGGTTGGCTCTTCAATTGGTAATACTGATTTTAATGGGTTGTGATGACTAAAAAATGAGATAAATGTCCGTGATTTGCTATTTTCGACGTGAAGAAATTGCATCTATTGTTGTACTATTTTTTAATCCAAACATTAGTTAAATTTGGCTGGGTCTCAAACCCACGTTCCTGAAAAGAACTTACTTGCATTTGAAATGATGCTAAATAAGCGAAACTATGCTAACAACTGAGTTGAACGCGTAGATAAGGGGTCGTCCATAAACTACGTTACTGATTATACGGTTTTTTTTACCCCCCTCCCCCTGCGTTACTTTTCGTAGTGCTTTTCAAAACCCCTACCCCCCCTCCATAAATTAACGTGACATATGAAATTAATTCATTCGAATGATTATATATTTTGACTAGTTCTGACAATTATCACTAGTATTAGTGACTAGTATGACTAGATACATTAAAGGAACAATTGGAAAAAAATCAATAATTAATATCATCTGTAAAAGCTATTCCATCTGCGATCCAAGATTCGATGCTCTCAATCACTGGGATAGAAGAAGCTGGTAGCTTTGTTGAGGATTCTTCAAAATAGAATTTTTCAACGGATTCTATGTCGACCCATTCAGGTGAATCCTTATTTCTAACGCAAAGAAATTCACCTGGTCTTTGACAGAGTACCCTTAAAGGCTGCACCCGAGCTGCACCCGAGCTGCACCAAGTTCTGTGTTTTTCTGTAAATGCTTTCTAAAAATTGATTTACTTAAATAGTATTTTTTATTCCGATTTATTGTAAGCGATATAATACAAACTTATGACAATTCATAGAAGTTTTAAAAACGAAATACAAGCCACAGGTAGGACACGACCTTGAACCGATTTCTTCTTTCTGAGAAGGACAGTACATGTCTCCTTTGATCAAGAACATTCAGGCCTTAACGTCAAAGCCTGTCGCAAAAGCAAAGATCCAAATTTTTCAGACGTGTGCTGAGATGGTAAAGGAATACCAAAAGGTTCCTGTGTCGAGGGAAAAGGCGGTGGAAGAAATCGTTGAAACAAAACTTAACCATCAATTTAGACGATCAAACATAAACATGTAAGGTTAAACATTTTTGAAATGATTGTGTTATTAATTAGAGGTTTTTCGTCGATTTTTTTAATTTTTGGTAACGTTACAATATCTAAACACCTCCCCCCCTACCGTTACTTATTGTAGTGCATTTTAAAACCCCTCCCCCCCCCTAAATTGGTAACGTAGTTTAAGGACGACCCCTAAGATATTGTAGCAGCACATCAGAGGACGTGTGTTCAAATCACGTACTGAGCAGAATATTTTTTATTTTACCTTAATTTAGCTGGGTCTCGAACCCATGTTTCTACTCGCTTGCTTACTTACTGCAAGCTTACTTGCATTTGTTATGATGCAAAATAAGCGCAACTTTCCTAACCGCTGAGATGTACGAGAGGATAAGGTGTTGGACCAGCACAACAGGGGACGTGTGTTCAAATCATGAGCTGGTCAGAAACGTTTTTTATTTTAAGCTGATATTTATATTGCTTTTTCAAACTTTTTGCGGATTGAAAACTAATAGTTTTTGGATTGAAAAATTTTAAACTTATCCTTGGATTAAAAAGTAATACTTTTTAGTGTTTTTAACCGACTTCAAAAAGGAGGAGGTTCTCAAGTTGGTTGGTTTTTTTTTTAAATGTATGTGCATCGATAACTCCTAAAGTACTTGCCCGGTTGCCACAATTTTTTGTCAACAGATAGAGATATCACACGCGGAGGTGGCCGTCTAAAAAAGTGGGCGGTATTTGACACAGGGGCGTGGCAATATAAGAAATACTTTCTATATCGAATAACATTAACACTAGAAAACTGAAATTTAGTACAGGGGTTGGCAAAATTATTAAAAATGATATTTTAAAAAAGTGGGCGTTATTCGATAAAAGGCGTGGAAATATTAGAAAAACGCTGTTACTCGAATAATATTGACATTAGGGTACTGAAATTAGGTACATGTGTAGGCAAAATTATGAGAATTTACTGTAAAGAAAATGGGCGTTGTTGGATAAAAGGGCGTGGCAATATAAGAAAAATACTGTATCTCAGTTAATATTGACACTAGGGTACTGGAAATTGGTACAAGGTTAGGAACAATTATAACAAATTATGATCAAAAAAGGGAGCGTAAGGGAGCGTTGGCGCTTATATAATCAGACTTTTATAAAATAAACGCTCCGGCTTTAAAGGTTTTATATTCATGGAGAAATTTATATATTTATGATAATAATACAAAATAGAAAAACATTTATAGTAATAAGATTTCCAATTTAATAATATATATAAATAAATTATCAAAATTGACCAAGAATTAATGTGAAAAGTAATTTAAAATTATTTTTTACTTCGTAGTGGTTTTGAAGTTGGGGTTTTCTTTTTGTTAAAAAGTTTTTCCTATATGTAATCCAAAAAAGTTTAAAATTTAGTCCAAGATTTTTAACCGTGTACCAAAACAAAGAGCAAAACTCGTTTCATGTGTGGTGTATGCAGCAATCCTAAGTGCCTTCAACACGTAATAGAGAAAAAGTCCTACGTTAATGATGATTGTCAACCACAACATAATTAGCGTATAAGTACAAATAAAATTACGTGTTAAATCAATAAACAAAAACACAATTTTCTTTTTCATTTTTATATTTATCTGTACCTTTTCCGTAAGTATACTGACACATATACACACAATTTATAGCTATATACACCATAAAAAATAAATTTAAAGCAACTCGGATCAAAAGCACACATTTAGAAAAAAAATCGCCCTGTGGCCAGACCATGTATGTTAACTTGCTGCCCTCCAAGTAGTTGCCTATCCTTGTGATAAACATGATCGCTTATTATGAACAAAATCGAAAAATTAACTTGAAAAACATCATTATACATAAATTCTATTTATGTTTCATACGTTTTTTAATGAAATCCATTTATAAATGATTTTTAAAGTATTATTTAAAAAATTTAACCATTTATAATTTTTTCAAAAAGTTTTTCAATATTATGTAGGATTTTTTTTAGTTCTTCTTAATATTTTCTTTTTCTATTGAATACCGGGTAATTATTCAAATTGATATTTTCAAATTATTCGAGAAATCGGTTTTTACATTTTGTCGAACATTAGAATTATGAAGTAAATCACATTAATTTGCAGTTTACTTAGTATATCTTAGTTGAGTTCAGTTTTTGGTCATCATGATTTACTAGTACAAATTAGTAATTTGCTCATTAGCAGCTTTCTGAAGTAGTACATAACGGCCAGAGGATGAATTTTCGACAAAAATTCTTATAGAAATAATGTTGCATCCCCGAAATCTGCTTTTCAAATGCTTTCGACTAGCAAATAAATCGATTGGGACTTCCTGCTAGGTGCAATTAATTTTCAATCTACGCGAATTATATTGCGGAAGCCTCTTCACATATATACAAAAAATTGGGAAGCATTTCGCCTGCACTGAAAAATTATTTGCACAACTGCACAGCAGTCAATACATACATACATATATGATATTTGCGCAATACAATATTTTAAGGAAATGATTTTCGAACATCTTTGACTAGCTATCCATATAAGCAACTTTTCGTACAATCTGTATACGCGATGCTTAAAGCTGTATACCCGTTAACTGGCACACCTTGCAAAAGTAAGTACAAGCCCAAAAGCAACAGCGTCATCAACCAGAAGCAGCAGTTCTGACGGGAGTAAAAAAAGCTAAAGCATTCATTGCGATGTTTACTCAATTGGAATTCATGAAATAAATATTTCAGCGCAGTGCTCTAGAGTACATTGACATATATCACGACTTATTTATTTTGCTTTTGTTTTGTTTTTTTGAAAGTTAAATTAATTATTATTATTTTTAAAACAAAATAATGTAAAGTGACAAACTCGCAAATATACAGTCCATAAAAAAAAGTTATCACCATATATGTAATTATAATCATCGTCAACGTTAAGCCATTGTTTGTGTAGATGCATCGCACCTGAAAAGTAACAACAATAAAAATACTACTGTTGCTTCATTAATATCGACAACGACACCTGTTAGCGAGGCGTAGGCAAAACGGTTGTTTTAGGCCTGAACTTATGACGCATTTCATAAACAAAAATACATGGTTCGGTGCTGAATTTTTTGAAATAATGAACCAAATATTTGAGTTAATGCTTCTAAATTATTTGTCAAAAACGATTATTCAGTTGTTTTTTATGTTTGTTTTTTTTTGTTATCTATTAAAACGTTGGTTATATACGTAAGAATGTTTCATCTATGACGCGAATGCGTAAAGAGCTAGTATATTCTTGTAATATTTCCAACTGAGATCTAGTCTGTATTGAAACAAAGTACAATGTTTCTAAAGATTGACTTTATTTTTGAAATTCAAATGATACACACTTTTTGAATGGATCAGCTGTTTATTGATATATGATGTAGAGGGTCTACTATTTAATAATGATAAATAATATCTTACAATTTATTGTAGTGCACGTCTACAGATGTCGATTCTTTTGTGGTAACATTCGATCACATTTCGGCATTTTTGAGACTTTGATATCGTGACATGTTAACAACGTTTCAATCAGAACAACCCCTTTATATCACAAATACATTCTTCGAGGGGCAGAAATAATCATAAGCATGGTTCATACACAGGTTAATGTCTTTATTGAGTCTCATTACAATAGCAGCCCAGGTTTAAGATAGTCACCTTAGTTCATTATAATATAAAGGGATAACCCTGTATGTTGCTATGTTTTCCTCTTTTTTTTTAATTATGTCCCTTCTGCTAGAACAACAGCTGCAGTTAAAAAGAATTATCTACCATTTAAGTGGACATAGAATTTAACTGACAACTAATCAAAAAAAAAAACTGTGACCTCAATATATCTCCAAAACATTTGGCTGGTCAGTAGATCATGAATTTGAAAAGCGTTTTTACAAAAAAAATAGAGAAAAATGTATTTTTCTTAATAAATCTTGCAGAACAATTATTGTTGTTTTAAAACAATCTGGTCAAAGTGCGAAAAAATAAAAATAAAAAATTAAGTTAAAATTATTAAGTTTTATTTGGGCATATATTTCTGAGTTCGCAGCAGCAGCAGCTAAACATGCTTCATCAGTCAACAATCCAAATTTGCACACGCTTGAGCAATCTTGGTTGCGAGTGTGTGAGCAAGCGTGTATCCCCTGCATTGCTGTGATTTGGAGTGTAACCACCTAAAGTGCGTCCGTTCCAGGGAGAATATTAATCGTGTATTGCATGGATGGGCGGAGGTACGTGTTCTTAGCACGCCACGCCACGCCATGCTTTGCGAGCGCTACGATAAGGGAAGAATTATGCTTGATGATTGACGTACTGACATGTTGTCAGCAGCGGTAACGGTGCTAGCTAGCGTTCGCGATAGAGCTTGTATGGCACTGTGCATGGTGCAGCAGAGTATGGTTAGAATACCGCCGACGAGCGTGAGACAAGTTAAGTGACAACAGTTGAAGGCAACAAATAGCGCTTGCCTGAGCGCCCAATAAGCGGAATCGAGTTGTAAATAATTTCGTCAGACAGCATTCAAAATTATGTTGATGCAGAAATGTCCAATAATTAGAAAGTCATACTCACAAGCCGAAAATAAATTTACTACAAATGGAAGGAAGATTTTATGGATAGTAAACTAGGTTGTTAACGAAAAATATACTACGAACGTCCCTCAATGGAAAATGTGAAAACACATCTGTTTCAACATCGAAAACGAATTTAGTTTGGGATTAGGTTAAACAAAATGTATTCCTGTCCAATTTAGTTTGAGCTCGATCGGTTGAAAATAGCCTTACATTGAAGTTTGTGGGAAAAATGGAAAAAACACAGGTGCATCGTCGAACATACGGGAGATGCAAAGATATTTTTTTAGAGATATTTTCGTTGTGTAATAAAAAATAATAAATTAAATTCTTTTTTATTAAAATAACAACATAATGTAAATTTGAAGCACAAGTTAAGACTCATTCCTCTACATTTAATACATTTTTTAATTATTTATTATTATAGTACATGTTACATTCAGTATCACTTTCCCTAATCCCTAATCGTGTTGTGCAAATATTGGAATCATTCGTAAATTAAATGTTTCAAATAGAAGCTGTTCAAGTGCCTGTGAACATTCATGTGTTACTGGCAATTGAAATCTTCTCCTAAAATCATTGGCATATTGTGATAATTATCACTCAGTTTGATGGAACATGCTTGTGTATAATATAAAAGCGATCTCTGTATAAATTTAGTTATGCTAAAACTTTTTATCAACCTGTAAAAAATCAAACAAGAGATCAAAAGTATGTTCAAAATCGATTTGGGTTACGACCTTGAAGGCAAGAGCAGGGCCTCGAAGCGATACTAGCAGGCCTTCATATGGATTTTTTAGACCTTCCACACTCATATCCAAGCCCATTAACTTTTATATTTGATACGAGACACTTTTCTAGGCCTTCCCCTGACTTGTCTCTAAAGAGTCCTGCTAGAAGAGCTTTTTTGAGAATGCATTGTAAAAAAAAGATGGAAAACATTAACTTAAAATCCACTATATGAAAATCAATGAAACTTTATACAGGCTTAGCACATAAAAAAAGTTTATTTTGAATATTATTTATCTCTTCAGGTTTAGTCTGTAGAGGTGGTCGATTTTTCGATCACTGGTCGGAAACGAAACACAAAATTGACAAACACGCTACATAAAGATTTTTATTTTAATTTTTTTTTATATTTTTATTTATTACTATATTAATACTTTGTACTAATAATTAATATGATATTTATAAATATTATATTCTAATATTTTATTTCTATTTTTATAAATCCTAAAAATTTTTTGTCTTTATCTTCTTAAACACCAATTTGCGCAACTGCAGTAAAAACAGGTAAAAATTTTAACTAACCTTAACAAAAAATAATTTAAGTTGACGAAAGTGTAAATTCACATATTTGATAGACTGTGCAGTTTTATTTTTTTTTTTTCGCTAGCGTACAGAAAATTCTAAAGCCACTGGTTGATTTTTCGACCATTTGTTAGAAATGGGTTAATAAAGTTTCGCTTACCTTGCGTCATTACAAATGCAAGCAATCATTTAGGAACGGGGGTTCAATACCCAGCTCCGACAAAAAAAAAGTTGTGTGTTATTTTTATAAAATTAGATGGTTTTTACAAATGCTTTTATTCATTTAAAATTTTTTTAAAGGGCCAACCTCATTGCATATTTGTCTAATAAACATTTTCATTAATTGTTAAATTTTGTAGTACCATTAGTCTATTTAAAAAATTTCAAGATGGCTGCCACAACGGAACATCTCATGTACAATTTTTTGTCTAATATTGAAAACAAGTCTTTGAAACCCAGCACTATGATTTTGAAGGAAGTTTTTCAGGTCGTTAGATTTGAACTTGCTGTTGTTTGTTGATTGTTTGCAACAGCATCGATAACCAAACTCAGCAAGCATCGATACCAAATAAAAGCAAGCATCGATAACTAGTGTCCAACCGAATATTCGGTTTCGGTTTCCTAATTTTTGGATTTTGGCCTCCTAACTCCAAATCTGAAAGAATTTAGGCCGCTCGCAATTGGTTTAGAAGTTATAGGCCTCCAATGTTGGAAAAATGTCCTACAAATCTTGCTATTTTTTTAAGTTTTTCAACAAAACTACCCTTTATGCGTATCATATTAAAGGCAATTAAAGTACCTATTCAACAAGGTACCTATTCAAATATGAAAATCCATGCAGAACTTTTAAAGTTATAAACATTTTTAGTGTAGTGCTTTCGTAAAAGAGAAACCACTAGTTTTTCAGACATCTTGCAAATATAATAATAGGTATATCTTAAAATGTTTTGAATGGATTTTCATGTTTGATACCTCGTTGAAAAGGTACTCGCTTTTTTTTTGATAATCATTAGGCCACGTTCATAGTAGATGCTTTGGTTAAAGCTGATGCATAAAGCTGCTTTGTCGAGCTTTTTTTTATCATAGTGAACGCTTATTCAACGCTAAACAAAGTAGCTCATTGGTGTTCATAGTGCGCGCTTTATACCTGTAGCTGACTGATGCTTTGTTTTTATTTGTCTCTTTGGAAAATAATGCCCTCAATTGCGTTTTGCAAAGTAAATAAAAGATTTTTTGTTTAATAAGCTATAAGGTGTTTTGTTTAATGAGCGATGATCACAAACGAAAGATCAACCCAATAACAAACAAAAGTTCAAACGAACTTGAAAGCACAAAACATAACAACGGGCGAAAGTTTACAAGAACCCAAGAAGTACGCAGGAACAACTAACAGCCCTATTCTGGCAGCTTAACTAAGCTCACCACATTAACAAAATAGTTAATATTAACAATTTGTTAAGGTTTCGTATTCTGCTGCAAATTAAAAAGCTCTTTTCCTTACAATTTTGTTAATAACAGAAAGAGTCTTAACAACGAATGAAATGTATGTGCTTAGATAGAAATTGTTGTGAAAATAATAAAAAAATACAAATTAAAATATAATATTGAGTTTAAATACATTAAACTGAAAAATGGAGGAATTTTTTACTTATTTTAAGTGTTGATAATAAAATCTTTCAGTAGCCGTGGCAAATTTTTCAAGCGCTTGCAAAGTCACAAGCTGCACTCGAAGCATCTGTTTATATAGCGCATCTCTTCTTTCAACAGGCATATCGATTTTCACCATGCATGGTGAACTTTAAAAGCTTTTTAAGCTTTTATGTTGTTAATGATTTTTAAGAATACCAACATTTACATAACATAACAAGCAGCTTAACAAGAGCTCCTTAACTATTTCTTGTTAAGTTAACAACCAGAATAGGGCTGTAAAACTATGTAAACAAACGAGATAAAATACGCAAGTGCATAAAACCACAAAACGAAACAGCAACATAACACAGGTTAAAACTTCAGCACAAAAAATATCAAACAAATAAAACAAAATAATAGAAAATATTGTTAACAAGCAAAATAGAAAAAAAAGCGTCGAAATCAATTTAAAAATGCAGTGCGACGCAATAAATAACAAAAATAAATAAAAAAATGAAACTATGTGATCAAACAAGAATAAAGCGCCAAAAAGCTTTTTACAAATGCTCTACAATAAAGCATATAAAACAAATTTTTTTGCTGTGTGAGAAAACGAGAAGTAGATATAAGCGCTGAAAAGTAGCTTTATGCTCGCTTAATGCTGGCACTATGAACACTTTGAGCTTTTTCTATATGATTATACACAAAGCGTTTTTCAGCTAAGCCTCTCCGCTTATCTAAAAGTGTTTACTATGAACGCGGCCTAATGAGGAACACTAAAAAACAGCAAGATTTGTAGGCCATTTTTACAACTTAGGAGGCCTATAACATCTAAACCAATTGAGAGCGGCCTTCCAGATTTGGATTTAGGAGGTAAAAATCCGTGTAATCCAACAATATTAAAATTAAAATTAAATTTAAACATATTAAAAAAGAGAGTTGTCGCTATTCTTGAATTATACCAAAATTTCTTGCATCAATCATTTAATGCAAATATATAAGTTTGGTTTAATAAAAATATTTTCAACGCATTGTACAAAACAAAAATTATGAATTTGTCTATAATTATTTATCATGCTAGCGCAAAACATTTTGATTAATATTATGCGTGCGATACTATCATTTTCGATTTTATCATCTTTCATTGATAATTAAACCAAAAAATTGATAATTAAACCAAAAAATTGATAATTAAACCAAAAACTTGATAATTAAACTTCCGAACGAGTTCTGTGTATGTGGAATAAAGGAAAAGAAAACGAAATACTTAGATTTTTATAATACTAAACCTTTAAAAAAAACAGAAATACTTTGTTTTGTGCTTTTTAAAAAATGTACATTGTAGGTGCATGCTATTTTGACTGTGTACGGAAGTGTGTAAAAAATTAAATAAAAATGATAAGTATATTTTATGCTATTTTGACTGTGTACGGAAGTGTGTAAAAAATTAAATAAAAAATGATAGGTATAATTTATTACTATAGTAAACTTCAATTAATTATTATAAACTTCAATATACATATAATACTTTTTTTTACTAGTAATACTTTTGTTTCCTTTTAATAAAAAAAAATCATTTATAAAAACTTAAATTTTCATATTAATAACCAGTTTCGGATTCGGTTTTGGCCGAATATTATAAAATGGCCGAATATTCAGTTTCGGTTTCGGCCAAAATTTTGGTTTGGTCGGACACTATCGATAACCAAAAGCAGCAAGCATCGATACCAAACAACAGCAAGCATCGATACCAAACAAAAGCAAGCATCGATAGCTTACAACAGCAAGAATCGATAACCAACAGCAGCAAGCATCGATACCAAACAACAGCAAGCATTGGTAACCAACAAAAGCAAGCATCGACGCCAAACAACAGCAAGCATCGATAACCAACAACAGCAAGCATCGATACCAAACAACAGCAAGTATCGATATCCAACAACAGCCAGCATCGATACCATACAACACCAAGCATTGACACCAAACAACAGCAAGCATCGACAACCAACAACAGCAAGCTTCGATAGCTAACAACAGCAAGTATTTAAAACTTTATAATTTGATTATAAGCTGACCGATATATTAATTTATGGAAAGACAATATACACAGTTTTATAAAGTCCTTATACTAGAATAAAATATTGCAGATTGAAATGAAAAATGTTCTCATCGCCTTACTCCAAACACAATTTTTGTCACGAAACATTTATATGAGTGCGTGAATAGTCCCATACACGCAGAGAAAAGACATGGTTGAGACATGTTTACTGCAATAATAATTTTTTTACAAAATTATTGTACTATTTATTGTATTTGTGTATTGTACTATTGCAAACACAAATTTTTGCCTTAATAAAGTCATTATTTACTAATGGTGGTACCAAAAATAACATTATAGTTGAAATCATAACATCATTGAAATCGTCAACATACTGTGATTGCCTTAACTACTAGTTGCAACAAAAATGTTGTAGTTCTGTCAATCATAAAAAATGTGAATATTATTATAGAGACAAACATGTTAGAATTTTGAATGTTTGTCTGAACTTTTCTTTGATTGTTGGCAAACGAAGCAGAACATAACCAAAAATCGAAAAACTTTCACTTCATTCAGACACAATAAGTTTTATCGATTCCTGGGTATGTGCCGTTTCGTTTGTCAACTGTTTAATTATTGTGTTTTGTTTTAAATCACCTTATCTTAAAAACAGCACGCAGAAAAGTGATATTTTCGACTTTAGTTGCAGCAAACATGTTTCTATTTACCGTAAATATATTTCGCAATTCCGACCATATTTTTTATCACACATATTGCTATTTTTGTGACACTTCACTTAATGTACCATGTTTACGAATGGCATTAGTCAGCCGAGCGGTAGTAGCGGCTGTGGCTTACTGGTAGTGTGTGGGGCTCGTAAGCGAAAAAGCCACGGTTCAAACCCCAGCTCGGACAGAAAATTTTTTCAAAAAGATTTTTCAATTGAATTAATATTTCTGTTCAGCCCAGACAATGGCAAACTTCTGGAGATATCTTAATTAATAGCTGTGGAAATTGGAGTGCATAAAAATAAAAAAATAAAAATAAAATTATTGTTTCAATAATATTCTGGATCCTAAAAATAAATTCATTCTATTTTCGACCCAATAAGAGAATAATGATTGTTTCAATAATATTTCGGTTCCTACAAAAAAGTTCGTTTTCTAAATATGATTGGTGTAATCATTTTATCATGATCAAAGAAAATATTATATGTTTAAGAACATGTTAGCAACAATCATAATCCGAATCACACTATGATCCTCTTAAAACATGGTTGTTGCAACTATGTTTTTTCTCTGCGTGTAGGAACAGCATGGCCATATAAACCTTCCAAATTAGGCTAGGAACTCAGGGAACCCAAAAAAGATCCAATGACGAACTTATAAGCTGAAATATGCCTATTGGAATAGCTGGGCCCTGAAAACGTGACTAGGATCTCACACAACCAAGTAGTTTCGTCAATGATTTTTTAATACTCATATAACGAATAAAAATTCCAATGACACACCCAGAACCTCAAGTAATCTTTCATGTAGAGCTTGGAAACACATACGATCCTTTTATTTTGTCTGATGAACTCATAAATCTATAAAAGTTCAATTAATACACTTAAAACCTACAAAAGTGCCAAAAAAGTACGAAACCTTGGTCACAAAGGAATTTTTGGGAATCTTTTATCAGTGGAAAAACTAACCTTCACCTGGAAATAACTTAACCTGGCTTCATTGCAATATTTTTTGCAACTTTGGAGTCATTTATGCTTTTTTAGTGACCATACAACAGCAAAATACAGTAAATGCGTTCGTACAACGGCAGAATACCATATCTGTGCGAGATACGATAGTTTTGCTTGGTATTTTCATATTTTTGTTTGTTTGCTGCTAAGCTTATTTACCCTAAGTAGCAAAAAAATGCCAAAAAAAGATAATTTCTTTATTTTTTTTGATGCAGAATCAGGTCTGTAGCCAGACGTAGCCAAGAAGACAGAGGGGGCAGGCATGAATCTTGGGGGGGGGGAAAATTTTTTGTTTTTTCATTTAAATAAAAATAAAACAATTTTTTTAACGTGTGAAATGAATACATTACACATATTTATTAAAAAACAGTTCATTTTATAAAATTTACATGAATATGTAGATCTTTTTATACATGAGATTAATACATAAAAAATAATATAAAAATTAATTCAGGTTAATTACAGTTAATTTCAAAGTAATTAAGGTAAAAATATAAGATTTATTTAAAGTAGCTAGAATTATAAGAAATAGTAGTGAAATGGGCCAACATATGTATAAGACATTTTTTAAGTAAAACAAATAAAAAATTTGAATTAACCCGCATCCGTCGTTTGCATCAAATTGATGCAAATTTTTTACTCAGATTTGTATATTAAGAACAAACATGCATGTTTTGATTTTGCTTCTTTAAATTTTTGCTAGAATTAAGATTTGCAGTATTAAAAAATTTTAAAATAAATAAAAATTCATCATGCATAAAAAAAATTTAAAATTAAAAACATTTCAATGAATTATATATTCTTTTTGTATCTGCATCAAATGGGTGCACAACGTGCTTTTTACTTCTAGAAAGTTCCTATGGATGCGGGTTTAAAAATTATTAAAACTTAAATCTTATTTTTTGGTAGCAAATGTTGGCGACCCAGTAGAAATTTGAAAAATTGTAACAATTTGCCTGAAATGTTTTGTTAACCCTGGATTTTTATTCTTACTTATTTCTTACATATCCTCATAAACTACTTATTTCATCAGTTCGAGATATATCAGATAAGATTATTGAAAAAAAAAAAAATAGTAAATAAATATAAAAAACTTAAAAGGCTCTTCTATCACTATACGAATAAAGCATTATTTATTATTATTAAAATAAAAAAGTTTAAATCTATTGTTTAGCACAAGAGACACAATTCGCTGCACCACTATAACAAACTTATAACCAAAACTCGATTATTATTCCTACTACAAAGGAATTAACTTCGACTGTACCGAAGTTAAAATACCTCACATCTGTATTTTAGTATATACGAATTGGTTAATGTTGTATAATTCTGATGACGCCACTTTTATAGGGCGTGGTTTTATCCAAATATTTAAATTTGAAACTCAGAGTTCATCCTAATTATCAAAGCTTATGTGTAAAATATCAAGCTTAAACCATAATTTTGTTGAATTTATGAAGTTTTGTATTATAATTACGCCACTTTGTGTGTGAGGTGGGTGTAGTTTTCAACCAATTTTGACAAATTTCAAATATGTGGTGAATATTTTGCTCCAAAGCTAATGTGCAAAATGCTCATATATTAATTTTTGTGGCATTTTAAGAGAAACCGTTTTGATAAAGTCACTTCGTTTGGAAGGTAGGCGTGGTGTTCTTTATTTCCGAATTTTATCTTCGTTTTTTGAATATAAGCATATATTTTTGATTTCATTACGATAGCTTACAAATTGTGGCTCTAATGGTGTCGACAAATAGACATACGGACAGACGGACATAGCTAAATCGACTCAGGAGGTAATGCTGATCAAAAATATTTATACTTTTCTATACTTACCACGCCTCCTTATTAGCGTTACAAACGGAGTGACAAAGTTAATATACCCCTTACGCAGTACGCGTGGGGGCATAAAAAGTTACGTTAAAGCCAATGTTAGTCGCTTCGACGTACACTGCATTTAAAAAAAGATTCACACTATCCAATTAAAAAGCCAAACACATCCGAACACAACGAGGGCAGCTTAACAACTATTGTTACAATATGGCAAAGAAGTAAGCAAAGAAGTGAGCAGTGTTAGTCGAAACGACTAACATTGGTTATCCAAGGTAAAACCAATTTCATATACATATTCAAGTCATGAATAAGGTGAATGTGTATATTTTTTGTTATTTTAAACTAAACTAATTTTAAAGCAATAAACAAATATATCTACAAAATGCATTTTAATAATTCATTTAAAGTTTTTCATTGTCTGATTTAGCCAGGTGAGAAAACGGAGTTGTAGGCATTGCCCCCTCCCCTTGTCCCCCCTTGCCCCACCCTAGCTACAGGCCTGTGCAGAATCATAGTTGATGATGCTAAAGGCCCAAAGAATGTAAAAAACTTCGCACAAGTTTACTAGAGTAGTAGGGTAGTAGTACAATCAATATTTTGTTGTTTTGCTCAATAACTCCATTTCAATTTTTTTTTCAAATACGGTAGTTTGCCTTAGCATGGCAGTATAATTGTGAAACTATTTTTTTATTATCTCTCCGTGCAATAATATAGTAAGATAAAAATAGGTCCTTAAATATTCGAAGCTGATTATTCGTAAGTCCCGAGTCACAGTTTTGAGATTTTGTCAAACTCAGTATTGTATTTCAGACAAATATTATATTTAGCTTTCCTGTTTTTCTTGCTAACGTAGAATAAAATGAAATAATCTGCTGTTTACTCAATATTCGTACAGCACTCACTATATTTTCAGTTTCCAGTTTCTGCGCTTAGCTCAAAATACCTTAAAATTATTGTATATTAAAAGCTGACCATTGCTGCTAGACTTTTGCAATCTAATCTTTGGAACCAGTCTTTACTGTGACTTAAATGTTGTTTTAATAAATGTCGCGCCTGATGTGATTCCAGTTGATTTTCCCACGAACTGACCAAATTTAAAGATAACAGCAGCGGTATCCTTTCAAAAACTCTTGCGTATGTAGCTGTAGATATCACGGTGTCCGCGATATTTAAGACCACGCAACAGTCTTCTAGGGAAACCTAAGCGCGCTCGCTGACTTCTACATTAAAAGTTACCAAGTTACTACATCAAACATATCAACGGAATTTTCCCATTGTTTTTGGGGTGAAAATTCCGAAAAATGATTGTAATAAAATGCCAGCCACGAATTTCCACCCTTACGCGAATAGTCGCGACCGAATTAATTTGCTGCTACTGATTTTGTTTGTTTTAATTGCAACGAGCTACCGATTTATGTGCTTTTTGGAAATTTCCCACGGTTTCTGAACGCATTTTTGCTGTTTCTGCATTCGTTATCACGTTATCGAAATTGTTCGAAGGTTTAGGTCAAGGGAATAAGATGCCAGCCAGATAAGCAAGCAGGACGCTGCGATTTATAACATATCAAATATGTAGGTACACTCGGCACACGGAATTCGAAGCGCGAATTATGGTAGCTGGCAATCCGGTATCTCATGCAATGCGCAATGGGGTGGTTACTTTTCCCCGATGACCACCGATTTCTTCGCGGCTTGCTCGAGTTTTTAACGGCATTCTCAAATGTCTATGCATGCATTGCGGTTGGCACAAAGGGTGCGTCGGCATTTGCGTCATTTGCATCTTGTGATACATGTGAGAGCAATAACGAGTTCCCAAGATCGGCGGCGCTTTAACGCTTGAGATGTCATTAAAGTGGGTTGGAGATATTTTGCAGCTGGTTTCACTTCGAGGCAATTGCAATAGAACAAATCGTAATCCTGTTATTTCAGGACAAAAAAGCTCAATTAGAATATTCTCAAGTATTATAAAACGATGTAGGCTAAAAGTGCTTTACAGCTGAAATGGGAATATTTTAGTCAAAAATACCGCTGCAGCATTTTCAATAGGAATTTTTCTACAGCTTGCGTCCATTGCATACTAAGTAGTTGTATTTATGTTGTTATTACTTCATTTGTATATCTGTCTGACTGTCCGTTTCGAATGACTCTTAACTTATTTATCATCTTATGTCTGAGTCATTTTCAACACTGCTGCCAAAGATGTCTGATGAATTGCTTTTTCTTGGTTACATATTCATATTCGTTTAAAAGATCGACGTCAACATTAACATCATCTCCATCGCCTACCTCTGTTCGCATCGCTGTTAATAACAATGGGATGGATCTTTCTGAATTATCAGTGGTTAAGATAAAAAATTTCTACTTAAACGCAATTCGAAGAGGAAACGATGCAATATATTGATGTGTAAAGAAACTAATCTTTATAGAGGTTGGAGTATAGTGGAAGCTCTGATCTTTGCATTGTGATTAGTTTGAAGAAAACTACGCGGTGACTTCAAAAGTCTGGTTTTGTTTGGGGGCGGTTTGAATTAATGCAGGAGTTGCATTGCTACTTCAGAGTCATGAGTGGATGGACTGGCAGTAGAGAAGTTAGTCTTCCACACTAATTTTACATAACAATGGTTATATCGTTAGTGCCATTAACGCTTAATTCGATTAGACGAAAGTGACGGATAATATATTTTAAGTGTCTCTTAAATTTAATCAGTATGAAAGTTTTAATGATAAGAGAACAATCATGGAATCAACAAAAATATCTCATTAGAAAACACGCTCTAAACTGTTGCCACCTTGACTATTCACTTGTAGGATCTTTGAAATTGAATAGCTTTACAATATAGTTAAAAAGTTAATAATTATTTTAAAGTACGCGGGTACTCCTGAAATATGAGTATTTGCTTGCAAAAAATTCCATTCAAGTACTCATACTCAAAATGTACCTGTACTCGTATTCGTCCAGTTCTGCTTTGGGCACATAAAGTCTAAGATGTAGGTATGAGTAACATGTTAAAGACCCATGAAAATCTATCAACACTTTTTTGGTCTTTTTGAAAATACATATATTTTCTTCTATTGCCTTGTATTTTTGCAATTCAATGCTCCTGTTTTAAAGTTAACAAACCGCATCGGATTCCACTTTAAGTGCGACATCAAATATCGAAAATCCATTCACTAATTGTCTACAGTAATTGGAATCATCAAAAGGGGCCCTTCTTCTTAGCTCGCTGGCATATCCTTGTTTTAATGCTGTGTAAAATTAAAAGGATGTCACCGCAAATACTCACAGAATGACAAATAAACTTGGCTTTGTGGTCGACTATAAATTCTCTCACGAGTGCCATTTTGATAACGATTTCCTTTGAGGGTTAGTTTTGGATAAGCACACTCTTATCGAAATGTAAAACTAAGAATGATGATACACATATAATTGTGGAATCGACATTGAAACAAAAAGCAAAACCAACTGGTATGATTTCTTATTTTTTATTTTAAATTCGTGAGTGTGCCTATGCTATATAGGTATGGCATGGCACTTAAACCACAGCTTCCGAAAGCAATGAGTTACAGAACGAATAAAAATAAAAAACTAAAAATAAAAAACTTCTCAAGCGGAACTGCAGTTCTAGTGGAATAAGCTGTCAACAACAACAAAAACAAAAACAAAAACAGAAAAAAAAAACAAGAGGCAGGAGCGCTTTTCGGGTAAAAGGAAAAGCAGCTCAAAAACACAAATATTCCAGAGATTTAAAATTTTATAGATTGGGAATAATAGAATATCTTTTATTAGATAGACCTAGTAAAATATCCAAGTTACATAAAGTTACTATAAAAGCTTAGGAGTTGATCTACTGTAAATAGCAATCAGGTAAAAATGATCTCATAAGTAACTATTTATAAAAAAAAAAATATATATTAATTTCTTTTCGTTCATAGCCCATTGACTGGTGAGTATTTAAATACCAAGTAAAGTAAGGCAAATGAGCGATATTGCTGGAAAATCGGGTATTCTGTGCGGTTTTCGAAACGGCCATGGTTTAGTTAAAATTGCATGCACAAAGTTCAATGATGAAACCAAAGGGGCTACAAGCAAATGCGTTGACAACCTTTTTTCAATGCAATAATTTGCACCTTCGTTTTTGTTTTCTTTCTTTTTGGCATATGTTATTATTGTTGTGTTGTTGTTGTTGTTGCTTGATTTAAATGTTTCTTCAAAATTGAAGTAATTGAAGAAACGGACAGGCGGAAGGACAGTAGTCTCGGGCTTTGCTTTTCTTCCCAGTTGTATCGAATTACTTAATTGTGCGCAAATGCAGAGTAAAGCAGCCGAAATGCAACACTGCGCCGTCGTGATGACTGCGTGTGCCTCAGGGACACTGTTTTTTTTAAATGCATTTTGCGGTTCCTGTAATGTTGGTTTTTAAGAAAGTTAAACGTGATTCTCAGCTGTTGTAACTGATTTTTATATTTTTACTTAGCATTGCTTGTTTTTTTAAATTTTAAAATACTAGACCATTAAAAAAATTCGCAAAAATTCAAATATGACATTTTAATAAAATGTAGTGCAAATATTTTCTGAACCCTTTATACTAATTGACTAGTACTGAGACACAAAAAGGAGCAACTATGTATTTTTACGTTGCTTAATCTGGTCGTTATGAATTTTTTTCTAGAAGTGTACCTTTTTGAAAATTTCGAGATTGAGTATTCTTACGAAAAAAATAACGAAAACACCAAAATGCAGAATGAAAAAAAAAACAATACCCTCTATGGTTTTGGCATAGTCTTGGGATATTTACTGCAAAAAGGTAAAAATACCTATAGTTATAGCTGTTGAAACTTTACTTTTTTAAAAAAAACTTAAAGTATCTCGAATTGCATGAATTAAATTGTGAGCTTTAGATCAAGTAAGTTTTTAAAGAAGGCAACAACAACAACAACAACTCTGTATAGAGTCAATCACTTAGCTGACTAGACAGTCTGTTTCGGAAATCGCTACATATTCCTCTTCAGTAGTCTTTGAGTGTTTAAGCTGTGATCAACTAACTGTTTAAACTAGTATATGAGTGCGCAGATTTTGGAATTCGTTCTTTTGAATTGTATGGCTGCTAATCATATGACATTTTAAAGCAGTAGGCTATTTATAGATCACCGCCATCAACTCTATCAAGGGTTGCCATCTGTTCTAGTTGCTTCTTTATTTATTTCAATATTCATTGGTGTTTGATAAATAATCAAAAAATAAATAATCTAATAATTGATCGATTTCGGTCAAAGTCATGCATAATTGAACATTTGGTTGTGAAAATAGCCACCTTTCAGTTAGAACACTAGCTTCTGGCGAATCAAAAAACTCGTTTCATTTTCTATGGTGCATTTCGACAAACTATCGAACACCATGAATATTGAAATAAATATAGAAGCAACTAGAACAGATGACAACCCTTGATAAAGTTGATGGTGGTGATCTATAAATAGCCTACTGCTTTGAAATGTCATATGATTAGTAGCCATACAATTCAAAAGAACGAATTCCAAAATCTGCGCACTCATATACTAGTTTAAACAGTGAGTTGATCACAGCTTAATCACTCAAAGACTACTGAAGAGGAATATGTAGCGATTTCCGTAACAGACTATCTAGTCAGCTAAGTGATTGACTCTATACAGAGTTGTTGTTGTTGTTGTTGCCTTCTTTAAAAACTTACTTGATCTGAAGCTCACAATTTAATTCATGTAATAATTTCATAGATCGTAAAACTACTTAAAGTATCTCTTTTGGCATTTTGCACACAAAAATCATAAAAAGCAGAAAACATATATGTCTCACTCGAAGTGACCTCGTCGGCCTTTGTAGTCTAGTTAAGAGTGGCGCTAGACCATCAACTCAGAGGTCCCCGGTTCGAATCCGGGTTCGGGCATTATTCTTTTAGCTTTCTTTGTTTCTTACTACATTTAAGAATTATTGAAACCAAAAATCCATAACAATAATGTGAAAAATGTGGACTAAGGGACAGGAAAAATTTGCCGAGGTTAAGGCATAACACTAGCCTCGGTTATAAGCAATTCAAATTGTCTTTCACGTGTGTTCCACCTAATCGATAATTCACGTATGGTTCCTATCAATTCTTCCTCTAATAATCTATCCCTTTCCTTTCAGGTCAGAGACAAAACGTTGTTTGTATAAGGCGCATGGCTTGGTTCTTAGGTCTTTTAAAAAAGAATAAAAAAAAATTTAAAAAATATTTATAAAAGAAACAAGTAGAATGTTTGGACGAAATTTTTTACAGTGGCTTAAAATTTCTAAGAACGTGTTCTGGCACGTTGAAATATCAAATATTTCGTAGGATAGTTTGAGCATAATCTTAAGCTATTTTGTTATTAAATAATAAGAAAAAAGTTTTAATGAAAATGTTCAAGTTGTTTCGAGTGAAAAAGTATACATTTGTATTCTGATTTTAATGATAATTTTTGCTGACTGTAGGCCAGAAAACTTAGTCAAATAGTTTTCCAAAAAAAGTCAGGCCAAGAAGAACCATCTCCAACTTTGGAATCCGAATATTTTCCCTCAATTGTTGCACAACATGGCATCTCTAACCTTGGTATCAGAATATTTTTCCTCCCTTGTTGCACAAAATGGCTTAAGATTTTGGTAATACTATTTACGGATATATATTTTTTTAAAAATTTTGTTATTTTTTAACTTTGGAATTGTTTTCCCGTAAAAATACTTTATCTGGACCCATCCGAAAAGTTGCACTACCTTTTTTATTTTATTTTCGTAATGTGCATACATCTATACTATTATATAAAAATTAAACTTTTAAAAAGTTAGCATGTTTGTGGTCGCCGGTAAATTCAAGAACCACTGAGCGGATTTATGTGCAATTTTCACTATTCGAATCAGAATTGATCATAGATGATTCATATATACTCAAAATTTTGAGATATATAATAGCGAGCAACCCTATAGGAACAAACTAACTTGTTTTTAAAAACAACTAATTAAAAAACTAACTTAAAATAAACTAGTTTATGAACTACTTTGAATTATATTAAGGCGGCATCCACTTCAATTATGAATAGTTTTTATTGCATTATACATATATGAAGTAATTGAAAAACTACTTCACATGTTTTTATTGCAAACTTTTATTAGATTACAAGTTTATATATATTTAACCATGCAATTAGTAACTTTGTTCAAATCAAATATCAAATCTTATTAATCATCAAATATTATTAACTTTGAGCTTTCACTAATATGAAATTATGTATATTTTTTTTTCAAAACAATAAAATAAATGATCTCTTTGATGTATAGAAATTTAAAATTTGTATGCTTTTAAATTCATCTTCAGTAAGTGGAATTTTAACTAGTTTTTATTGATTTATTTTAAAGTAATTAAAAAAAAATAATTTAAATTTAACTTATTTAACAAGTATTTGAAAATATATGCGGTTTTCAATTGATTTATTTTAATGTAAATAAAAAATAATTTAAATTCAACTAATTTAACAAACAGTAGAAAACATATGCAGACGAAAGTCAATTGACTTATTTAGCGGACATCACCATACAAAATATGTTAGTTCATTCTATGGAAAAAAGTCAGACTTTCAACTAGTTGTGGTTGATAAAGAACTACTTTTTCAACTACTTTTAAATTAGTTGATTTTCCTACAGGGAAGTTATTGACTGAGAAACTGGCTTAAATCTAAATTTTTGGTAAAATTCGGCAAATTTTCCTATTTCCTGCCTAAACAGTAAAATATATCTGAAAAAGATTTATGAACATATGAAAGATCTTCCCGATTCCAACAAAAAAGTCTAAGGTGACATGCATCTACGATCAATGATTTTGTCGTAAAATTGACACTTTAATAAAAAATTAAATCATTTTCTTGCAAGCAGTTAATCTGTTGATTGACTTTAATGCTGTTACTGCCAGAGAACTGCACAAGCCTACTTGAAGTTCAAGCCTTTTCAAGTACTTGAATTCAAGTATGTATCCAATCTTGAAAAAGCAAGCTTTAGCCAGCTTGCAAAAATACCAAACAGATACAAGCCATATTCATGCTTGCTCGTTGGCTTGGCTTGTTTCGGCTTACTTTGTCGGGCAGAAAGTTGAAAAGCTTAAAACGATCGGCAAAAGCTTGTAAGCTCGCTAGTATCCAAATTATTGAATTAAAGCAAGTATCCAAAAAAATCAATGAGCTTCTTTAGAGAGAGCTTAAGCGTAATAGGACTTTTAAGGATTCTGTGGACTCCGTGGTGTGAAGTTTTAGGGTAAATGATTTCGAAGATGCTGTCAAACTTTAAAATTTAAAATGGCGGATAGAGTTGCCACCTAAATTTTTTTGTAATTTTGCGAATTCTTGTAATTTTGAAATTCTGACAACGGATTTGATTTCGAATATATTGCCACAGTTTTAAAATTTTAGATGGAGGTTAGGGTTGCCATCTAAATTTTTACCACAGTATTGCCACCTAATAATATGTATTTTTAAAAGTTTTAAACATCATTTATCAGTGTTAAGGGGTCGCTGATTTCGAATCTAAAGTCAGAATTTTAAAATTCAAGATGGTAGATAGGGTTGCCACCTTAATTTTTTTTAGTTTTATAAATTCGGGGCTGGCAAAAAAAATGATACACCAAAAATGGGTCGCTGAATCCGAATCCGTCGTCAGAATTTCAAAATTATATAACTTTTAAATAATAGGGTTGCCACCTAATAATATATCTTTTCAAGAGTTTTAAACGTCATTTATTAGTGTTAAGAGGTCGCTGATTTCAAATCTAAAGTCAGAATTTTAAAATTCAAGATGTTGGATAGGGTTGCCACCTTAAATTTTTTTAGTTTTATAAATTCGGGGCTGGCAAAAAAAAAATGGTACACCAAAAATGGGTCGCTCAATCCGAATCCGTCAACGCAAACATTTTCTTGACGTTAAACTTATTATTCGATCATTGTATACCTAGGACTTATGCGCCACGAGTTACTTAGGTGTGAGTTGGATTTATATTTAATATTTGATATTCGTTGCGTTCTTTATTAATAATAAGCCAGTGTTATGGTCTTGCCTTAACTAATTCAAGTTTATAAGAATTTTCTTCACAAATTTCCACAGTATTAATAGTGGGTTATTTTAAGAAAAGATGGTCAGAATCCTAGGACCAAGACGGATCCAGAAAGGTTCTCTATGAAAGGTTGTTTTGTTTTTGTGTCATGACTTTGGCTAAGGTCATGCTAGAAGCTCCAGATTGTGTTTGTTTATAGTTCTTTATGTGTGGAACACAGCTACACTAATAACTCAGTTCTGTCTTTAGTCAACTTAAGCGATTATTGCTAATTGACAAAAATATATTGTTTTATCTGTGATGGGCTATTCTTTTGAAATTTTACCGTGTCATGTTTTTTATAGTTTTGGTTGTTGCATCTTTCATTTCACTATTATTTTAATGAGAATGGAATTGCAACAAAAATATTTTTCAAAAATATTTAAAGCTGCTATTTGCGTTACTTACGGTTACAACAAAAATAAAAAAATAAATAAATTGTTTCCGTATTGCGAGCAAAGCTGCGGAGGGTTGTTGGATAAGTATATTCTCTGAAAATTTCATATCGTTCCGGCAAATATTTTCCAGGTTACATGTGTATTTAGTATGTATGTAAAGATTCACTTGGTTCAAAGAGCTAAACTGTGTTTTCAACGTCTGCTAATATATATCTCGAAAACGCTCAACCGATTAGAATATATTTTTTTAGTTATTATTCGATGGATTTATTTTTCCGATGGGTTTATTTATCATTTTATACGCTACATTTTATAGGCTAAATTTCTATAAAAAAAACTAAATTTTTTGTTTGTAAATTCGGCATTTTGTTATAAAGGGCTATTTTTATTATTTGTTTCAATCATAGCTAAGTATATAATAACTAACAATGTCTAAATCTTCACATGATCCGATCCAAAAGTATCGTGCACATTGTAAGACGTCTTTCTATGGAGGACATCCCGGAGCTCATCTGCAGGAGGTGTAAATATCATTATTTTAACAAAATTATTTAATAAAGTTAAAATGTGCAACAATAGGTCTGTTCGCGTACTTTTCTGGTAAAAAAATGAAAAACGTCAAAAGTAATAAAATTGAGAGAGAATTAACTTTAACTTTAAAAAGTAAACGAACGCTTTGCTGTTACCAGTCACGAAAAATGCCAAATACGTCTAAGTAAATCTAAAAAACTCAGCTGCTACACACACACATCTACCATTTGACAGTTTTCATCTTTTTACAGCATGTAATTCTTCTTGTAAAAACTTTAAAAAACTTGAACGAGGAGAAATTGTGATTTCCTCTCTACTTTCGAACAAACATAATATGTGGGTAAATTTTATATTCATCCAATTAAAATAATTGGATAAAAAAAATCTCGAAACTCGCGCTTTGATGACCTCTAGCAAACTACTTAAGACCTCTTAAATTGATACCTTACTCAGGAACAAATTTTTGGAGTTTCTTAGTTCTGACATCGACTTGATTAAATTCATCAACTGAATTAATTCTATGTTAAAAACAATTAAATTTTTTTTTTATTTATATAAATAAAAATTAAGAGCTCTTAAAAATAATTCAAGAAGTCTATTGTGACTGACATCGATTGCGAAATTCCATTTGATTTTTTATTGTGCTCTGCTTAATTTTTTCGAAACTTAAGGCTAAAACTGTAAAAAATGATTGATGACCGCAAATTATTGAAACTCAATATAAAATTGATCCACGTGAAGAAAAACCGGTCCAAGCAAAATGTTTTTAAATTAAAAAAATGTATTCATTTGCCAACATCTTACTAAGAATCTTATAAGTTACACTGATACCCTGCACAATAAGATTTCGGATATGTTACTCTTCAGCACGTAAGAAATGAGGCAAACATATTCGATTATATCGAGAGCAGAAAAAAGGCGATAAGAAACTGATTCGCCAATTGGCAATGACAAATCTCTTGGAGCAATGAGTCAATTTTGTGCCTTCAACCCATCCAATTCTCGCATCGCGTTCAAAGAAGTTGTGTGGTTGATGTTCTGCCATTGATGCTTGTGTGGGTGTTGAAAATGAAGACGATGATGATTACATCTTAAGCTGATAAATCGCATGAATTGATGAATGGATGCTGCTTCCTTCAATGCAAGGCTTTGAGCCTAAAGTGAATTCAATACAACATTCAACACTGCGTCCATTCGCGAATCATTGAGGAGCGATTGCATCGGGATTAGTGCAAGCAACAAAGCGGCATTAAGAAGAAGAAGAAGACAGGGAGTTGCTGTGAAGGCATACATATGTTGGGCTTAAGCTGAACTAAGGATTATTATTTGCTGCGCTAGCTGTTGCTTTGAAGTTGTCGTTATCTTTTCAACATATAAAGAGCCGATGGCGCAGCAGAGTTGAATTAATTTTGTCATCTTTTTGCAGTTCGAGATTTTTTTTTTTGCATTCATGCTGAAGAATCAATCAGCGTTGAGTTCGACAGAATGAATCGAATGAATTATGAGGTATTGACAATTATATGGAAAAGCACATCAAGCAAGGAGTCCAAGTATATAGCTCTGCTCTGCTACTGAACTTCTTTGGTGAAGTTATTGCTATTGATACCATTCAGCTGGGTAATTGCTACTTGAGTTGACCCCAGCCACAAAATATATTTCTGACTATTCGTACAAGCATATCTACACACACACACATACACACATACTCATTTATTCAAACACAAAAGCCCGATACTGCTGCTAAGAGCCATCTTCGAGAGTTAATTAACTGATTAATCGCTGCTGCAAGGCCGTGAGCACATCAACCGCCCAAATGTTGGGCAACAAACTGGTCCAGCGAACCAGGCAGGCAGCCAACCAACCAGCCAAGTTCATTTCACATGCGTATAAATTCAAAAGGAATCCGAAATAAAAATTGCTAAATTATGCCAGCTCCCAGTTGGCTCCCTCCTTTATGTGAGAGTGTGTGTGCTCCGAAGGTATGTGTGTGAGGATGTGCTTTATATGGTGCGTGTGTGTGTGTGTGTGTGCGATACGCAACTGGCGTCCATTGTTTGTTGCCCAGCCGCGTTCGATCGCGATAACAGTGTCGAAAAAGTAATTCATTAAAAAATTTAATTTTTGTCATCCTGTTTGGCCACATTCGTGCCGTAGCTCAAGTGCGAGTCCAGCGATGCATATAAAATGAATGGATGGCTCGCCAGGGGATGTCAGGACTGCTGCTGACAGTGCTGCCAATGATGAAAATATGAAAAATGATAATAAAGCTGATGCTGATGCTGATGTTGCAGCATAAACATAGACTCTCATCTCAGGTGACGTATTGGCCAGTAAGTTGCAACATTTCAAATTTTCAGCATGCACAATTTACACTTTAAGTGTTAGATGATGCTTTTTTGGGTGTTGCAGCTGTTGGCGTTGTTGCAATTTTATTCTGAAAAGTTCTACCAAGCGCGTCGGAAGCGAATTTCATCTGGGGGCAGTACAAATGGTGGTGCAAAAAAAGTTTACCAAAATTTCTTCACATGAAACACGAAGAAGAGAGAAAGAAGAGGAAAATATATAATACAAAAATATTATCGTTGTAAAAAACTGATATTTTGAATAACTTTTCCTTTTAAATTTTTTATCTAGCTAAAAAAGTGGGGGGGCAATTGCCCCCTTTCCTCCCCGCTTCCGACACCAATGAGTTCTACTAACAGCTAAAAAAACGAATGTATTATCTGCAATTAGCTTTTGTTTTTGTTTTTTCTGTTGATTCAGCGGTTATAACAATAGAAAGACGATAAGTGTTGCAGCTTGAAGCAGTTTAGAATATTTAAAAAATTCACTAGCCTATGATTTCATTTGCATTTTTTTTTTGTCAGAGAAATTTATGTCCTCATGGTTATACGTGAAATATTATCTGCAAGCCTTTCCAAAAAAGATATTTTGGCTTAAGTGTAGGTTAGACCGTAATTTATTTGTATGGAAAATTTTCAATTTAATTCGAATTTCGCTTCCAGAATGAAATTAGCTTTGGTTAGGCCAAAAAATGTTTCGTATAAAATTTCTGATCACAGCAAATGGTCTTGACTCTTGAAAATCCTAAGGGGCTGTGCATACAAAGTAACTTAAAAAAATGTTATTAAAAAAATAAATATGCCATGCCATAGCACTTATCAGTTGTGTGTTCCAACCAGAAAATTTTTGCAAAAATTTCTGTGTACAATACATAAATAAATAAAAATTCTTAATTTGCCAAAATTAAAACGTTACACTAAAAACAATACCACTTAATTTAGATTATTATTATTTACTTCTATTATTTAGACTATTATGTAGATTAAAATCAAAAGTTTTGTGCTATCTTGAGTATAACTTTCTTTTCCGCACCCAAAAATATTTGTGTGTAAATATTACTAATAACTGCATCCATTCTAGGAATTTTATTCGTAGTTTTCAGCCACGAATAGGATTCGTAGAATCGACGTATATTAGTACATATTACGAATATTTTTTTCGTATTCGTAAAAAAACAAATGTATATTGTACGAATACATTTGTTATATTTACGAATGATCATAATATCTTATAATGAAAAAAAAATATTCTGAGCTGCGATTTGAACCTCGGCTCTTTAGCTTACGGGCCACACACTCTACCAGTAGGCTACAGCCACTTTACAACCATACAGTTCCTTATATTCTGTTGTTGTTTGACAAACCAGCCAAACAAAAATTCTGTCTGAGGGTTTGGTGTTTGAACCTCGTCTTTTTAGCTTATGGGCCATGCACTCTACCAGTAGGCTACAGTCACTTTACAATCATACCGTTCATATGTTCTGTAGATTTTTGACAAACAAGGCTGAACGATTTCAGTTTTCAATTTTTAAAACTCAACTAATAATTCGTACATTCTACTAATAATTCGTACGGTCAACCTACGATTGAATTGTTTCTACTAATATTATTTTTTATTCGTAAATAGTACGAAAGCCTTAGTAAGTATTACGATTGTTATTTATATGAACACAATCATTCGTACAATGCACTAATATGAAATGATTTATTTTTGTTTACGAATATCATTAGTATATAAAAAAAAAATATATTCGTAGATACTACTTCAGGGGCCGAATTACAGCAAATCGAGCAAAATTGTACAAGATTGATAGGCACTTGTCTCGTCGTGCCCTTCGTAATTTTGCTCGATGACGGATGCTGCAATTCGGCCCCAGGTATAAGAAAAATTTTACGAATGAATTCGTAAACGTATCACAATTAGGCTTGGGAATTTTAGTTCACTAAAAAGATCGCTCTTTTTAGTTCAGTTGAGTTCAATGAACTAGTTCGTTCATATAGTTCTTTTAGTTCATTTAGTTCGTTCGCTCTTTTAGTTCGTTTCGAGCACTCGTTCATGTTGTTAGTTCGTTAGGTCTTATAGTTCGTTTGGTGTTTTAGATCATTAGATATGTCAGCTCGTTATATTTTGTACTTTTTAGCTCAATAGGTCTTTTAGTTTGTTTTGTTTGCTCTTTCATGATCAGATCTATAAAATGAAACGAACTATATGACCGAATCAATCATTAACTGCGGACATAAAAGAAATTTACATAAAAATACAACACATGGGGCATTCCATACAATATTTGCCAAAAAAATTTGTTTTTGCAAAAAAGTTTTCTTTACCGTTCATTAGTGAAAAACTGTATCAGCACGGACTCAAACCATTGTTGAGTGAAACAAAATTGTTTCTAGTTCATTTCGATCTGACTCGCTTCAAAATCGATTGAACCAAAAGTACTAAAAGAACGAGAATCAACGAACTAGTTCACATAGTTCTTGAGTGCGAATAGTTCAATTGAACTAGTTCGTTCGTGAACTACCCAAGCCTAATCACAATAAAAATACTTTGTATATTGTACGAATATTTGTAGAATGTACGAATATTTTGTTTACTTTTATCATTCGTAGAAATTTTACTAATAAATTTTTTGAGTGCGATGTTCTTCAGGCATCGTGCTTGGCAAGATATTGTTATTTGAAGTCTATACATATTTCCACATTTCACATATTATATGTAGTTTTTTTTACAGAAATCAAAGCATCTTAGGATCGTTATTTTTTACTGTTTTTCCCAAAAAACAACTTAGACCTAGCGGCAGATACTTTTTCGCTTCATTTTTTTGATAATCATGTGCAACTTTTGAGACTTCTTAGAATGTGAAATTCGTTTAAAATTTTTTTATTCGATATGCCCTTATGCACAGCCTCTAACGATTTCAAGGAGTCCATTTACTGTAGTCCAATCGGGACCAAAGTTTGTACGAAATGCATTTAGGCCTAACCGAAGCTATTTTCGTCCTGGGATAGAACATTTAATGAATTTAAAAATATGGTACTGTCTAATGTACACTATCACTCTTTTAACCTGCTGTTTTTTGCTTTTGTAAATTTTGAGACGATATTTTTGACGCTTATAACACAGTGAAACACTGAATATAATTCTTATATACAATACCACTATATGGGAGTGAAAGTACTACTCCTTGAGAGCAAAACCCTAGCGAAGTTAGGTGCGGAACATCTTTTTTTTTACACATTAAATTTGGGTGAACAGTGCAATCCAACGCATCAGTTTTTAGTGTCTAACTTGTCCAGTACTGGGGTAAGCGTATTATTGTATTTGAAAAAGTTTATGTTAAGAGGTTAAATAATAATTTTCCAAACATTTCCTATCAAAAATTATCACCAGTTCCGGGTTAAAGGACAAAACACTTTAAAAAAGAAACTTTTTCCTTCTTTAAACAAAACTTTCAGTATTTATTCACTAGCTTGTTTTTATATCAGGGTAGGCCGTTTTTATATTAGGGTAGGCCGATTTGATGAAATTATGTTTGTACAATTTTTTCCTTCTAGAGGAAAAAAAATGGTTCTAAGGATATATTTTTTCCGTGAATTAAAAGGTACCCCCTAATTTTCAGTTTTTTTTTTAATTTTTCACCATTTTTGTACAGATGCCCCCCTAATGGACAGTTTGTTGGATATGGGCATTTCCAAACTGGCGTTACGGACGATTTGTACGAAGAAATATTTAAAAAGTGTCTAATTTTTAAAAAGCCTTTTTTATATTTGCATAGTAATTAAGTATCACTATATTAAGTTAAAACAATGACAACAATCGTCAGTAAAAATTTTAAGATATAAGCAAAAATATGTGCTGGGTTACGTTACAAAAAACGGAAGTGATTTTTGACTTGGAGCAAAAAATTTGCAAAACTCTCAGAATTGGACAAGACTTTTTGTATACAACTTTTTTTAGAAGAGCTTAAAATAACATAAGTTTATTTTCCAAGTGACTAAATTTAAAAATCTTCTCTGGGTTTTTTTTATAAGGCTTTTTGATCTGGCGTTACGTTATTAAAATTTCCATTGCAGTTTAATTGGGTAATTAAGTAATTAAGTAGTTATAAAATTATGTAATTATTAATTAAAAACAAAATTAATTTATTGTCATTTCCCTGCCTCCATAATTTTTTATTATCCTTAGCCAATGCCTTCCATTTTTACTAAAACAAAAAAGTTTACCAAACATTTACTAAACATTTACGAAAAAGAAAAACTACAATCGTGAAACAGTGCAGACGATTTGATCATCATTGTTAATTAATTTATGTAGAAACTGCTTAAATTAATAAAATTAAAATGTTTCTCTTAGATTTTATCAATAATAAATTAATCAATAATAAATTTTTAATAAGTTTCAATTTTTTGGTCACGGTAGACTTTTCTGTGGAAATGCCCATATATGATTCCAAAAATATTTTTCGGCTCATAAAACATTACTTTGCAAAATTTGAACGAAATCGATTGGCCCAAGACGAAGTAACAGCACTGCGAATATTAGGACAGTGAAGTAGTTCTGTTAAGTAAATTTTTCTTCTATCAAACTACTACACTTTGCTAATGCTCAGAATGCTGTAACTTCGTTTTTAATCGATCGATTTCGTTCAAATTTTGCAGAGTAAGATTTTATGAGTCGAGAAATTCTTTTATGGCATCAGATTTCCAAAAAACTGAACCCCCTAATGGATCCAGTGCAATAAAATGTGGAAAATTAAAAAAATATTATTTTTGAGAAAAAAAGAAATACCCCAATTATAATATAGAGTGGTTAAATTTTAAGGGCCGATGTTCAATGTGAACCACACCTAAACGTCAAGTTTTTTCTGCATTTAATTTGACAATTCTCAATTTTAGACTAATTCAATTTGAACCATGGAAAGATACACAATCGAGCAACGCGTAAAAGTTATTCAGGCTTATTATGAAAATGGACGTTCAAATCAAAATGCATATCGTGCACTTCGTGATTTTTTCGGTCACTTTAATCGTCCAAATGTGCGTACAATCGGAAAAATCGTGCAAAAATTTGAGCAAACCGGGTCTGTAGAAGATGTGAAAACACCAGTGCATGCTCGTACAGCTCGTACTGCAGAAAATATTGCTGCTGTTCGCGATAGTGTAGCTGAAGAACCGTTCACCTCAACTCGTCGTCGTGCCCAACAATTGCACTTCTCACGCTCATCGTTGATGAACATTATGCATAAAGACTTGCATTTACACGCTTGTAGGGTGCAATTGACTCAAGAACTAAAGCCTCTTGACCATTTCAAGCGTCGTCAATGGTCAGAATGGTGGCAAGAAATGGCAACAGTGGATGATCAATTTTCGAAGAAAATCATCTTCAGTGATGAGGCACATTTTCACCTCAGCGGATTCGTCAATAAGCAGAATTGCCGTATTTGGGCGAATAATAATCCAAGAGTGATTGTCGAAAAACCAATGCACCCACAAAGAGTGACTGTTTGGTGCGGTTTATGGGCTGGCGGCATCATCGGGCCGTATTTTTTCCAAAATGAGGCCGGTCAGGCAGTTACTGTGAATGGTGTTCGCTATCGTGAGATGATAACGAACTTTTTATGGCCCGAATTGGAAGATATGGATGTGGACGATATGTGGTTTCAACAGGACGGTGCCACTTGCCACACAGCTAACGAAACAATGGCTCTTTTGCGCGACAAATTCAATGGCCGTGTTATCTCACGTGGTGGCGATGTCAATTGGCCGCCAAGATCATGTAATTTGACACCGTTGGACTTCTTTCTTTGGGGTTATTTGAAAGAAAAGGTGTACGTTGATAAGCCAGCAATAATTCAAGAGCTAAAGGATGAGATAATTCGGCACATTAACGGCATAGAACCTCAATTATGCCTCAGCGTCATCGAAAATTTGGACCATCGGATGGAGATGTGTCAAAGTGTCATAACATTGAAACGGTAAGCTGTATCTTTCAACTCTTTTTTTTCTTTTAACAGAAGACATATCAGCTGATTATTTGTGATCATTTTGCTGATATTGGTGCATCGTGTTAAAAATTATTGTAAAGCAAAGATGAGTGAAATTTCAGAAAAAATACGTCATATTTTAAAATTTTACTACGGTAAAGGGAAAAATGCGTCACAGGCATGTGAAGAGCTTTGTGAGGCTTATGGTGAAGGTACTCTATCCCAATCGGCTGCAAGAAAATGGTTCGCTCGATTTCGTTCTGGAAATTTTCCAGATCCATCACCCAAAAAGTCTATGAAACAATGGATAAGGTTCAAGAAAACCGTCTTGTGAGCAGCCAGACATCGCTAAGGAACTGAGATTGTAAGGCGGGTTCAAATCCGGTCAGATAAGGCCACAAAATTTATCTTCATTAATTTTAATTTTTTTTTCTCTTGTTTTTTCTTACATTATTACAGACATAATTTTTTTTTCTTAAAATTTATAATAGGTTTGTTCACGTACTTACTTGTTGAAAATTGCAGCGAGAGAAAAAAATTAAAATTAAGAATAATAACGTCACAAATAGAAAAATAGCCGAAAGAATACGGGAACAGAAAACTAGTGGAAACTTGCAAATCACAACTGATCGACCCCCCTTGACAGTTGTTTTTAAACCTGGAAAAATTGTGTAAATTCGTTTTTGTTTTCAAATATGTAATATTATTAATAAGAAAAAAAAAATACTAATAAGCCCTCCAAAACCGAACTTAAAGCATCGTCAAAGAAATAAAAAAAGAAAAAAAAATTTTTATTAAATAAAAACATCCGAAATAAATCTTTTTCCACTCATTTCAATAGATAGCTAGTTTTTTTGTTACAAGCAATTTTTTTCTCGGTACCTAAAAATTCTTGCAAGTAATAATTTCACTAGCATAAACTTGTAGCTAATTTTTTTTTCTCTCACTTTTTAACGCTCTCGTTGCGAGTTTTTCGAGTACGTGAACGCTTTACTATTAAAAACTTGTATCCAAATATCTTTGTTTACATTTAAAGCAGATGTTTATATTCTTGTGCTAACATTTTGAGCTTAATATACGGAGACGAAGTCTAAACATAACCTTCTGTTATCATGAAGTATTATGTTTAGAAACTCCTACAATGACAAAATAACAGAGAATAAATCTAAAAATAGATTTCTGTTAAGACAAACATTTGTAGGTTTTTTTTGTTTACAGAGGCAAAGTTGAGAGAGTCTGAGCTTAGCAGAGGCTCAGTATAACAGTTTGACAGCAAACAGAGTTGGGCCACTGAGACGAATTTAACATAGTGCGTAGGCTTAACATTAAAGACAAATTAACATAAATGGTAATGACCATAAGGAAAGCTGGCAGCGGCGGAGTAAGGGGGATGAACACATCGGGTGATGTATACCGTTTCAAAACTTGCATGCTGAATGATGAGAGAAATTAACGGGTTGAATCCAGTCCACGCTGTTTCAATCCCAAATACTAAGGTAAATGTCCCTAAAACAATTTTTTTATATAGGAATATAAACAAGGGCGTGTGCAAAAGTTGGTACCGCGTGCAAACATTGAGGCCGTGTGCAAAATTACGGGGCTATTCCAGATTTTTATTCGTATAAAAGCCAAAGCGAATTTAATTCGGTCTCTTTTGCTGGTCATAATTGGTGTCTACAAGACGTTACCATAGTTCATTGTTTTTATTTCAAAGTGAAGTGAAAAATTGTTTTAGTGACTAAACTTCTTTTGAAGTAGCTAATTAAAGTTTATTCAATAAAAACTAAAACTGTAAAAATCTCTGTGAAAACTTGTGAATTTATAAAAGCTTTATTAAATTTTAATGCACAAAACTAAATTCTCTTAAACCTAATATTAAAATACATTAATTTGTAAAAAGGTGAAAAAAAAATTTAAATAAAAATTAAAAAAATAAAATAAAAATTAAAATAAAAACTAACTTGTATATAAAATGTACGAACAATTATTAAAAATGTAAAGACTTTAAATTATAAAATTAATGAAAATTTATATAAAAAAATAGAAAAAAAATTGTTCAATACATAAACTTAAACACTAATAGGCTAAAATGGAGTTTGTTAAAAAAAATATAAGAATTAAATTTTTTCCTGGAAACAAATCTTAAACATAAGCGAAAACTGAGAAAAAAAATAAAATCTGGATATATTTTTTTTATGTAGAATAAAATAAGAACAAAAAAAAAATCTCAAGATAACATCTTAAAAATGATGTAAGTGTTATTTTTACAGACTTTATTTTTATAAGAATAAAAATGAGCTTAAAATGTTCATCCAAATTTTAGTTAAAACCGAAAGGAAAAAAAATATTAGTGTTAAATATAAAAATACTATTACGATAAACATACATACACAAACAAGAAAAAAGAAAAAACGAAGTTTAAAACCTTAAAACTACGCACAGACGTAAGAAAAAACAAATTCTTAATTTCCAGTGTACAACCGCAAAAGTTGTGAATTCTAGAACAGAAGAAAAAAAAAAATATAAAAAAAAGAGAGAGAAGAAAAGAACAAGACACTAATAACATTTTTAAAAATAAGCTTATTTTAATGAAGCATTGCAGCAGCAAATAAATAATATCAATGTCTGCTCCTTACAGAGCTCTGTAAATAATACTGACAGCCAGATCAGCGATGACAGCAACCCGAGTAGCAGCATCGATGGACAGCGAGAGATTTACAAAAATAAATGAAAAGAAAGGAAACCCGAAATAAAAGTAATGTAATACAACTTATATATATTCATAAAAGAAAAAAAAAAAAAATAACAAAAAGAAAAAAAAACACAAAACATAAATGTATACACAAAAAAAACAAAAAAACCATAGGTCTTAACATCATAATTTCTAGTGATGTTTTTTTTTTATATAAATACTTTTTTTTAATTAAATGTCATAGTTTCTATACAAACAAAAAAAAAAAAAAAATGTGAGTATGCGCATACGAATATGTAGCTTTTAAGAATTTATTGGTAAGAAAAAAAAAAACTTGAATAAGTAATGTAATATTTTTATATTGTTTTTCTTTTTCTTCCTTTTTATTTCCTTTAATAAATTATTATTCACTTAATTAGCTTAAAAAAAAAATGGTTTAATTAATAATTAGATTCCCGTAGGTAACAGGAAGTCACTCTACTGTTTGTAGAAGGGAGCTTGTTGTGGTTTGGGCAGAAAAGGTGGCAACACTACCAGCCACCAACCCACTTTATCAAGTGACGTTTTGTTCTAATTCAAATTTTTAGTAGTTTTTTTTCACTGTTCTATAATTATACTTTTCCCTCTTCTATATATTTTCTCCTTATTTTTTTTCTTATATCTGAAAGATGAAGTTTGCCCCTTTTTTTATTCTTTTCTGGCCTCGAATCGAATTTCTATCTGCGATTCGCTACTAAAACGAAATTAAATCGAGCCATTTTTGAAGCGTATAGTATAAGGTGATGGAAATTGGATTACATACAATAATATTTTTCGAAAACGGTCTTGGCCGAAAAAAGGTGAAGCTCCAAGAACGGTGTCGAAGCCGGAATTGACGACAAGGAAGGTGATTCTGTGCCACACACATCTTTATTAACCCGACACAAACTTAAATAATTTAACTGGAAAGTTTTGATGCATCCACCGTACAGTCCTGACATTGCACCGTCGGATTATCATTTGTTCCGATCTCTTCAACACTCCTTTGCTGGGAAAAAATTAGCCTCAAAAGATGACTGCGAAAACCACCTACGTCAGTTTTTCAACGATAAAAGTCCGGCATTGTACAATAAAGGAATCATGGTCGTAACCCGAAAATGGCAGAAGGTAGTTGAAAAGAATGGGCAATATATGAATTATAAAATATTTTTTTTTAAAAAAAAAAAAATGTTGTTTATATTTACTAAAAAAACGCCGAATACTTTTTCCCCAACCCAATATATGTAGATTATGGACTCTAAATAAGTTACTGTTGCAGCATATTTGTCTGAAACATATTTGCAAATTTTCGAATTGTTCTGCATGGTTAGTAATATAGTAAAGTTACTTGTCTACACTACATACATCTAAGTGACAAAAATTGTATTCTAGAACCATGTTAACTTCTGACATTCTCTTTAACATTTTTTTTTTTGAGAAAAAGAATTAAAGTAAAGTATAGGAAGTCTAAAGTTGTATAGGTTTTTATAAGTTTTAAAGTTTTCATAGCGAGAGAGCTTGTGGCTTATTCCTAAGGAAAGTACTTTTACTTTCCAAATGCCAAACTTTTATAAAATACATATCTTTTTGACATTAATTTTGTATCGAATCAACAGAGAATGTATGCGAAAAGATCGAATTCCGACCATTTGCGAACTCTAGTAACTTGAAACAAGCTACTGTTCTGTGAATTGGAATCAGTTTCATCTTAGAAAAATGCAAAGTTCAATTAAATTGTGATAAAATATTGCTTAAATGAAATTAACAAATATTTTCAATTTTAATTTTAATTCCAGGAAAAGTATAATGTCGTGATTCGAGAATCACCTACTGATTCATGCTTTCTCAAAGTTTTTTGTTGGTATTTAGGAAAAGGGGGGGGGGGGGAGGATGGTTGTGAAATTGCTATCGGAATGAAAAAGTCAAATGCCACTTAATAACAAGTTTTAAAGTACTTGAAAAAAGTAGTTTCTTATTCTCTAGTAGTCGGAAATAAAGTACTTTCAAATTAGTTGAAAACACATGCACAGTAAGACAATTGATTTACTCCAATGACAACCCCATTTAAATGAAGTCAGTTGGTGACAAGAGAAAAAGTAAGAATTTCAACTAGTTTTATGTACTTGAAAAAAAGTAGTTATAAACTACTTTTAAATTAGTTTATTTTCCTGCAGGGATGTGACACACGAATGGCTATTTAAAAAAAGTATATACATGCTAACATGTAGACCACACACATTTCAAATATTCAACTATAGATACGTATTCATTATCTTCATTGCAGCAATCGTTGGCGGATTGTGAGCGATATGTCATTTGCCATATGTACCAAGTCAGAACTAACACATTCCCTAGCCAATGCATATAGTTATTGAAAAAGTTTCAATAATATTGACCAACACACAGCATCTAAATTGTGTGTGACTTAACAACACACTTTAATACTAAAAATTTCAGATATATATTATTTCATAAAAAAAAAAAATTCAATACTTTTCGCCAACCGGAATCGATTTGTCGATTTAACATGAAAAATAGGGTGTGCAATCTTTCAGGTAGAGTTTGGGGGTGGGCTTTTGCGGGAATTGGTTATAATGTCAAAGAGCAAAAATATAGACAAATCAATGCAGTACGAGAGGATATCAACACACATGCCAGCCATCAGACGCCATATTAATTTTTGTAATGGACGTTCATCAGCTTTCAATCGCCACACACGCTCCTATGTACCCAGTAATGTTGATAATAAATTATGTTGATATGTGTGTTTTTATGTGAGTTTACACTTGGTTTAAATATTTAGTATCCGAGAGTTGTGCAATATTAATATTTTATAATTAATGGATGCGTACGACAGACGCTGGCGAATTAATGTGCTTATGACAGCAGCTGTCCTCCACCCACTCGTCTGTGTGGTGGCTTGCTCTTCATACCTTATATTCTCAATTCCACATTTCAACGAATCATCATGATATATGTATCATCGATTTTTACAGTATTAACATGTATATATGTACCTTAGAATCGCTAGGAAATGTGTACAAATGTATCTAACATAGTTTTGCATGCTCTTTCGTTTAGTAGTTTTTTAGTAGAAAAAACATTTTTTTAATTTTTAAAATTAGTAGATTATCAAACCTCCATGTGCCAAAAATTGCAAACCTCCGACGATTCTTGCTGTTTAATTGGAATTTTTCCGAAAGATAAAACCACTGTGCGCTAGTTAAACTGTAAACATGTTTGTAAATTTGATGAAATTTTTAAATAAATTCATATGTTTTCATATAATTTTTATACCTTAACATCAAACGTTTGATATGCCACTTGACGCAATCTTGATTATATAGTGATGGTTATCACCTACTACCCAGTTGGAGAAGGAGCCCTGCTGTATGTCTGCCGGCAACATGCCTCGGAAGGACAGAAACATGCTCGTTTCCATACCCATATCTTTTTTGCATAGGCATGTCCTAGATCGGTATGTCTGCCGAATGAACTGCCGTAGCAGCAATGCAGCATGCATATTATGGTATAAATGTACTTAAAAGTAAAGAGGAAGTTTTTAAAATGTAAAAAAATAGACCTCTTAGCATTAAAATTTTAACCTGCCACATTCCTTCCATCAGCAGGCCGGTTTGTTTTTCATCTGGGTAGTTAATTACTTATATTAGAAAAAATTTCAAAATATGGCTTAATTGGTACCTCGTTTTTAATTCTTTTCCAGAAATTCTGCTTTTATTTTATATTCCGAAACTCTCGAAATTCGAAACTGAAAGGTATTTCAATGAACTGGAAACTAATTAAATTTGTAGGTACACTCTAACAAAAATCCACGGGAACTTACAGCAATTATTGCTGGCAAAGGATTTCCTACATTTAATATAGTTTTATTTCAGAGAGCCAAATTCAAAATATTTTACGTTAGAAAAGTGTAAAAACTTTGTTTTACAATTATTGCCCTCGCACTCTCATTAAAAAACTCTCTTCTGAAATTATCGCTATCAATCTTGTCTTCGCTTATAAAAAAACGCAAGAAATAAGCGAAGTCTCTCAAGTTAGTTTTGAACACAACAACAACAACAACAACAACAACAACAACAACAACAACAACAACAACAACAAATTACAACAACAACTTTGTATAGAGTCAATCACACACCAGAAAGCGCTACTCTTTGCAACTTCAGTAGATTTAAATAATTTAGGTGTAACCAATATAATGCTCAAGTTTTATATATTGTGACACTTGTTCAAATAAACATTTCGAAATCATATGACGTTAAAGAAAAGCGTTTTTATTTTAGGTCAAGCGTTACCAGTGCTGCCAGAAAAGGGACTTTTCACCGTTTTGCGGGAGTTTTCAAGGAAAGGGGGAAAATTTGGTTGAAAAAGAGTAATTTCTTCACAAAATCAACAAATTATGTTATGCATTTTTTAACGTCTTGTATTTTTCTCAAATATATTTATAAATCTTAAATAAATACATTTTAAAATTATCAGAGTAATCTTGAGAATTAATTTAATTTTGTTATTATTTGCCCATGTGAGAATAATTGTAACTTCGATTGAATTGTAATGTGGTTTCGATGTCGTCGTATATACAATATAGGATTAACTGGAATTTAGTTCAATATTTTTGATTGTTAAAATTTTTTCTACCATACTTTTCTATCAAAATAATCAAGATGCTAATGTTGTTGATCATATTTGTTTTTTCGGTGTATACATTTATTAATACATACTTTAACCATAATAATGCAAATAATAAATCTTAAAATTTGTAATTATCTTAATTTCCAATATTTTTCCTTGGGACCAACATGTCTCTACTATTTTTTTTTAAAGATCAAAGAATCAAGGAAAGCGCCTTATACAAAAATGGTTTGGTTTTTAAGGGACGTACATGTAGTTCGATAAAGTAACGGGACTTTTTTCGTTGCCCTCACACACATCGCACATGACGGATAGACTTGGGATAGACTTCATTATTTTTTAGCTGCTGAAGAGTTAACATCAATTAAAAATATTAATATTAACTGTTTTGAACATATACATATTTTTATTTTTTTTGCTTTAAATATTCCAAGTCATCACAATTTTAGGTAAAGATAAAAAAATTCGCGTCAAAATATAACATTTCTTACGTTCGGCAGTTTTGCCGCGAGATGTGCTCTCTCTGAAAATTTTCAACAAATGGCAAAATGTACAAAGTTGGATGGCCGCGCACGCAAACGGAACTACATGTCGGACGTTCTAAGCAAAAAGTTAAAAATGTTTGACTACCATCGGACATGTCCATCCGCCTTGATTTCTTGCACACGAACGATACTACATGTGTGATGACTTGACAGGTCGGATGGACATGTAGTATCGTTTGAGGGCCCCTATTGACCTGAAAGGAAAGGAATAGATTATTTAAAGGAATTGATTGAAACCATACGTGAATTATTGATTAGGCGAAACCATCGTGAAAGACAATTTGAATTGCTTTTTACCGAGGCTAGTGTTATGCCTTAACCCCGGCAAGCATTTTCTGCCCTTAGATGTTGTGTTCCTGTCCTTTAATTCCACATTTTCCACAATTTATTTGTGGATTTTTAGTTTTCCATAATACTTAAATGTATGAAAGAACAAAGTAAGCGAAAATAGCCATGCCCGAGCCTAAATTCGAACCAGGGACCTTTGGGTTGATAGTCTAGTGAACTCTTCACTAGACTACAAGGGCCGACTATTTACAATTTTTTGTTATTATTTATTTTGCTTTAAGATTATGTCAAATAAACTTTAGTGTAGTCGGGATAAGATATATTATTCATATAAAAACCTTAACCAAAACGGTTATATTTAAAGTTAAATTTGTTTTAAAATTATCTAAAATGCGCACAGAGTTTCAATAGTTTCTCGAATATCAAATTTTTAAAAGGGCGTCAATTCTTTTGTCTCGTGACATGACCCCTTTAACCTTTACAAAACCCACAAGACTTTAACATATGTGGTATAACGCGACCTATTGCAACATTAGCTGCTCCTTGCGTTCAGCTCAGATGTTTCCACACTTAGCTGAAGACCTGTCATAATTTTTTTACTTAATGGTACAATGTAAGAATATCTGTGCATTTGTTTGTTTTCCTCCTGTTAACACTTATTATGTATTAATGCAACAACAACACCCACAAATCACATATCGATGTTGTCGCCATCGTGTTGCCGTGTTGTCATCTTAATGACTACGTTAACACGTGTTGACCAAAGTGCTCGAGGTCTTGAGGGTACTCGTGGGTTTCAGTTACATTGAAAACAAGTCCTACGGAGGAGCGGATAGACGAATCCATTAGGGGATGTGTCTTGTTTGGGAGTGACATTGGCGTAAGTAGTTAGTTGTTGTTGTTGTCAATGCTAGCGCACTGTCGCTTATTAATTTAAGTGTCTCGGTGTGTCTCTCGTCCTAAGACACTTACCAAGGAAAGAAATTCGAAACACTCTGTTGCTTTTAGATTCAGAGACGCTTTTGTATTAAGAAAACCTCTGGTCTGGATGGTCTGTTGTTTTATGTTTTTTTCTGTTAATATGTTTACACAAAGACAGCAGCAACCACTAACAAACAAACAAACAAACACATGTCTACTGATTTTTGATATTTTGTGCATACAAATATAGCGTGTGTGTGTTTCTAGCTTAAATTATTAATTGGAAGGAGTTTTCGACACGAGTTGTTGATCTTTTGATATATAATAAGGTGAAAGATGGGAAACTTTGCAATAATTTGTTAGTTGCCAGGAGCTAATCATATGGTATATGTAGTCGCAAAGACATCTTGAGGTATTTGTTATTTAAAAAAAAATCGTTTAACAGTAAGGTAGAAATCTTGAATTTCAAACCGAAAAAACATGCGAGGTATTCAGTGTAAAAAAATTAAAAACACATCGATTGGAAAAAAATCCACTCAGTACTAAAAACTTTTGCGCACGAAACACACACGCAAATACATACAAACATAGCAAATTGCCACATTGCAATAAAAAATGTTGAGCACATTGAAAGAACTTTGACAGTCGGAAACAGGAAACCGGAAGTCCATCTTGCTCACAGTGTCGGCGAAGATACTCATGATGTAGCAAAAACGGTGTATCTGATGGGTTAGAGGAAGTGATAGATGAGGAGTTGGCAGGAGGTAGGCGGGCATGGCTGGTAGAAGGGCAGTCAACCCCAGCCACCAGGAAGATACATCATTACACATCGTCACCAACATTAGAGCCATCGTCAGTGCCATCATCATCATCATCACTATAATCATCATGTTGCGGAAACAGATAACGCACGGACAGACAACGACAAGATGCGCTGAGGCGGAGGTGAAGTCAATGACGCGAGAGTAAATTTCACAGAGGGAGGGAAAGCTATGTCTAATGTAGCATTAACGACTACAGCAACAACAAAAACAACAAGTACGGTCATCAGCCATTTATGAGCATCAGCCGGGCTTCTAATGCATTTTCAATCTCTGATCAATGCTGAGCAAAACAGCTTGTAGTTCAAATACATAGCATGTTCACAACCCACACACACATTCATATATGATATATCGATTGACATGAACCTAGGTGGACCATGTAAATATTTATTATTATCGATAAGTTGCTGATAGCGTTCACAAACCGCTGCGTTTTCATCATCTCGGTGACATTATTAAGACACCCAATTGTGGCCGTCTGTTGAAGCTTTAATAAGTACAGAAAACAATTTGAACTAGCAGAATAATCGACGTTATTCTAAATAAGTTACACATACATGCATAAAAAAAAACGAAGGAAATAGTAAAGTAAAGTGCTCGAAGCTTATTCTTCGACATTAATATTTTGGATATATACTAAAAAAATATTATATAGGGTTATATAGCGGTTCTTAAGTTGGGTCGGTCTATAGTTTGGGCCACCATAATTTTTGATATCTTTTGTGTTGGCAAGGCAGTTATTTGGATGGTGTTTCTGGAGGTACGCTCCTCCCCCAACATTTTTAGCGTAGTATGAAAATTATAGCTAGCTTTTTGATTCAGTCGCCGTAAAAAATTTTGTCCCCGAAAGATTTACGTTTAATTTTGAATGCAAGGTTCCTATTCAAAAATAAAAGAACAATTTACTTAATAGTTAAATTGAGCGGGATACATAATTAGTACGGATTTTGAACATATGGGACAAAACACGTCAAGTGTGCCACTGAAAAACTTCATCGCTCTGATTTCGATGAAACATGGCAATGCTGTTGTACTATTTGAGTACATAAAAAGTGGAAAGGGAGGGGAAGTTAAAAGTACAGGTTTCTGAGTTTTAGGGGTGTTAAGTTTAGGTCCGAAATATATTTTTTAATTTATAAGTCAAATAATATCGTTAGGGGGCGTCCATTAATTACGTGAGTTAATTTTTGTGATTTTTTGACCCCCCTCCCTCCTAGTGAGATATCGTGAAATTTGGCTCGACCCCCTCTCCTTCTAATCTAATGTGAGATTGTTTAAAATGCGTGTTTTCAGTGTAAAAATGTTAATCTATGGCTTCATTGTATTGAATTTATTAATATAAATTTTATATATTAATATAAATATTATTGGGTAAAATTTAGTCATATTCTAGTAGAGAAACAAGTTTTACTCAATTTAACCAGTCATCTCGTAATTCTACACTGTTTCTTGCGGATAAAAAATTTCGTCATCTTTGTAAGAACCCCCCTCTCCCCATGTGAGAGAGTGAGATTCGGCTTAACCCCCCCGATCCCCCTAAGCGCCTCACGTAATTAATGAACGCCCCCTTATATAAAAAAACAATAGTTTGATGTTCTTAAATAATTTTTTTCGTACATTCCGATACGAAATATAAAAATAAATTTAAAAAAAAATTTTTGAACAAAATTTACTCCAAAAAAATTCAGAATGTATTTACACGTGCAGTCAGTACAGTTCTCGCATGCGATGCGCAAGTATCAAAGGTTCGGATTACTATAATTTTTCACGGCCCAACATGATTTCCAACATTTGATTTGAAGGAGAAAGCTCAAGCTTTCGACTACGACTGATTAAAGAATATTAAAAATGCCCAACTTAGCGAAAAAAAAAAATAAAACAAAATTTAATTTTTTCGGTATACATATTATTTGAAATTTTTTTTTATATTTTTATCGGAAAAAACGAAAAAATACTTTACGAACGTCACACTATTTTTTTTAAATAACGATATTATTTGACTTGTAAATTTAAACATATATTTTGAACCTAAACTTTACACCCTTATCAGTAACCTGTGCCTCCCTTCCCTCCCTTTTTATGTACTCAGATAGTACAACAATATTACCGAGTTTAATCGAAATTGGAGCGATAAAGCTTTTCAGTGGCACATTTGAGGTGTTTTGCCCCATATTTGGGCGAACGAACAAATTTTGGAATGAAGGTAACATGTAGCGTTGTAATATTAAAAATAGACTGAAGTTAAGAGACTAACTCTGAAAATATAGAATAAAAAGAGTGGCTTTAAATTTTTTTACGTGCACGGAGAGACAAAAATTCAAGCATTCTTAGCAAGTAAATAGGCTATCAGTTCAATATCAAGCGTAAATTTGTCAATTCAAGAAGAATTGATATTAAGATTCTTATATTAAGAATGCAGTCGTGTGTGTATTTTAATTATAAACATTTTGGTGCATAAATCGTTCTTGTAGAATGTATGGTTTGGGAGTTATGACGAAAAAACCAGACTACAACTCCTAAACTAAACGAGATAGAGCAAAAGTCATTTTAACAAAGAAGGATACCGCCTTAAGGACGATGCTATGGCAATAATTTTATTGCCTGAATCGTCTTTGTCACACGGTGTGCAGGAAGCAACTTTTATTCAACCTGAAATGTCGACGCAATCTGAGTATGCAGATGTTTGAAGAACAGTATATAGACGCAGAATTTATTGTTTTTAAAATCTTATGAGTTCGTTTAAGGGGGTGAATCAATTTTTTATAGCAAACAAATCGATTTTTTTTTATATCATAGTAAAACAATTAAAAAAATATGTCCTCAAAGTTTAAAAAACGATTTAATTTCAAATATTTGCAATTTAAGAAATGAAAAAATTCCATTTAGTAATAGATCCGGTAAGCGATTGTCTGTTGTTATAAATCCAAAAGAGCAAAAAAGTATAATTTTTAAAAAAATATATTAAGATAATATTATGAGAAATTCAGGCACAAGCGTCAAACAAACGAGAAATGTTGCTAATTTTATTCGAAGTAGAAAAAGTTAAAATTCGATTTCACAAAATTACGCCTCACATGCTACTCAAAAAGTTAACACTCTGAAAAATGTTTGCAAAACTTATAATTTACGGTTTGACGTAGTTTCAAAGAAATCAAAAGAAATTCAATCCATGGTATGGGCTGATGCATCTGAGTTATAATAAACGGTTTTAGAGGCTCGCAATTTCAGAGGAAACTATGATGAATGTAATGGCTGACGAAGGACAGGGCTTTTTTAAAATTAGTTTAACAATGCTTCCAGAAAATTATTCTTCAGCGTACCGAGTTGAAGATGAAAGCGATGAACATTTTAATTAAAAGCTATGCAATAAATAAGGCAATGCAAACAAAGAAACAGAGTCAAAAATCAATGAAAGACCCTGCAGATTTACTGCTGACTTTAAATTAATTTTAATTGTCAATGGTCTAATGCTGCATGTCTATGCTCATATTGCTTTGCTAGCTTACAAAATTTAAAAGAACTGAATCAAAAAGAACAATCGTTCAAACTTTAATAAAGTTTCTTCTCTTGATTCGGATAAAAAAAGAGGTAAAGTGTGTTCATAGCACTATAAATCCACCATTGCTAAAAAAAAGTGATGATGTTTGCTTTATTCAAAAGTGTATTATTCTGAAATTACATGTAATGCAGGGATTCGTCAATCACTTGTTTTGAGATGGATTAGTTCCAATCCTCAGTAGAGAAAAGTCACTGATCTGGCCAATAAAACTTAATTTAACACAATTAAACTCTCATTGCGAAACAGTTGAAAGCAATGCATGCTGTACCCTTTTGAAAAACGCAGATAAGTTAAATGATCTTGACATATATCAAAACATTGGAAATTTACGATTAGTTCTGTTCATTAACGCTCTCAAAGCTATGAACAAGATAATTAACTGTGGCTTTTCTACTCAAAAGGGTGATAATCTTTAAGAGTACATTGAAAAATTTAAAAAAATGTTTCAGCTACAGAACTTTCCAATACATTGAAAGCTAATGTAACACCTTACTCATTGTCTGGAGTACCTAAATAGAGATGGATTCGATATCCGGTCTGAACAAGCAGGGGAATCCATTCGCAAGGATTTTTTAAAACATTGGAATCGAAGAAAAGTTAATTCAATGAATAATGCAGCATATTTACCAAAGTTGCAGGAAGCAGTTGTTGCTTTTTCATCTCTAAATATGTAAATATTAAAGTCATTACACAATGAAGAAAATAGTATTACAGGTGATAAAGACAAACATTATATAACTAGTTTACTTCACAATTTATAATTATTTGCTATATTGGATTTATAAAAACACATGTTTTCTTACCGGATCCTTTACTAGATTGAATTTTTTCATTTATTAAATTGTAAATATTTGAAGTTATATCCTTTTTTAAACATTGAGTACATATTCTTTAATTGTTTTACAACCTACTTATGATATAAAATAAAAACGATTTTCTTACTATAAAAAATCGATTAACCCCCTTAAACGAACTCATAGGATTTTAAAAACACTGAATTCTGCATCTGTAGATGGTTCTTCAAACATCTGCATACTCATATTGCGTCGACATTTCAGGTTGAATAAAAGTTGCTTCCTGCACACCGTGGTCAGATGTGTAGTTTGGATTTTAGGGCAAATTTTATGGCGAAAAAATAAAAAAAAAACACAAAAACAGGGCATATGAAATTAACATTTAAAATAATTTTGAAAATTCTTCCAGGATGCAGTCTTGTAGGCAGACGCTTAACAAACATTTTGGTGCATAAATCGTTCTTTTATGATGTATGGTTGAGGAGTTATGGTCAAAAAACGAAAAAAAAGTGGAAAATCACAAAAAATGACGAAGATTCTTGAAAAACATATTTTTTTCTAAGAATGCAGTCGTGTGGGTATTTTAATTACAAACATTTTGGTGCACAAATCGTCCTTGTACGTTATATATTTTGGGAGTTATAATTAAAAATCAGATGTTTTGGCCAACTACCACTCCAAAAAGTGTTCTACAACTCCTAAACTAGACGAGATAGAGCAAAAGTCATTTCAACAAAGAAAAAACCCACCTTAAGGAAGATGCTATGGCAATGATTTTGATGCATGAATCGTCCTTGTCAGATGTGTAGTTTGGATTTTAAGGCGAATTATATGGCTAAAAAATAAAAAAAAAAAATTAAAAAAAGGATATATGAAATTAACATGCAATATAGTTTGGAAAATTCTTCCAAGGATGCAGTCTTGTAGGCAGAGGCTTAACGAACATTTTGGTGCATGAATCGTCCTTTTATGATGTATGGTTTAGGAGATATGGCCAAAAAATGAAAAAAGTGGAAAATCACAAAAAAGGACGAAGATTCTTGAAAAAAAATATTTTCTTTAAAAATGTAGTCGTAGTCGTATGGGTATTTTAATTACAAACATTTTGGTGCATAAATCGTCTTTGTAGGATCTATGGTTTAGGAGTTATGACGAAAAACCAGATGTTTTGGTTTTGCAAATGGCAGAATTAGATGCAAATTTCGTTTTCATTTCTCGAAAAAATGTTTTCGAATATTTTTGACTTTTTTCCTCTTTTGAGGTTAACATTGTCGAGAAAAGCACACGATTTAATTACAGAGATTACTATTTTTTTTCTCTCAAGAGGTCAGAATTTACAAAAAGGGCAGAAAAAATGTTGCATTTTTTCGAGAAACGAAAACGCCGTAAGTCTTGTTCCAGGTTCTAGAATTATTTATTTTATTCTTGTTTCAAGCAATCATTTATTGTACTCAATTTTCAAGAAATGCTCATTATAACATTTCTTTTGTAACTTTCGTTTTTGATGCTTGATTTGAGCAAATGAGGCTTAAATTTAAATTTTAAATCAAGCAAAATATTTGCTTAATAAAGAATATTATTTATCTTCGTGGTTACAAAACAAAACAAATAAAATTTAAAAAAAAAATGTTTTAATGAAAATTCTTCCCGATAGTCTCATTTCTTTTAGAAGAGACCACATCAACACCATCTTAGCGATCCTTACAGGGCACTGCCTTATTGGCAGACACGCTCGAAGATTAAACATACCCCACAACGACTTCTGCAGAAGCTGTAGAGATGAGGAGGAGGAAGAATCTACAATTCATTTCCTCTGCACTTGCCCAGCGCTGGCTCAAAAAAGCTTCCTCCACTTAGGAACTGGTTCTTCAATGACCTTGACGAACTCTCGGAATCTTCGGTTTACCGACATCTTCGGTTTAGTAAACAGCTCAAACTGGTTTAAATAGAGATGGGAAAAATTAACCCTTTGGTATCACAATGGGCCTGCGTGTGTCTCGATTGAGACAGCCACACTAACCTAACCTTACCGCTAGTTGTAATAGCTTCCTTGTACATTTTACACATTCCTATAAATATTTTATTTTAACATATGCAAGAAGTGACATTAAAATTCCTTCTTTTTAGCCGTTTATCATATTGCTTCCAAAAGTTATAAAGTCAGCTTTTTCTTGTAATTTTGTGATTTGCGTCATTTTTTCATTTTTTTTTCTGGAACTCTATAGATTTTGTGTAAAAATGCAAGCTGTAAAATTTGTGAGTGTAAAAAATACTTTTTTTTTGCGTTTATAAATTTTAGGTGGAGACAATTTATAAATATAAGTTTTTTCATCTGAGCGACCGTGACATACTAATTAAAGTGCGTGGCTCATATGCTAAAGAACCGCTGTAGCCTGGGTTCAAATCCCAGCTCAGACAGACAGAATGTTTATATTTGACAGAATGTTCGGTTGAATTATGATTTCAGACAAGGCAAACCTCTGATAGAGGAGCTGTCAAAAAAAGCCTTTTGATAACATGAGACGTTGGAATTCGGCATCAAACTCGTAAGTCCAGTTCTTTGCTGTTTATTTAATTAATTTGCTGATTTATTATGACGACGCAATTGATCATAACAAGCAAGATCAAGCCTTTTTAAGGGCTGACATTGATAATTAGTTTTTTTCAAGTTTTTTCATTCTTAGAACCAAATAATAATGGTAAAATGTACACGTCAAAACACACCAAAATTTCAAACAAATACACTACTTTTGCTGAAAATGACTACTTAGTATTTTATTCGCCATCAGAATTGAACTAATCGAATTTTGTGAAGTAGTATTTTTGAATTTGTTTTTTGTCCTGAAGACATATGTTCCATATGTGTTGGGCTTTGTTGAAATATCTTGGCTCTTATTAAAAAAAAAATGCTCCAGTATTTATTGTTTAATGATGAAGCAATTTCTTTGCGATATGCATGACTTGTTAAAAAAATATTTAATGCAGCTTTAATACATGTGTTGATAACTTTAACTGGCGGCACCAGCATAGAAACCAAGCGAAAAAGCGTCAGACGCAGTCGTTACACGTTTAAACCGCCCAAGGATATAAGTTAGAGCAGCATTTCCCTACAGAAGAAATAAATGCTCCTTGTTTCCACTGTGAGCAGTCCGAAAAAAAGTGTGTTATCATTGAGTGTCGTTATGTCCTTCCTGTTAGCCAAGCTAGAAATTCGTGTGCATGCTTATGAGTGTGTCTGTAATTGATGGCTTGCATGAGTGTGGGTGTGTGTGTGCAAAGGCAAGTAATTTGAACACCTGAGCGCACTCAGCACCTGTGCAAGTTCCCGTTATCATGCTTAGCAGGGAACAAGGAAAGGCATTTACACACATACACACACAGAGACAGAAACGACTGTAGCAGGTTCTTGTAGATGTTGTCGGATTTGTTTTGTTACCTCTTATGTTATTTACTTAAAATGTTTGAACAAGCGAAACATTCAAAACAAAACGAAACAATCTGGCTGAGCACACATACAAACAAACACAGATATAGAATTGAAGTTTCCCTAGCGTACCCTTGAAATTCGGCCCAAAGCAAATTTTTGCAATGAAATATGGGTGTGTGTGAAAATTAGTTACCTTCTTTCAGTCTGATAGCCACAGGAGTTCTAATGAGAAAAATTTGCTGTAAAATTTGCAGGACATCGTGTGATCTTCTTTTAGTTGTTCGTCATCAGTACGAAATGTATTCAAACCTTACCTGTGGCTTTCGAATCGTGTGAAAATTTAGGTTTTTCTTAATTTTTCCTTTGCTAAAAAAAATATTCCAGTGACCTTGAATACTTAAGCAAAATGTCAGAGTCACCGGTCTAGTATCGAATATTTTCATTGAATGTGCCACACAGTGGTGTTATCTTGCAAAAAATTGCAATGAAATGAAAAAAGGCGTTGCAGGATTATAATTTTTATCATGTAATATAATCGTATATCACCGATATGCAAATGATAATCTTTTGTTCATGAATAAAATAAATAAAACAATTTTTAAGATTTTTATTCTTCAAACTTTTGCTCACCGCCGCTGATTATTTCTGGTTGGTCAAACTTTGGCAATAAGAAAAAACCGTGTCTGGAAAAAAGGATTTAAAAAAATAGAATTACAAACCCTCGTCAATAAATAAATGTTTTTACACATTAAAAATTCTATTTATGGCAGAGAAGTAACCACTTGATAATGGTTTAAAATTAAGAATTGTATTGAAAATTAAAAACTGAACTACTTGTTCAAAAAAATCTACATATCTAATCTAAAATAAATATACCAATAAATCATTGATAAATTAATTTTTTTTCTCATGCAGCAACAGGTGGCAACAACAACAAGTTCCTTGGAGAACAAACCACCAAGTAGACTAGGCAGACTGTTTCGTTGATCGCTATATCAACTCTTCAATAGTCTTCTGAGACTTCTGCAGTCCAATTACTTTGAGAAGTAAATACGCACAGCTTCTTTTTAAAAACTGCATAGCTGAAAGGCTAAAATAAGAATCCTGGTATTTTTAAAATATGCAAGTAAAGAGACAAAAGTTATGAGAGAGTGATAGAGATAGAGAAAAATTAAAAACTACATGTGTCTTAGATAAAATCGAAAAATATAAATTAATAAACTCGCTAGTGTTGATAAAATAAATGTGTTTATCAAAAAAGTTTGAAGATTTTGCTACGCTTTTATAAGCCACGCATAGCGAATACAAAAGGTTCACATTAATAAAGATTATACATTTCATTAATTAATTATTCTTAAAGCAACAATTTTTATAACATTTTATGACTTGAAATTTCTCGACGACAGCTACGATATACGATGACCAACATCAGATCGACAAAGAGAATATAAAAAATGGCTTCATATTTTAACCTACAAAAAGTTAGCGAATACAGAGTTCAAGTTAAGATACACACAAGAGTGTGCCTTTTTAACAATAGCTTGGAAATAATATTTTAGCATTTAATTTTTAAATAACTTAAAAATTAGTTAGAATCGTAAATATTAGAATAAGAATAAAGAAAGACTGTAACACAAACCAGAAAATAAAAAAGAAACAGTTTCGAAAAGTATCGTAAGTTGGAAGTAGAATTCCTTTTTATACATTTCTTGAGAAAAATGCTGGTTTTCTCGTATATATGTATATTTTTAAAAGTTATTTTAATAAAATAATTTAAAAACAAATTTATATTGTTGAATTAAATGTAATAAATAAAAAAAATATTTTGGAAATATATGAATTCATCATTTTTGCTGCAGTAAAGATCTTATGTATATTTGGAATTTAATTTAAAATTTAAATTTTAGCAAAAAAAAAATATAATTTGAATATGAAATAAATTTTATTAACAACGTTATTAATATTAAAAGTTAATAATAACTTAATAACATAAAAATAATTAAAATTTATAACGATATTTAAAAAAAATTAAGTTTTATAGCACAACGACCATGCGCAGTATATATATGCATATGTAAACAACCTGCGTACTAGTTATACAATTTTTAGCTACATACTGGCTCTGTTGCTTCTGTGTTACTGACTGTAGTAATCTTTCTGAAGATTGGCAGAAACAATAACAACCCAGTGTGCCATACGTATCCGTTTCGAATTCGAGATAGACTTAATTCATCGTATATTTTATAAGAAACGGTTAGCATTTCGGATCCGAAACTAATCTCTTTTCGTATGAAATTCCTCTTAAAAATGTGAATCGCTTTTCCCACTTTTTCGGAGTCGTTTCGGACTCGGAACAAAATTATAAACGAATCCGTTTCAAACTTTTTTTTGTCGATTCGAGACAGACTCTCTTTTTAATATAACGTGAATTCACGACAGACTGGTTTTTTTAAAAAAAATTAAGACTCAAAAAGGAACAAAAGGAAAAGGAAAAAGGTTTATGCTAGATTTGAAATATTTTTTTTTTTTTGTTATTATTTTACTTTATACACTCTTACATATTACATTCTTAGTAAATAAATTAAATGAACATTAATCTTAATTATTTTTTTAATTATATTATAAAATCAACATAAATTTTTTTTTATTCATGATTTTTCGTTTTCTGGGCTATGCGCATCGATGAAGAATTTCTTCGCTACGTTTTTCCACATCCTGTCGATATTAGCTCGTTTGGGTATTTTCTAAGAAATACACCTAAGTAAAAAATGAAAAAAATATCTTGTGTACAGCTATCCTATAGTCACATGTAAGGGGTCGTCCATAAACTACGTTACTGATTTTCCGGTTTTTTTACCCCCCCCCCTCCCCCTGCGTTACTTTTCGTAGTGCTTTTCAAAACCCCTCCCCCCATAAAGTAACGTGACAACGTAACGTAACGTTCCAATGAAATTAATTCATTCGAATGATTATATATTTTGACTAGCTCTGACAATTTTCACTAGTATTAGGGACTAGTATGACTTGATACATTAAAGGAACAATTGGAAAAAAATCAATAATTAATATCATCTGTAAAAGCTATTCCACCTGCGATCCAAGATTCGATGCTCTCAATCACTGGGATAGAAGAAGCTGGTAGCTTTGTTGAGGATTCTTCAAAATAGAATTTTTCATCGGATTCTATGTCGACCCATTCAGGTGAATCCTCATTTCTAACGCAAAGAAATTCACCTGGTCTTTGACAGAGTACCCTTAAAGGCTGCACCCGAGCTGCAGCAAGTTCTGTGTTTTTGTATAAATGCTTTCTGAAAATTGATTTATTTAAATAGTATTTTTTATTCCGATTTATTGTAAACGATATAATACAAACTTATGGCAACTCGTAGAAGTTTTAAAAACGAAATACAAGCCGCAGGTAGGACACGACCTTGAACCGATTTCTTCTTTCTGAGAAGGACAGTACATGTCATACGGTATCCTCCCTTGATCAAGAACATTCAGGCCTTAACGTCAAAGCCTGTCGCAAAAGCAAAGACCCAAATTTTTCAGACGTGTGCTGAGATGGTGAAGGAATACCAAAAGGTTCCTGTGTCGAGTGAAAAGGTGGTGGAATAAATCGTTGAAACAAAAGTTAACCATCAATTTAGACGATCAAACATAAACATGCAAGGTTAAAAATTTTTGAAATGATTGTGTTATTAATTAGAGGTTGTTCGTCGATTTTTTTAATTTTTGGTAACGTAACAATATCTAAACACCTCCCCCCTACCGTTACTTATCGTAGTGCATTTCAAAACCCCTCCCCCCCTCTAAATTGGTAACGTAGTTTATGGACGACCCCTAACTTGTGCAATCATCATAATTAATTAAAAATTCTGACAACTAGTTCTATTCGGTTTGAAGCAGAGCTTCAGCACCACGTGGCTATGATGGAACAAAGTTATTTAAAATAAAAATAAGTACAGAATTGTATTTCGTTTTCCTTGTTCATTGAAAATAAAATAAAAAATTTCGTAACATCTTGAAAATTGGATTTTAAATTCACGTTCTGACCATTCGTGGTTTGTAACGGGTTTGTCGAAACATAAAAGTGCACATTACTCGCTGCCGTACTCGCAACGGGTTCGAAACGGATTCGCATCCGTTTTTTTGCACATTGCGAAACGACAAAATCGAAAGCAACTGATATGTATTTATTAGGGAGTCCAATCCCGAAAGCTTTTCTTTATCCTGGGATTATCGGGATTGAAAATCTCAATACCGGGACCGGGATTATCAATCCCGGGACCCCGGGATTAGTTCGGGATTGAAAACTTTAAGAATTAAATAATTAAAGACGTTTTTAATACAATTTTTTATTATTTACGAGTACTACTTGAAACTAAAATGTGTAAATTACTTCATTTATAAAGCAACAAAAAAGTAAAAAACTCATTAAGGGTATTCACGATTGCGTTGTTTTCAGCTTAGTTATTAAGCCCCGTGATATTGATACCACACTTTAACCAAGCAGTTTTTATATTTTTTGTTGTTTTACATGAAATCTATAAAACCAAAGGTGTGGTAGTTTTAAGTAGCCCGATGACATGTTTAACGAACGTGGTTTTTAAAGTTCCATAAAAAACTGATCGGTTGCAAGTTATTTTCTAATTGCAAGAATGGAAGAAGCTCAAAATGCAAGTTAAACTTTTTTATGCCATATATTAATAAAGTATTTAAAATTAGACAGCTTATTTATTTGCATAGTTAAAAAAAGCTATAGTGCGAGGTTCCCAATCTAAAATTCTATTTTAAAGGGTGCTCATATTTGTGGTTTTCAACTGTGGAAAAAAAAACATAGTACTACAATACCACAAAATTGTGAATAACCTTATTGTGAACAAACACAAAAAAACTTAAATAATATTAATAACTAGCAAATTGTATTAATATAAAGAACAAAAAATATAAACATATAATATGCAGAACAGTTTAAGGTGTATATTAAAGTATAGTAAAGTATAGTAAAGTAAGGTGTATATTAATGTATATTATAGCATAAATGTTAAACATTTTTTTTAGACAGCGTCCTCATGTTTTTTTGTGTTTAAGACAAAATAAGGATGGAAAAGACTTTTCAAAATTTAATTATTTCTGTAATTATTTTTAAAGTAATACATTAAGCTGATCAACGCGTCTTATTTTTCATTAGAGATTTAATTTGTTCGGATATTATTAAAAATATAACCCGCTAATGAGAAGCGCTGTTATGATTGGAGAGATAGTTGGAGAAATAGTTGTACGATAATCGTAAGCAATTTGAAACTTTCGATCACGATTGCTTTCACCACAAAAATAAATTGTTTTCTAAGTCAGAATATCTGACAATTTTGAAATACATAGCTGTATACATACAACATTCCCGATGTTGTAAATTCTTCTACAACTTTGCAAAGTCCTTGCTCCAGTGAATCACACTCATCGTCCTAACAATCTTTTTCAGCCTCAATAAAAAAATGTTTTTCTAATTCTATATTCATATTAACTTCAATTGAAACTGTTGCATTTACATGAATATTTGTAATATAAATTTTTTATTTAAAAATCCCGGGATCCAGGAAAGAAAATCCCGGGATTTAAAGGGGCTTAAATCGTCCGAGATTCCTGGATTGATTTCCCTAGCATTTATATATGTAAATTTTACATGCATATTAATAACAACAACAGCACAAGCAGTTACTGAGCGGTGTTGCCAAGTTGGTGCTTTTTTCACCAGATTTGGTGCATTTTGAAAATGTTGTCGCAAGAAAAATTAGGTTTAGGGCCTGGTATATTTTTTGTTGCTTTTTTCCAATTTAGGAGCCAACAAATGTGCCTTAATATTAAATGGAAATTGATCTTTAAAATTGATTTTTAAAAATCTGGTGCATTATTGAGAAAAAGTTCATAAGTGCTCAAATAGATCTCACTCTGAATAGACAAACTTTTAAACAAAATTTATTAAGAATTGTTTAAAATGAATTTATAAAAGTGTAATATTCTTTAATATAATTATGATTACATTTTATTAGTTTTATATCATATTGTTTTTATAATTTATATGTTATTACTCAAACTGTTAAACGATTGATAGTTAAAATAGAAATAAATAAATAAATAAAAATGCGCATTTTTCGACTTTAAGGTGGATTTTTAATTGAAAAGTTGGCAGCATTGTTACTGAGAAATTTTTGTAAAACGATTTACTTTAACAAGTCGCACGATTTTGCGTTCGTGATTTCGACTGAAAAAAACCACAACAACATAAGCTGCTAACGAAGCATTTTATGCATAGTTTTTCTTTTGCAAAATGTGCATTTTGTCTCCTTAGATTTTGCTATTCTGAGACTTTATTAAAAAAGTGACAAAATGAAAAGATAGTTATTTGTTTCATTCGTAATACAAGTGATATTTTGGCATATATTTTATTTTTTTTACAATGAATATTAAAGGCTTTACTTACACTTCAAAGAGTGATTGAATAAATTTGCGAAAAAGAGCACCATACAAACCGCACTGTAAGACGTAGGTTAGGTTAGGTTAGGTAAAAGCGGCGGCCGGGCAAAAACCGGCCCACATAGACCAGATATTTGGTTCGTTGTGGTACCACAGGGGATCTACTCCTCCTCTCCTAAGTGCTGCCGTGAAACCACCCTGAACTAATAATAAAAAGCAGAAGACTCTTAAAGTCAACCTCCTCAAGATCCCTAAGATCATAAAAAAAGAGGCTTCCTGAATGCTTCTGTCTTTTGCGGGCTAAAGCAGGGCATCAACAGAGGAGATGCGATACCGATTCCTCTTCTTCCTCATCCCTGCAACTCCTGCAGAAGTCATTCGCATGAACCCCTATTCTAAGGGCATGCCTACCTATAATACAGTGTCCTATTATAACGCCTATCAGTATGGAGAGATCTTTCCTTACCATTTGAGTGAGCTTAATCGTTCGTTTTTCAGTAAAACTTGGCCACATCTGTCTAGCTGTGCTAGAGGTGGTGCTATGCTTCCACCTGAAATAAGCCAATTCTGTGGCATGTTGCCTTAGAGCCAGCTTGCAAGACGCAAGTGGCATGCCTAATGTTTCCATGTCCAGCAGCAGCGTTGCCGCTGTACCTTCCCTGCTCTACAATTTCCCAGAATGTCCCTATGCCCTGGTACCCAGACCAGATGGATTTCGTACTTATCAGCCATCTCATTAAGAGTGGAGCAACATTTATGGGCTGTTGGTGATGTTAGGAACACACCTCCAAGGGACTTAATCGCTGCTTGGCTGTCTGTAAAAATGTAGATATCATTAGTTGATATCTCACTATACCTCAGCCATTCCACAGCTCTATAGATAGCCATTATTTCAGCTTGGAAGACGCTGCATGGATCTGGCAAGTTTTGAGCCGTCAGTAAAAATATGCGCGCCAACTTGGTTTAGCGGCAGTAACCCGTCCCATTCTACTCTGGTTGGGATAACTGTGTGAATTGTAATGGACCCTTTCCGTAAAAAAAAAAAAAAAAAAAAAAAAAAAAATATATATTTTCTACTGCACAAATAATTTGGTAGTAGAAAGGATTGGCTCGCCATGTATAAATTATTAAACCCACCCCTGCCATCGCTAGTTCACTTACTTGGTAGCAATTTTTTTTATTAGATTTTCTTCTTTTTTTTTTTCGCTCAAATAGTGACCAGTTTTTACAAGCTCAGTCGAAAAACACCCTACGCTTGTAACTAATAATTGAGTCACAAATAGTCTTCACACATTGGTTAATAACAACTGATATATAAATAATGATTATAATAGGTAAGCTATTTAATTAACATAACTTTGTGTTCATCTGGAAGTAAGGCAAAATAAAAAAAAAAAAAAAAAAAAAAAAAAATTCAACTTATAAAAGTTCAATATACTTACATGATAAAGTATTCGAAATTATACTAAGGTAAAAACAAACTACCGAGGTTATAAAATATACTTAAATATCAAGATAAAATACTTACGATCTAATAGCTAATTACAAAAAAAATAAGGTGCATAACCAATAATCAAATAATATCCATATGTAATAATAAGGTAGGGTAGGGTATATTATAGCGAGACCGACCATTTTCATTTGGTCATCCGATCATTCCGTTAATGCAGACCCGCTAATCTTTACTCTAAGCTTAATTTGGCTACGTAAGAATTGCTGCTATGAACACAGATCATTTGTAAAGCAGACTGCAAGTGCAGACCATTTCGCTGAGTAAAAACGAAAAAAAAAGTAAATGCATACATTTTTCTAAGAACTGAAGTGATATACATAAAAACTAAAAAGTTGTTAAAAGTAAATAAGAGTCGAGTTTTAAAAGTTAAACTAAATTAACCATTTTTAATTAACAGTCCTATAAAAGGTAATCGGTATATTAATATAAAATATTTTGTCTAAAGTAAATTAATATTATCAGGAAATTAAGCGTGAGACTGAGTAGCGTAATCTTCATGTGGCCTTAGAGCTAAAAGGCGGAAAATTAAAGCACATAAATGGACCAAGCTATTGGTCAATTTACCTAAATGCGGAAACTGCTGATCTGAAGAAAGTGATGAGGCCACGGGGCCCCAAAATCTTAGGATATCACTAACAATCCTGTATTCCAGACAACTACTTAAACTTAAGAACATCGATCGCAAAAAGATAAAAATTTGCTTTGTATAGAGATCATAAATAGATATATAACGCCTTAAAAAAACATACTGAGGAAAACATTCAGTTGAGCTTTAAAAAAAAAAAAAAATACCTAAAAACGCATAAATTTTATATAAGAGCTTATCAGTTTAGATTTGTCTGGTTAGACCAGTTTGGTTTTTTTTATAATAAATTAGAACCACAAATTTTACAACATATCAAATTATAACAACAACTATCCGGCAATTTTCAACTTCATCAAAAGTCGCTGGGCCCAACGTCATCGATGGAGTGAAATGCACGTAAGTTTGTTTCAAAATAACTTTATTTTCGTACCTAAAGAATACTTGAATTTTTTATATTTTTATACCTTATAATTGAATTGAAATTACAATAAGCATAGATATCATAAAAAAAAAAAAATACTAAGCTAAAAGATTAAACATCAAAAACAAAAGTTAAGCATAGAATTTAAATACAACAAACAATTTTATGCGAGAAAAAAAACAAATAATAACAAAAACATAAAAGAGAATCTGTTACTTAAAATATAAACACAGACTCTCTTAGATTTTGATGGTGTTGCTAAATTCTGGTTCAATTCCGTTGCGTTCTATCGCGGTTTTTTTTTATCTTTTATACCATTTCTCATAACCGGTTTAAGTAAAGAACAATAAGTAATAAGTGAAAGACTTTCTTTCATATATTTAGTTTGATGGTCAGTTTCTTGCAAGCAAGACTTGTTTAAGTTAATATTTTCAGTTAAAAAAAAAAAATAAAAAATAAGAAATAAAGTCTCAACAAATGTTTTTTTCTTTCCAATTAGATTAACGTTCGATTGATTTTAATTTTTTATTATATTCTAAACAAATTAGAAAGTTTAATCAACATGTTCAATTACAAAAACAAATAATTATAATTGAACCCTAAAATGCTTAACAGCAATAATTCCTGTCTGTATTTAAAGTAATTTCGAGTTAATCCGTGTTATTAGAAATTCTTTTAAATTATAGAAATTTTGGCGTTTTTTTTTTGGGAAAATGTTATTGAAAGTCAATAAAAATAATAACTGAATTGTAACTAATATGGTTATGAGTACTTAATAGTTCTTTTGTGAGTCCGTCATACGTCAGCATGCTAGGCGGCCAAGTTTAACCTTTGTTATCTGGCTTGCGTTTGGGGCAATTTTAAAATATCTTACAAGTTGCAATGGCAGGGTGGGCAGGGATGGAGGCCGATTAACATCAAGGAGCTCTTCTTGTTTTAATCATGGTTTGGCGTGAAGGTTTAAGGATTTATTTTGTCGGGATTTACTGTCTAGTTTCTGCTTTATATTTTTGGTTGTAGCTTCCCTTAACTGGAGTAAATATTTTGAACGCAGGTTAAGATGTGTTGTTTTTTTTTGCCCTCTAATGTGCACATATTTATTGCTGTAGTGTTTTGTGAGATTTGGATTTAGAAAGATCCCCGACCACGTTCGACGAGCTAGTCAGAGCATAGCTAGATGTGCACCACATCTGAATCCATATCTTAGATCAAAGAAACACGCTCGAAGTTGAGCGCTGCATACATTAAAAAAAAAAAAAAAAAAGAAAACTGGAACATTACACAATTGGCGCCCAACGTGGGGCCTGACAGAGTGTCAGGTCCAAAACTCAAGTCCTAAAACTTGAGTAACTTCCCTTTTTGCTCTTTCTTTATTAAAATTTCAATATTGATCATTAAGTTTGCATGGTTGTAGAAGTTATGTTTTTTTTCATAATTTCAACTGTTTTGATTTCAGTATATCTCTATTCTGGATTTAGCGGCTCAATTCGATTATTTGTTTGGATTGGTCGACCGAATATTAAGCATTTGTTGTCAGATGTTTGAAATTTGGAAATATTCTTCTACACCAACCGATTTTTTTTTCCCTGTTTGTCTAATTTTTGTATAAATTCTTCAAGGACTTTGATCGTAAGGGTAATATGTGATACCTTACATCGACCGTTGAATTTATTTTAAAAAAATAAAACAAAGCAGGTATTTTTTTTGTGTGTTACCACACACTGCTCATATTAAATTCTTTGGAATATCTAACTGCAATAGTTCCTTTACCTTCTAATAACATGATTTAATCAATTTTTTTTTACCCATGCTGATAAAATGACGGACGATTTAGCTACTATAATTGAAACAATAATGGCTGTACGACACAGTTCAGAAAATTTGACCCAAGCTTTAGTTTTTGAAAACGATCCTTTTTGTAGTGTTTGCCAAGAAGAGCTGAAACGAGATCAAAAGATAAGTACAACTTCTTGTAAGCACAAATTTCATGAGAACTGTCTTAAGGATTGGATGGTGAATTCTAAATTATGTCCTTACTGCAAACAAGTCATAGATTCCTTGAAATTAATTTCTCCTAGCATATCTGGGGAGGTAAACAATCCTGCAAATATTGGTTCCACTGAGAACACGAAGCAATGTCAAGGAGCAAATAGTGCATCGCATATTTCTAATACTAAATCTAAAAATACGAGAAAACCTAGAGGGAGAGGTACAACAACCAAAGTGAATAGACCTGTCACCCGATCAACGCAATCTACAAGCAATCGTAATGCCCTAGATTGGACATATAGAGATTCGAATACTAACGATCAACGCGTGCGGTTTTCTAACTCATCCGAAGATGATATTACTGTAATTCCTCCCTCAAGAGCATCAGCTCCTTTAAATAGCCTCGATGTTATTAACATTGCCCAAACAGTTATTCAAAGCGAACAGAGAAATATTGTTCAAGAGCTTACTACTTTTATTAGTAACACTATTCAGCAAACGCTGCAATCTCAGTTGGCGTCTATGAGAATTCGCGATCCACAACCAAACATCGCGGTTCAGCCAGAATGGCCTCGGGATATGCCAAATCTTGCTCAAGGCAACCGACAGAATTCATCTCATACTGATTCAAATGTTCCATTACCACAATCTTTATCTAGTCCTTATCAACCAGCACCTTCTGGTAGTCGTTCTTATTTAGGGATTCAACCAGAAAAAGCTTCCAGTATAATACAAAATTGGCACTTAAGGTTTGAGGGTTCAAAAGATGGGTTAACAATTGACGAATTTATATATAGATTGCAATCTCTTACTAGTCAAACACTTTCAAATGACTATCAACTTTTGGGCGACAACCTTCATTTGCTATTTGGTGGTAAAGCAAAAGAATGGTTTTGGAAGTTTCATCGTCGCCATCCTCGGTTTAGTTGGGATACCTTTTGTACCGAATTTCGCAAGAAATATGAAATAACCGTTACAGACTTCGATATTTGGGAACGCATAAGAAAACGTCGACAAAAAGAACATGAAAGTTTCGACGAATATCACTCCGCCATCGAAGATCTGGTTGATAGACTCCAAAATGATATATCTGAGTTGGAGTTTATAGATATTTTACTAAGAAATTGTAAATCTAACCTTCGTTACGAACTCCTACATTTAGATATCCGAACCATATCCAAATTGAGGGACGAAGTTAGGAAACATGAAAATTTTTTTTTGGATTCTTGTAATCAGTTCACTAAGTCGAGGACGCCATGGACACGAAACACTGTTTCAGAAATGGATGAGGGTTCAGTTGAGACAGAAGTATCTGAAATTAAACATGCACGGCTACCGATTATATGTTGGAATTGCGACCACCAAGGACACCGGTATGAAGAATGCTTAGAGCAACGCAAAATATTTTGCTATGGATGTGGGCGGAAAGATACTTTCAAACCAAAATGTTCTATCTGTAATGCATCGGAAAACCGGAAGCGGGATGCGACGACCAACACCATATTGTCGCATCCGACAAATATTTCGTAGACTCTTCTTCGCAAACTATTTCCTCAAAATTTGATCCCTCTTCACTTGATTCTTATCCTGTATTACTAACTCGTACTTCATCACTTAAAGAACCTCTCTTGAAACCTTTGACGCCTTATCACGAGCGACTCGAGAATTATCGCAAAGTTCGCCAACGAATTTTCTCTAATTTGCTTGAGGTACCTAAGGAGAAACTTGGTCATAAAACTAAGCGCTCAACTAGACGTTTAAAAGAATTTTGGAAAAAAATTACTACGACTAAAAAGAAAATCATGTCGGTAGTTTTTACTAATTCTGATAACAGATTATATACTAATGTAGAAATTTTTGGTAAAAGCTATGAAGCGTTGTTGGACTCGGGTGCAACAATTAGCTGTGTTGGTAATGAAGCCGCTAAGAGTATTTTGTCTGATAAGCAGGTTAAAAAATGTGTCGGCACTGTGAAGACCGCAGATGGCTCACAATGCTCTATAAAAGGTAAATTTACCACGTTTTTGACTTATCGTAACTTAACGGGAAAAATTGAATTTTTTGTTATTCCACAGTTGAAGCAAAATGTATACTTAGGAATTGATTTTTGGCTGCAGTTTGGCCTGATCGACCCTTTAATTATGCCAAAATTGGCAATTTCAGAACTTGATGTAGGCATTGATGCTGAAGTAAAAGATGCTCAGATGCTTTTGTTAACCAAAGAGCAGAGTAGACAGTTAAAGGTTGTTGTAGACGTGTTTCCATCTTTCGATAGAGAAGGCCTAGGTCGTACTAGTCTTGTGGAGCATATTATCGACTTAGGAAATGCTAAGCCTGTGAAACAGCGTCATTGGCCTGTATCGCCAGCAGTTGAAAAAATGATGTTCGCCGAAATTGATAATATGCTTGCTTTAGATGTGATCGAAGAATCCACGAGTCCGTGGAGTAGTAATTGTGTTTTAGTCAGACGCAATAATAAAAATCGATTGTGCCTTGACTCACGAGAGGTTAACAAGCACACCCTAAAGGACGCTTATCCGTTACCACATATTGACGGCATACTTAGTAGACTTCCGCCAGCTCGATATATCACAGGTTTAGATATGAAGCACGCCTTTTGGCAAATACCTCTAGAGGAAAAATCCCGTTTAGCGACTGCATTCACAATACCAAATAGGCCACTGTATCAGTTTAAAGTTATGCCATTTGGATTGTGTAATGCACCGCAAACACTTTGTCGCTTAATGGACCATGTACTTCCTACTAATTTAAGAGATCGTGTTTTCATCTATTTAGATGATCTCTTGATACTTTCTGATGACTTTGATTCACATATTATACTCTTACAAGAGGTGGCTGTACATTTACGTAAAGCGAACCTGACTATTAACGTCGCAAAATCAAAGTTTTGTATGACGGAGATTAAGTATCTTGGATTTATTATCGGTCAAGGCCAAATCAAAACGGATCCGGGAAAAATCGATGCAATTATTAATTTCCCTGTACCTTCTACTGTTAAACAACTACGGAGCTTCCTTGGTTTAGCTGGATGGTACAGGAGATTCATTGAAAACTTTGCTTCAGTCACTTGTCCACTGACCGAACTCTTAAAGAAAAGTAAAACCTTTCAGTGGAACGAAAACGCGCAGAAATCATTTGAGTTTTTAAAGCAGCTTCTTACTTCAGCTCCAATTCTCGTAATGCCTAACTTCTCTAAAAAGTTTATCTTGCAATGTGATGCCAGTCTTCTTGGACTTGGTTGCGTTCTGGCTCAAGAAAACGAAGATGGAGTAGAGTTGCCGATAGCTTTTATGTCTGTTAAGTTGACGAAAGCCCAACGTAATTACTCGGTTACTGAGTTAGAATGCCTTGCGGTCGTTCAAGGTATCAAAAAATTTCGCGCATACGTTGAAGGCCAAGATTTCATGGTAATAACCGATCATGCAAGCCTTCAATGGTTGATGCGACAGAAAGATTTATCGGGACGATTGGCACGGTGGGCATTGAAGCTGCAGGGGTATAAGTTTGAAATAGCTCATCGTAAAGGTACCGAGAACGTTGTAGCAGATGCTCTCTCTCGTCAGCCAGAACAGGACATAGACGCTATCGAAGACTTAGGTCCAATTATTGATATCACTTCTGAACATTTTAAATCTGACGAATACGAGAAACTAAAGGCAAATATTGTTGATCATAAATTAAGGCTTCCGGATCTAAAAATAATCGACGATTTTATCTACAAACGAACTGAACATGCAACAGGACACTATGATCAAGAGGAGAATTCCTGGAAACTTTGGGTTCCACCCGGTCTAGTTTCAGATATACTATATCGCGCACACAATCCACCAAATGCAGCCCACTGTGGCATGGCTAAGACGATCGAAAAGTTAAAAAGACATTTATATTGGCCTAAAATGGTATCCCAAATTCGCGAATATATAAGCAATTGTGAAACATGTCGAAGCACGAAAAGCCCTAATATCACTTTAAGACCTCCAATGGGACGCCCCTTAACATCAGAACGCCCTTTTCAAAAAATTTGTATAGATCTTTTAGGGCCATATCCACGCTCTAAGCAAGGGCATACTGGTCTACTGATTGTTGTCGATCACCTAACAAAATTTCATTTTCTACAACCCCTTAGAAAATTTACATCCAAATCAATTTGTGATTATTTAGAAAAATCAATTTTTTACACTTTTGGAGTACCGGAAACAGTGCTTTCGGACAATGGTTCGCAATTTAAATCAAGTGTGTTTGAGTCGTTCCTAACTCGTTTTGGTATAAGCCATGTATGCACTGCGATATATTCACCACAAGCAAACTCATCGGAAAGGGTGAATAGGTCGATTATAGCAGCGATAAGAGCCTACGTAGGGAAGGATCACACCACCTGGGACCTTCATTTGTCTGAAATTACTTGTGCATTACGTTCAACTGTTCACCAAAGCACTGGCTTCTCCCCATACTTTTTGTTGTTTGGACAAAATATGATGCTTCATGGTAGATTTTCAACTTCTGAGAAAACTTAATTTAGTTTCTGACGACACTAGATTGGAGTACCCTGATGCCCTTCAACTCATACGACAAAAAGCAACAGAAAACATGGTTAAAGCACATGTAAATAATGCCAAAAGATACAATTTACGATCTCGTGAAATCCAATTTAATGTTGACGAAAAAGTGTTAGCAAGAAACTTCGCTCAAAGTAGTGCAATCAAAAAGTTTAATTCTAAATTTGCACCTACTTTTAATCATGCCATTGTTAAGCGAAAACTAGGTTCTTCATATTACGAGCTAGCAGCCGAAAGTGGAAAAATAATAGGCGTATACCATGCAAAGGATATGCAGAAGAAACAATGAAAGTAGTTGGGTTTTTTTTCCTTCTAATGATTCTTAAAATTTTTTTTTCTATTAATTTTATTCACATTAGCTGGTTTGTAATGGACCCTTTCCGTAAAAAAAAAAAAAAAAAAAAAAAATATATATATTTTCTACTGCACAAATAATTTGGTAGTAGAAAGGATTGGCTCGCCATGTATAAATTATTAAACCCACCCCTGCCATCGCTAGTTCACTTACTTGGTAGCAATTTTTTTTATTAGATTTTCTTCTTTTTTTTTTTCGCTCAAATAGTGACCAGTTTTTACAAGCTCAGTCGAAAAACACCCTACGCTTGTAACTAATAATTGAGTCACAAATAGTCTTCACACATTGGTTAATAACAACTGATATATAAATAATGATTATAATAGGTAAGCTATTTAATTAACATAACTTTGTGTTCATCTGGAAGTAAGGCAAAATAAAAAAAAAAAAAAAAAAAAAAAAAATTCAACTTATAAAAGTTCAATATACTTACATGATAAAGTATTCGAAATTATACTAAGGTAAAAACAAACTACCGAGGTTATAAAATATACTTAAATATCAAGATAAAATACTTATGATCTAATAGCTAATTACAAAAAAAATAAGGTGCATAACCAATAATCAAATAATATCCATATGTAATAATAAGGTAGGGTAGGGTATATTATAGCGAGACCGACCATTTTCATTTGGTCATCCGATCATTCCGTTAATGCAGACCCGCTAATCTTTACTCTAAGCTTAATTTGGCTACGTAAGAATTGCTGCTATGAACACAGATCATTTGTAAAGCAGACTGCAAGTGCAGACCATTTCGCTGAGTAAAAACGAAAAAAAAAGTAAATGCATACATTTTTCTAAGAACTGAAGTGATATACATAAAAACTAAAAAGTTGTTAAAAGTAAATAAGAGTCGAGTTTTAAAAGTTAAACTAAATTAACCATTTTTAATTAACAGTCCTATAAAAGGTAATCGGTATATTAATATAAAATATTTTGTCTAAAGTAAATTAATATTATCAGGAAATTAAGCGTGAGACTGAGTAGCGTAATCTTCATGTGGCCTTAGAGCTAAAAGGCGGAAAATTAAAGCACATAAATGGACCAAGCTATTGGTCAATTTACCTAAATGCGGAAACTGCTGATCTGAAGAAAGTGATGAGGCCACGGGGCCCCAAAATCTTAGGATATCACTAACAATCCTGTATTCCAGACAACTACTTAAACTTAAGAACATCGATCGCAAAAAGATAAAAATTTGCTTTGTATAGAGATCATAAATAGATATATAACGCCTTAAAAAAACATACTGAGGAAAACATTCAGTTGAGCTTTAAAAAAAAAAAAAAATACCTAAAAACGCATAAATTTTATATAAGAGCTTATCAGTTTAGATTTGTCTGGTTAGACCAGTTTGGTTTTTTTTATAATAAATTAGAACCACAAATTTTACAACATATCAAATTATAACAACAACTATCCGGCAATTTTCAACTTCATCAAAAGTCGCTGGGCCCAACGTCATCGATGGAGTGAAATGCACGTAAGTTTGTTTCAAAATAACTTTATTTTCGTACCTAAAGAATACTTGAATTTTTTATATTTTTATACCTTATAATTGAATTGAAATTACAATAAGCATAGATATCATAAAAAAAAAAAAATACTAAGCTAAAAGATTAAACATCAAAAACAAAAGTTAAGCATAGAATTTAAATACAACAAACAATTTTATGCGAGAAAAAAAAACAAATAATAACAAAAACATAAAAGAGAATCTGTTACTTAAAATATAAACACAGACTCTCTTAGATTTTGATGGTGTTGCTAAATTCTGGTTCAATTCCGTTGCGTTCTATCGCGGTTTTTTTTTATCTTTTATACCATTTCTCATAACCGGTTTAAGTAAAGAACAATAAGTAATAAGTGAAAGACTTTCTTTCATATATTTAGTTTGATGGTCAGTTTCTTGCAAGCAAGACTTGTTTAAGTTAATATTTTCAGTTAAAAAAAAAAAATAAAAAATAAGAAATAAAGTCTCAACAAATGTTTTTTTCTTTCCAATTAGATTAACGTTCGATTGATTTTAATTTTTTATTATATTCTAAACAAATTAGAAAGTTTAATCAACATGTTCAATTACAAAAACAAATAATTATAATTGAACCCTAAAATGCTTAACAGCAATAATTCCTGTCTGTATTTAAAGTAATTTCGAGTTAATCCGTGTTATTAGAAATTCTTTTAAATTATAGAAATTTTGGCGTTTTTTTTTTGGGAAAATGTTATTGAAAGTCAATAAAAATAATAACTGAATTGTAACTAATATGGTTATGAGTACTTAATAGTTCTTTTGTGAGTCCGTCATACGTCAGCATGCTAGGCGGCCAAGTTTAACCTTTGTTATCTGGCTTGCGTTTGGGGCAATTTTAAAATATCTTACAAGTTGCAATGGCAGGGTGGGCAGGGATGGAGGCCGATTAACATCAAGGAGCTCTTCTTGTTTTAATCATGGTTTGGCGTGAAGGTTTAAGGATTTATTTTGTCGGGATTTACTGTCTAGTTTCTGCTTTATATTTTTGGTTGTAGCTTCCCTTAACTGGAGTAAATATTTTGAACGCAGGTTAAGATGTGTTGTTTTTTTTTGCCCTCTAATGTGCACATATTTATTGCTGTAGTGTTTTGTGAGATTTGGATTTAGAAAGATCCCCGACCACGTTCGACGAGCTAGTCAGAGCATAGCTAGATGTGCACCACATCTGAATCCATATCTTAGATCAAAGAAACACGCTCGAAGTTGAGCGCTGCATACATTAAAAAAAAAAAAAAAAGAAAACTGGAACATTACAGAATGCCGTTCTCGAATGAGGCAATAGTGTAATCGATGCTACTGGGAACTGCTTCTGCAAGATCGATAATGGAGGAATGACCTTTATGAGTGTTAGTCCGAGGTTGCTCTCAGGCGGATGGCGGTTTCCTGCGCCATCCTTTTTCCCATAATATTAAGTGGTATTAAGCAAAGAACCGTATTTAGCGCTTCCGTTGAAGTGGATCTAAGTCCTCCGCTGATACATACGGCCGCAGTTCTTTGCACTTTCCCTAAAATTTTGCAACTAGACTGTGTTTTAAGTGCTGTCCACCACACACATATACCGCATAACAAGATTGGCCTCACTATAGCTGTGTTAATCCAACGTGAAATATTCGCGGTAAGCCCCACGTTTTACCTATAGCTTTCTTACAGGCATATAGAGCAACATTGGCCTTCCTAGTTCGCTCAAGAATATTCGGTTTCCAGCTTAACTTTCTATCCAAAATGACCCCTAAGTATTTTGCCTCTTCCACGAAGTTTAGCAGAGTACCATCCAGTCGTGGAGGAATTTTGCGCGAAATTTTATATTTCCTCGTAAAAAGAACCAGTTCAGTTTTTTTGAGGATTTACCCCCAGCCCACAACTTTTGGCCCAAGTATTGAGATCGGAGAGCGCTGACCCAAGCATTTCCGAGAGAGTATTAGGAAACTTTCCCTGTGCAGCAATAGCTACGTCATCCGCATAGGCAATCACCTTGCAACCCACCTTTTCTATTTTCCTTACAAGTACATTGACTACCAAGTTCCATAATAAAGGTGATAGGTGAAAGGACACCCCGCTGAGGAGTGCCTTTACTCACAAATCTCCTGGTCTCTGAGCCACCTAAAGATACACTGACGACTCTGCAGGTCAGCAGGTTTTTTATCAGTGCACAGATTGACTCATCTAGCCGAAGCTTCATGAGCGCGCCAATGGTTGCCCCCGGAAGAATATTGCTAAAAGTACCTTCGATATCCAGAAAAGCTACCATTGTGTACTCCTTATGGAAAAAGGAATTTTCTATAAAGCCTACCAGGGAGTGCAGGGCCGTTTCTACAGACCTACCTTTCCTGTAAGCGTGCTGTGAGGTTGAAAGCAAATTTGTGTATATGCTACAACGAATATGAGCATCAATCAGTCTTTCGAGTGTTTTCAGCAGGAAAGATGAAAGACTAATGGGTCTGAGGGCCTTCGGACTCGTTTGCGATATTCCACCCGCCTTAGGGATAAATACTACCTTTACCTCCCTCCATTTTAATGATTTGTATGTCATTTTAAGGCAACCTTTGAAAATGACAAGAAGCCATGGAAGGATAATGGACGACGTCTGCTGTAGAGTGGCTGGAACTATACCATCAGGCCCAGCAGACTTATATGGTTTGAAACTAAAAAGATCCCATTTCATTCTGTTCTCTGATATGATTTTTGAAGGATTACTCATCGCCGGAGCCCTCTCACACCTTATGTGAGTGGAATCCACAGAGCAATCCGGGAAGTAGCTACTCAGAAGAAGATCTTGGGTCTCCTCGCTAGAGGATGTTCAAGTACCATCTGATTTCTTTAAGTAGCTTGGACAGCTAGGATTAGAAGCGTGGATCTTGCAGAGTCTTGATGCTTCGGAATAGTCCTCTATATTACCGCAGAAAAGCCTCCAGGAATTGCGCTGAGCCTTTTAAAGTGCTCTTTTAAAAATTTTTAAACTGGCTTTATACTTATCCCAGCATTGAGTTCTACCCGATTTCTTACCTTTATTAAAAATCTTCCTGCCCTGAGACCTTAGATTTCTAATTTCCCTTGACCACAAAGACGGTTTTGATTTGCCTCTTGGTTCGCCCTTAGGGCATGAGACTTCTAAAGCCTCCTTAAGAGTCCCCGTCAGCTGCTCCACGATTGAATCTTATTAATTTTAAGACGTAATTCTACGTCAAAAAACTTTTTATAAAATCTCCAAAAAATATTCTCGTATGGTTTAGGGAAAGACTTTGACGTTTTGGAATCAAAAGTTTTAAAATTATTATATGTGTATAAACATAAATCACTGTTCAATGATAAGTAATACAAAAAATTAGCTGATAACGTTTAAGGATATTGTAGTAAATTGCGAGATAAGAAGCTCTCAATGATTCGTGCATGATCGAATGATTTGTACTTAGCTATGTATTTGAAAACAAAGCAAACCTCATCACATAGTTTAGTGATTAGCTCGAAAATGCTTCAATTTATTTTGATGATTGACTAACTGGTTCTACTTAAATTAATACACTTATTTATTCATGACATTCCATGCATAGCAGACCGCCCCAGAGAACAAATACATACCACCCACCTGGCAAATGAGATTGCATTTGAATTTTAAAGCAAAATATTTTTATAGTTTTTCAAACAACGGATTTTTATCATCATTATGGGTCATTAAAGCTTTAAAATGACCCATTTGAGTTTTAACAATATTGTAGTCGATTATGTATTTTTCGATCATAAAAAACACATATACTTGACCACAGCAAGTTCCAGCGATGTTCAACCATGTGGTTGCAGCACCTTTGGGTAATTTGATTAAATTAATTTTAATGATCTGATCGCATGATATAAAATATCTGCTACCCGATAAAACAAACACTAATCGTTAAATATTCCCGCGTATAAGACTATGAATATTGTTATCATCTGATAGGATTAGAAAAGTGTGTCAGCATGAAAAAGTATCCAAGTCATTGTTAATAAAGTTTAGTACCTCATATAAACCAATAATAAATGCCATAGCGATTAACATACAAGACAAAGTGTGCCGTGATTAAAAGGTTGAAAAACGCTGAATTTGTATAAAGCTCGTTTGGCAACATCAAAGCACTTAAGCGCGTTTATTTTTGAAGATCACGTCACAAAAGTGATGACAATCCTTCAGCTAAAATGTTTGAGAGTTTTATGAGCTTTTGGCATTGTATTTTGACGTATGTGACTTCCAAAAGGTACTAAAAAATGCTGGACAACACAAACGGAGAACTGTAAATCTGTTAAAAGATATATAGGTATGAATAATGAAATCGATCGTTTTCGAATCGATCGTAAAAAAGTCAATAAAACAAAAAAAAAATACTCTTCGCTATTATTATTATTAAGAGGGTCTATAAAATGGCGATAGATGTCGAAGACCCATTCCATACTTAATGTCATTGATTAGTCTTAAAGTGTTTTTAATGGTTGCATAATCTTGTTTCTATAATTGTGCTTAGCGACTTGGTGAATTTCAACTTGGTCTAGGCATTATGACAAAATATTTGGTTGAAAGAGATGTTTGTGAAGAATCACACTGAGAGATTGGAAAGAAGTTAAAGTAAAACATTAAAAAATATAAAAAATATTAAATATATTTACAAATGAGCCGATAATAAAAAAAAAGCCAGTTTATGTACCGGGGATGGAGTGAAATCCTATTCCTTAAAGTCAATAATACTATATGTAAAGAAATTATGTGCAGAGACTATGAAAAGTAATATAAAGCTTTAGTGTATATCATGTTATAATAGAAGATTAATTATTCTGAAAATCTTCTAGGCTTGTTTTAAGGTGTATCAACAACTTCTATTTGTGAAGTTTTTACTGGCGCGGCACAAATGTAGTTTGCCTCGTGGACAAAAATTAAAAATTTTGTTGTCAAAAATCATACAAAATAGTTATCATTGTTAAGGAAATACTCTAAATAAGAATTACAATTTTCAGATCAATAAAATAATTTTTGGAGACACTACACCTGCTTAAATACGATATCTGCAATTTTGCAAGTGTGCAATTTTTGTTTTCGAGCACTAAGGCTTATTGTTTAAGATATTAAATTATATATAATTTTCATTTAAAGTAAAAGAAAGTATTGTAAAAAATGGCTGTTGTTATTAGAAAAAATAAAATTGAATTTGTAACGGCTTTTTAAAAATTAATAAAACTTGGCTTAAGTTGAACATTATTTTAATTTTTTTAGATAACTTCTTCCAAGTTCCGCTGAGTTCGGCTTTGATTCTATGAGATATTTCGCATTCTGAAAAATGATCCAAAATTGCAACTTTTCATACCTATGCGAAAAATTGTTTGTGTTTAAACAGCAATAAAAATGTACAAAAACTTGTGTCTTTTTTTCTTTCTTTTTAAAAATACACTGCTTTTCAAAGTTATAGTTGCCCCTCTCTCGATATGTGTTTCAAAAGAACTTAAGTGAGAGATCACAAACTGATATTGCATTTAGTTGGAAGTGTCAACATCATTAAAAACTAGCGACAAAAATTTTATAAAGTAACGGTAAATTTTATGGATGAAAAAGATATGTTAGAACAGCGCACTTAATGCTCATTTCATTGTCTTAATTGCCTTTGCTAAAGTTAGTTGTTCTCCAGTTTGTCTTATTTTCTGCTTGTTTTTAAATTGTTACTTTCACACCGTTACAATGCCACGTGGCCGCGTTTTAAATGATCGGGAAAAAGGCGTGATTGAAGCCTATTTTGAACAAGGTTGGACAAAAAACGTATTTCTCGTAAAATCGGTTGGTCTGATACCGTTGTGCGACACTATTTGGCTAATCCTGAAGAGTATGGAATCAGAACCTATCCTGGACGAAAAAAATTATTTCCTGGCGAGAAACAATGCGAATTTGCCGAACTCTATCAAACTCCACAACTTCGCTTTCAATGGCACAACGAGCGTGTGGTACTGCAACCTCTATTTCGACTCATGGGCAGTAAAAAGAAGCCCAAATATTGTTCGTCAACAAATGCAGAAAGTTCCAAAACTTACTGCTCAACACAAAGCGTTACTTATAACATTTACTCGAAATCATATCACACAAGACTGGAATAAGGTTAGCAATTAATGTTTAAAAACAGCTCGCGTCTTAAATCCTTGTTTTTGGTTTTAATCACTTTTATGTTTTGTTAGATAATTTTTTCTGATGAGAAAAAATTCAATCTTGACGGTCCGGATATAACACATTCGTACTGGAGGGATTTGCGCAAGGAACTACGTGTTTTTTTAACTCGAAATTTTGGTGGCGGTTCACTCATGGTATGGGGAGCATTTTGCGCTCATGGTACTCTCTCCCTTGCATTTCCTTCGTGCCGAATGACCAGCATTGAGTATCAAGACGTCCTCCAGGAATATTTACTGCCATATTTACTGCAATATTCTGAAGAAAATCTAATATTTCAACAGGACAATGCTAGCGTACACGTAAGTCGGTCGACCAAACAGTGGTTTGAGATGCACAATGTTGCTCGACTGGAGTGGCCAGCACGTACGCCGGATATCAACCCCATGGAAAAATTTGGGGATGGCTTGTGCGTAAAATTTATGAAGATAAACAACAGTTCCAAAATGTCAACGATTAAAAATCAGCAATTTTGACGTCCTGGGCGCTTTTAACGCCAGATTTCATTAAGCCTTATGTTATGTCTATGAATAATCGCTTAACAGAAATTATAACACATTCTGGTGGCCCAATAAATTACTAGAAGTTCCTAAAAAATACCATTCATTTGAAGTTTTTATCAATTGTTGGACCAATTATAACAAAGAAATGAACATTTAGTGCGCTGATCTAACAATTACTTTCCTTTTATAAAATTTACCGTTACTTTACCAAATTTTCGTTGATAGTTTTTAATGATATGTATACTTCCAACTAACTGCAATATCAGATTGGGATCTCTCACTTTAGTTCTCTTGAAACACATATCGAGAGTGGGGCAACTATAACTTTGAAAAGCTGTGTATATCTATGAGCGTTCCACATTAAAATGGCAACGATTTACCCTCATGTCTTCGATTTTATTCAAATTTAGAGGGTTGATGGGATACTCAAATTTAGGACGAAATTTAAATTTTGAACTTTTTTATCAAAACTTTTTTTATCAAAAACAAAACGAGCTAAAATTTACAAAACTGCACGTGTCGCTTTTATTATGCCTTATTTCGGAAAAAATAAATTCATAATTTTTTCGAAATTTTCAACTGAAAAGTCTATAGAAGTTGTTTTTTAAATAAATTAACTTTTTAAAAAAAGGCCATTTTGTAAAAAATTCAGAGTTATAGCTTAGTATGCTGTAGGAACAAACATTTTTAGGCATTTAATTCTACACGCAAAATTTTGGTGCAGACTCAACACTAACACATACTTACCATAAGGGGTCGTCCATAAACTACGTTACTGATTTTCCGGTTTTTTTTACCCCTCCCTCCCCCTGCGTTACTTCTCGTAGTGCTTTTCAAAACCCCTCCCCCCATAAAGTAACGTGACAACGTAACGTAACGTTCCAATGAAATTAATTCATTGGAATGATTATATATTTTGACTATCTCTGACAATTTTCGCTAGTATTAGTGACTAGTATGACTAGATACATTAAAGGAACAATTGGAAAAAAATCAATAATTAATATCATCTGTAAAAGCTATTCCATCTGCGATCCAAGATTCGATGCTCTCAATCACTGGAATAGAAGAAGCTGGTAGCTTTGTTGAGGATTCTTCAAAATAGAATTTTTCATCGGATTCTATGTCGACCCATTCAGGTGAATCCTCATTTCTAACGCAAAGAAATTCACCTGGTCTTTAACAGAGTACCCTTAAAGGCTGCACCCGAGCTGCACCAAGTTCTGTGTTTTTCTGTAAATGCTTTCTGAAAATTGATTTATTTAAATAGTATTTTTTATTCCGATTTATTGTAAACGATATAATACAAACTTATGGCAACTAGTAGAAGTTTTAAAAACGAAATACAAGCCGCAGGTAGGACACGACCTTGAACCGATTTCTTTTTTCTGAGAAGGACAGTACATGTCATACGGTATCTCCCTTGATCAAGAACATTCAGGCCTTAACGTCAAAGCCTGTCGCAAAAGCAAAGACCCCAATTTTTCAGACGTGTGCTGAAATGGTGAAGGAATACCAAAAGGTTCCTGTGTCGAGTGAAAAGCTGGTGAAAGAAATCGTTGAAACAAAAGTTAACCATCAATTTAGACGATCAAACATAAACATGTAAGGTTAAAATTTTTTAAATGATTGTGTTATTAATTAGAGGTTTTTTGTCGATTTTTTTAATTTTCGGTAACGTTAAAATATCTAAACACCTCCCCCCCTACCGTTTCTTATCGTAGTGCATTTCAAAACCCCTCCCCTCCCCTCCCCTCCCCTCCCCTAAATTGGTAACGTAGTTTATGGACGACCCCTAACGTGTTTGCTGAATGTCTCGTTGAACATTATTGTTGAATGCAAAATTTCCACGCCAATTAAATGTACGGACATATAAAAGATAGCAAAATTTTGACATTTTAACTCTCCAATCATAGTTGTGAACTTGGATGCACTGAACAAAGTTTTCGGTTTAACAGCATACTAATCAACGAATAAAAAATGTCAGTACCTTTTCGCTGTCAAAAATTCAATGCATTTTTTACGGAAGATTTCTTTTCGCTTCTACAGCATACTAAGCTTAACGAAGAAAAAAAAATTTCGCTACCTTTTCGCTGTCAAAAACACAATGCATTTCTTACGGAAGATTTATTTTCGCTTCTACAGCATACTACGCTTTAAGCCCTAAGTCTTGCGATAATTTTGAAGGTTTAACTCTTGTATGCTCTCAAATATTTCAGGAGTTATGAGTTATTTCGTAAATTGTATATTTCGCAAATATGTATTTTTTTTTTGCATACAATATCAACGTTATAAGTTAAAAAAAAAAATATTTGCATTTTAATGTTCAAAGTAAATAACTTTTAATAAGTAGAAAACGTCGGTGTATTACAAATATGTAAGTATACCAAAATATTTTAGTACAAAAATACTCTTAATATTTATAATGCACTTAATATTTATCTTATATTTAAAGCAAAAATATTTATATCCCTAAAACAATACAACATATTTAACAAAAATAGTTTATTTTATATATAAACATAAAGCATTTATTTTACCAAATTAAATAAAATTAAAATTTATGAATTTTAAAATTGCAAATTCTGTAAAAAGACTAAAAAACTTGATATTTTAAACCTAATTTTTAATATGTTAGAAACAAAATTATTTGTTTTACATATTTGATATGAGCAGCCTACTCGTTATATTATTCACCACAGAAAATTTCATATAAATTGGACGACTCCTTTTATTTTTTCCCAACTTGTGTATGGGCTAAAACTACTGTGCGGCACCTCAAAACATCGCTTTATCCAGTGAGCTCTCAATAATTGTTGATAAAAATATTATTTTTTTTTTATTAGAAGAAATACTTAACCCTATTTGTCCCACTTATCCCAATATTTATTTTAATTTTTTGGTTCTTTTTTTGCATAAATTCAGATCAATTGACTATATAAGCATAAATATGTAATCGTTTTAAATTTTCTATTTTAAAAATTAAGATGTAAAATTCTTCTGAGAAATGAAAATAGGCCGTTACCGTTTTCAGCGATGTTTGTTTCATAACGCAAAAGGCGTTGAGTATTGAAAATTCTTCATGTTCTTCGTATAGATCTAGATTAATTGAAAAGTTGGATTGAAAACTGGATGAACGAGTATAAAAAAAACCATTTTTAGGGTTCACCCTAGTGCAAAAAATATTTTTTTAAATTCTAACAAAAGATTAAAAATCAGCGACCAGCGCATCTACAAAGAGTATAAAACAAAAACACATTTTTAGGGTCCATCTTAGACTCCTTAATACTGCCAGCACATACACAAAGAATATAAAGAAAAAAAAAACAAATTTTTAGGGTCCACCCTATGTTTAGATTTCTTTTATGCATAACTTGCAAACGTCCCAATATTTTAATATATTTCCTTCGGAATATTCACATGACGATTTGTGACATAATTCCAATTATATTTCCGTTTAAGAAAACAAGTTTTTTTGATGACATTTTGCATGAGGAAAATTTATTTAAATTTTTTGATAACCTAGGATCATAATCTCAAAAAAATTTGACTGCTGTGGTCGAAAATTTACTGGTCACAACGCACAAAAAACAATTTTGGCTTTATGCCCCGGTATGTTTAAATATTGATTGGTTCGGTTAAAAAATCAAATGAAGAGTAAAATGTGAAAATTTGTTTTTGGCTTTTAGGTTAATTTGACTGCTATGGAATGATATGTTTTTTAAACTGTGCTTCGTCGCAGTTAGAACTGGCTGACAATTATAAAATTCATCATTTCTACTAGCACCTTAAAAACTGCTAGCCCATGTCAGTCAATTCGTCAAGGGAGTTGGTCTTGTTTGCTAAAGAATTTCTCTTCTTTTACTCGAACACATGTACATATGTAGGCAGACGGCAGACAACAAGTCACCTCCGCTAGTTTTGATTTTTCCGTAGTAAATTTTTCTTAATTTGCACCTCTGCACAGCGGCAAGTCATCTCAAATGCAGGTGTTTGACTGCATTAGCAGACGCGCCGCCGATTTGTCTGCGATACATTAAATATTGAAAGAAGGTTGCACGTTGGCGAATGCAGAGCGTAGAGCGCTCAGAGTAACAATTTCACAGGATTTCAATGCGTCATTTTGGCTTTCATTATTATTGTTGTTGATTCTTGCACATCATGCTGTGCATGCGCATTATCAATGCTTGGCTCAAAATCATGATCGGCACGATAATCAATCGAACCTAGTGCGTCGTCATCTTAAGAGGCTGTCATAACTTGGCTTCTTTCCCAAGGATTCAGCTTAAATTTACGATTCTGCGCGCAGTAGTGTTGAGGAAAAACTAGAATTAATGGATTCGTTTTGAACAACGTAGGTTTAAGTAAGTTTATTGGGAATGTGTTTTGGTTTCGGTGTCTCCTTCATGGCTGGCAATGCTATAAATTAGTTTGAAAACGAATATGAAATGAAATGAAAAATCAAATAAAAAAAAAATAAAACGATTGCTGTAACTGCGGGGCATTTATGGGATTATATTTAATTTTAAGATTTAACCGGTCTTTATGAAAACAGTTTTAAGAGCAGAGGGCAGGGCTGAGCCAGTCCGCCTCCGTGCTCAAATTAATGTCCCCGCTCAATACGAGAGGGTCACTCACAGAATATCAGAATATCAGAAAAATGTTTCAATTTAATACACTTTCATTGACTTTTTCAGCTAAAACGTCATACAGTTTATGGGCCTTGCGGACGGACAGACAGGCCATATAATGCTGGCCTGGAACACACGCTGGGGTTATTTATGATGGACATCAGGAATTTAAGATTTCAAACTCTAAATCGAACACCTTTAGCAAATACCTGAGGCTGTTTCATTGAAGTACCAAAAGGTCGTAAAATCATAAAAATATATATAGATATATTTTTAGTGTGGCATGCATGTATGTGTGTGTGATGCGAGAGTCAAGGGTTCAACTCATGCTGTGCGAATGCCTCTGCACAGACGTTTTGTCGACAATCGACTTTTCAGAAATTAGCTTTACGAACGGTTGCAGGTAGCTCAGAGCAACACAGACTTGGTGGCAGCATCATTAGGGCATCTTTTATGAATTCCATCCAGAGTGGGCTAGACGACGCAACGGCAGTTGCGCTGTTATATGAACACCACTCAAAAATATTCGTAAATTGCGTGCGTTATGCATGCGTAACTCCACTTAATTGGGTATTTGCGTTCATCATGTGCACCTTGGTTGTGTTGTCTATGTCAGCTACCCGTTCATCCATGTTTTTAAATTATCGGAGCAGCAACATGTTGCTGTGTTTCCTGGCCAACAGTTCATTGTATTATGCGGTCTGCCGCAGCCACACTGATGTTTTTCGGTTACCCAAATTCGGCCTTAAGTTCAAAATGCAGCCCAACCACCCTCTCAAATGTTAAACTAGCCCATTCAACCAGTGAAATGAGTATCACATTACTAATTTCCAAAGAAATTGTTGTAAGCTCCAACGCATTGATGCGATTTGTTTCCAAAGATTGTATGCAGAACGAGCGACGTGTGCTTGTTAAATGCTGCTCGACTTTTTGTCTACTCCAAAGGATATTTGTACTCACGTGTATGTAATCCTTTAATTAGGTATCAAACGAAACGCCAATTACGCTGATTTATACCAATAAATTTCATAAGTTTGGAATTTGCGACTAGGCGGGTATTTTAAATGTGAGTTCGTTTCTGAGCAACACACTCACACACACTCACTCAGTATCGATAAGAGTTCAAAGAAAGCAAAAAAGGTTTTGGCCGACACAGGTCACACATCCACTGACGCTTGAGAGGCGCTAAAGAAAGTAAAGTATGTAGTAAAATAAATAAATATTTGAACATTTATTTCTGACAACCGCATGTTTAACCGTGATTTTGTGATCGAAGTTAAATATGCCTGTATATGTGTGTGTGTCTGTGTGGGCACATTTAAAGTAAATGTAGTAGCTTTACTTTACTAGTATGACAAAACTAAAGCAGATTCTATGGATAATTAGGAAAACACTTTTTAAGTTTTTTATTTCGGGCTGGAATCATACACATTTATCTTTAAATTAAGTTTTAATGAGTAACTAGATATATGGTTATACATTCACCTTAAACTACTTAGATTAAAATCTTAAACTAACAATTTCCACTTGCAATATGTCAACATCATATTTTTTTTTTCAGCTTACTACAAATTACAGTTGAAGTCGGCTGGAAAAAGACACGCCTAGAAATAAAAGTTAATAGTTTATTTTTTAATAATATTTTACTTTATACTACAGAGTACGCTCTAAAAAGTATGAAACAAGAAAATATTCTCATCTGAAATTTTATATGTAGGATTTTGGGCTATTAAATAATCAACTTACACATAATATATATTGTTGTATGTAATACTAATTCATATGCTAATACTAATTCAGTATGCAACCTTTTATAAGTATAAGATCATATGCCGTCCTCTAGATGTTTAGCGTAATGCACTTTGCCCTAAAGCTTATGATCGCTTAGGTTAGGTTAAGGTGGCGGCAGGTCTTTAGACCAGCCCACTTCGACCACATAATTGGTCCGTTGTGATACCACAGAACGGAAGAAGGGAGTAATGAAGTTCAACTTTTGTGTAGGATGTTCTTAATGTGGCAGAAGCTGTAGAAACATGTGATATTAAATATGAAGCAAGTGCTATGCTTTGACCTCAGTCAAATCAATTACTAAGCGTTCCTCTACTCCAATTTTTCCTACCACCACCAACTACGACTTTTCGTCGTAAACTAGTGTGTTTTAAAGTTTTTTTGATTAAATATAAGGGCTATAATAGCCTACAGCCAGCGGATGATCAAAACGCTTCCAACTATGCCTCATTTGTCAAATTCTGATAAGTACTTTAGAAGTTACAGTAGTTTAGAAGTTATTTGTTTAGTTGAGTTTTTGTCCTCTAGAGGGCGCCATATTAAACTTTATGTGATATCGTATAGTTTTTCTTCAGCGTACGCTCAAAACGCTTGAAACGATACCTCATTTGTTTATTACTAAACAATTTTTTTTTGCCATGATTTTAGGTCCTCTAAAAGGCGCCTCATTAAATTTAATGTGACGTCACATATCCTATAACCAATATAACCTCATTTGTCAAATTATGATAAGTACCCAGTTGGCAATAACAGGAGTTCGAAGCTCTACTAGCAGGCCTTCATATGGATTTCGAAGTGCTTCCACACTCATATCCAAGTAAACTTTCTTTTTTCTATGAAACGAGATAATTTTTCAGGCCTTCCGCTCTCGCGACTCTTAAGAGGTCTGCTAGCAGCCTTATTTGAGAATGCACGTTAGAAAGAAAAGCAATATAAATATCAACTTGAAATAAAAAACGACGAACAATTTCCAGATTTGAACCAACGTCCTCTCATGTGACGGTTCGACCTCTTATCCACTCGTCCACTGCAGTTCTTAATAAAATTTAGTTTATTTTGCATCATTGCAAATGAAAGTAAGTAAGTGCGGGTTCGAGACTCAGCTCGGACAAAAATTTTTTTTTTAATCCACATTTTTTTACAAATTTTTTTTGTCCATTTAAAATTTTTTGAATTTTTTTTTAAATTTCTTCATACAAAAATAAAAGAAAAGTCTTGGAATTTTTCCATATAATTATTTTCATATAATATCTCGAGTAAAAATAAAAACTTTTTTAGCTAAGGCCAAACAGCGGCCGCACAAGGCCTAATTTTAAATATTTTTCTCGGCCGAACGAGGGCCGTACAAAGGTCCTTCGCAGGACTTTTTGGCCAAATAATGGCTGTACAACGGCCGTACAGAGGCCGTTTTTCAATAATCTCAGCTGTACAGCGGCCGTAAAAAGGCTTTTTTTAGTAATCTCGGCTGTAAAACGGCCATACTATGCAGTTTTCAATTCGAATTTCATGATTAAATAAATTAATGTAAAACTAGTATAATTTTTTTTTAATATATCAGTAAATTAGTTTTATGATCTATTAAATTCTTACAAGAATTAAATTGCGAGCCATAGATCAAGTAAGTTTTTAAGAAGGCAACAACAACAACAACAACTGAAGTCATGTGAAGTCATATGCAAGTTTAAACAGTGAGTTGATCACAGCTTAATCTTTCAAAGACTACTAAAGAGGAAAATGTAGCGATTTCCGAAACAGACTGTCTAGTCAGCTTAGTGATTGACTCTATACAGAGTTGTTGTTGTTGCCTTCTTAAAAACTTACTTGATCTAAAGCTCGCAATTTAATTCATGTAATTTTTAAGGCAAAAATAAAAAGCAAAATTTGCACAACATATTTTCAAGCACAAAATATTTTGTAAATTTTGATTTATATTTTTTAAGTCAAAATTAAAAGCAAAATCAGAATTTCAGTTTACGATTGAACAAAATTGAAAAATTTATAAAAAGGCGACTGCGCAACTATACTATTTTTAAGAATATCAACAGAGTTGCGCAGTTTTTGAAAAGAAACATAGCACAAATAACTTAGCTCTTAGTAAGGTAAGAGCTTTTCTTACTTTTGCTGACGAGGGGGACGGGGGGTTAAGAATTACAAAAAATGGCGGAGTTCCTAAATGCATTTATGCAATGTATCAGTGTGTTTTATTTTTAATTTGTGCTAAGTTTCAGTGCGAAAACTATGCAACTCTGTTGATATTCTTAAAAATAGTAAAGTTGCGTAGTTTTGGTTAATAAGCTTCGGACCAATTCAAAATAAAACACACTGATACATTGCATAAATGCATTTAGGAACTCAGCCAATCTGCTTACGTAATACTTATAAAATCCCTCTTTTATAAATTTCAACCGTAAGCTGAAGTTCTAATTTTGCTTTTAATACTTTACTTAAAAAATACAAATCAATATTTACCGTTATTTTGTGCTCGAAAATATGTTGGGCAGATTTTGCCTTTTATTTTTGGCTTTAAAAATTAAAAATCAAAACTTACCAGTTATTATGTGCTCAAAAAAATATCGGGCAAACATTACTTTTTATTTTTGCCTTAAAAAATAAAAATCTAAAATGACTGGTTATTTTGTGCTTAAAAAATATCGGGCAAATTTTGATTTTTATTTTTGCCATTTGAAAAATTGAGTAATAAAATGCTTTTGAGTAATATGATTTGATTTGCTTTTTCAAACCAAAGACTCGAAAAAGAAATGAATGAATCGAACGCGCCAAATCATTTACATTTGTATGCTCAATCAATGCTCAATCTTGTGTTTCGTCAGAATTGTGCCGGGAGTTTTCAATGTTTTATGTGGCACTAGGGTTGACCATATAATTTTTTTTTTTGGTTTAGAATCTGAGGTCATGTATTAAAAAAATTTTATTTAACACTAGGGTGACTCCAAAAAATGTGTTTTTTATTTTTTATTTTATACTCTTTGTTTATGATGTGCTGGAAGTATTAAGGGAAGTATTAAGTCATTGATTTCAAATCTTATGTTAGAATATTAAAATGTTTTTTGACACGAGGGTGGACCCTAAAAATGATTTTTTTATACTCATCGACCCATTTGGGCCTAGAGTTTGCCCCAGCTTCGAAGTCGCAAAAATAAATGTGGCAGCCCTATATTTCAATAAATTTTGGATTTGTAAAATCTGACAATGGATTTGGCTTCAGTGACCCATTTTGTGTGGTGTTTGCCACAGGTTCGAAATCGCAAAGATGAAGGTGGTAGCTCTATACTTAAATAAATTTAGAAATTTTATAGTTCTGAAATGGATTTGGCATCAGCAATCCATTTTTACCTACTGTTGGCTCGAGCTTCGAAATCGGAAAAATAAAGTTGGCAGCCCTATATTAATATAAATTTTGGAATTTGCAAATTCTGACAAAGGATTTGGCATCAGCTACCCATTTTTACCTAGTGTTTGCCCCAGCTTCGAAATCAAAAAAATAAAAATTTTTAAGCGCATAAACGAAACTAAAAAAACACATTTTTAGATCAAAAAGCGTTTTGAAATTCTGACGTCAGATTTTTAAAATCTAAACACCTTCAATTTATGCACCGAATGTTATGTTGCTGGGCACATAAAATTTGATTCATGTACTTATGCTGCATTCATATTTTCCGATTCATTGATTCATTCGATTTGGTTTCCAAATGATTTGGATTTGTTTGTCCGACGATGCTTATCTGTTATGTTTGATTTGTTCGTAATGAATGTAACATATCAATCACTTGTTTTCAAACGAATGTCTTGAAACTCGGGTTAAGACTACCCATGCAGAGGTCTAATACCCAGCAAAAAAGTGCTTCCAAAAGAAGGTAAAGTGGAAGAGAGACCATCACTTCCATTTTCATATCCAGAAGACGTTCTTTTAACATATGCATGCCATTGACAGGAATACTTTCCTTAGTCTTATCTAGAAGTGCTTTCAGAATATTTCAATGGAAGATTTTGTTCAGCCCTTCAATGAAAGGATTCTAGTTGGTGTTTTTTAGGAGAACTTTAAGAAGGCATTCCATGGAATAAAATGGTTTTTGATGTTAGGGGGGCCTAAAAAATCCAACAGAAAATATCCCTATTCCCGATTTTCTCGCGATTTTGGTGTTGGAAATGAGAAGTTTTTGGTTTTTATTGGGAGTTTAAAAAATCCCACGGAAAATATCTAAAACATTTATTATAATTATATGTATTTTTTTCTTTAATTGAATTTAAATGCTATTTGAATGTCTTCCAGAAGTATTTTATGATAATGCCTTTTGAAAGCACTTCTTCATAAGGCTAGGAAGAAGCACAATTGGATCTATAAAATGTCTTCTGGAAGCAGTGTCCGTAAGAATGCTGGTCAAATTTGAATCAAAAATTTTGCTGGGAACATACAGACATACCGGTCAAACACATATACAACTCCTTTTGCTTTGTCGTCGTCGGTTAAAAATGAATGTATCATCTTCTATACATAAAAAAATGTGTGAATGTTGGGATATCACGTAAAGACTTCATAACCGCTTAACCGATCTTTATGCCATTTTCAGGGAAACTAAAGCAAAATCTTGATAGTATTCCTGTGAAGTTTGGTGTTGATTGGACAAGGGGGCGTGGTATCTCTTATACAAACAAAATTTGCAAAAAAAAAATTCTATATATCAGACGGTTCTGATCGTAAGAAACTTCAATTTAGTACTGTACAAATAATGAGCGTGGTTGCATATATAGTTGCGTGCATACTACTTTTTTAAAGTCTTTTTAATTCCTGAGTTGTTCACGATATGATAGTAAAACAAGTGTATGTAGGCTCCAAGTGGCGGTCACTATATATATAGATGTTTGCACCACCTTTTTTACAGCCCACAAATCAATATAACTTCTATGTATCAAACAGATCCTATAAAAAATATTTAGAACTATAGGTCACATCCCCGGAATGCAGTATTCGACCTCAATTTACAAGTGCAATTTTACTGGTAACATTTTATGAGCGTTGAACAAGGGGGCGTGGTACATCCCATTCAACCCAAATTTGCGACATCGAATAGCTTTGAAATTAAAGGTCGGGCAGCTTCGGAATTCGGCATTCAACCATAATTTACACGTACAGTTGCGAACGAAATAATAGCAGTACTCTTATATTCAGAAATGTTTGGATAAATGATACTAGTCTACAATTTCGAATCAGGTTAACCCACTGACACTCCTATATGTACTTTCAACACTGGTTCCAAACCTGTACTCAGTTTCCTCCTAAATTGTAAAGATTTCAAGGTGAAGGATTTACGTTTTTAGCACGTGTTTAGTATTATTGATCTAGAATTTAAACTACTTACTATAAAATAAAAAATAATATTTTGTGTTTTAGAAAAAATATCAACTTTTCAATCAATATGCCAACCACTATCGTATCATGTGTGGTAGCGGAGCAAAAATTTTGGGATTATTCAACAAAATATCAACAAATTTTTTATCTTTTGTTTAAGGAGAGCTGCAATCGAAAAAAGTTAGAATTAAAAAAAAACGATTGAATAAGTGTATTTTTACATAAAAAACAGACATTTTAAATTTGAACGATTACAGCTGCGCTAAGACAAAAGATACAAAACTTGTTGATGTTTCGTGCAATTATCTCAAAATTTTTGTTCCGCTACCGGACATGACACGATAGTGGTTGATATAATGATTGAAAATTTGGTCTTTTTTCTAAAATACAAAATATCATTTATTATTTTATGGTGAATAGTTTAGATTCTAGATCAAAAATATTAGGCACGTGCTAAAAACGTTAAACACCCTGTATCTTAAAAACTTTTCAATATAGGAGGAAACTGAGTACAGGTTTGAAACCAGTGTTGAAAATACATATAGAAGTGTTAATGGGTTAATCAGATCCGAAATTGTAGACTAGTATTATTTATCCAAACATGTCTGAATATAAGAGTACTGCTAGAGGCTTAGATATATAATTTAACAAAAAAACTTATATTTTTTAAAAACGATTTTATAGTGGCAAAGACTTTTTCCGACTTCTTTAATGATCCATTGTATATGTATAAGCATTGCTATACATATTGCTATAAAAAAACAAGTAAGGAATTATTTTCGACTGGGTCAAAGAAAAACTATCTTTCTCTACCGTGTTTTTAGTATATTCGAAGTAATGATGATCTTATGGTTTTATTGATGTGAATTTGTTAAGGGAATAGGAATAGTTTTCATCAAATTTTTTTTAATTATTTTTGAAGTTAAAAAGCAATTGATGATTAACATTCTAAGTTAATTCATTAATTTTTCATTAAGGATATACAATTTTGCTGACGCCACTTTGTATTGGAGATAGGCATACTTTCCATTTGATGTTGCCATATTTGATACGAAGAGTGCTTAAAGTTGATTTTTTTTATGCACAATTGAAAGTCATTCGATTTAGTTTTGTATAATTTTAAGTTAGTTTAGTGTTTTTATAGCGACACTTTGTTTGGAGGTTGGCGTGATTTTTATTTGATTATACTAAATATGAAAGTGATATTCTAAATCAAAACTTGTGTGCCAAATTTTAAGTCATTACATTAATTCTTGCAAAATTTAAAGAAATTCTAGCATTTTAATGAAGTCACTTTGTACGGGAGGTAGTCTTGGTTTTCATTCGACTCGGCTCATATTCGAACTTTGTTTTTATTTTTTAGAAAGAAACTTATATTTAATTTTAAATAAAATATATCATTAAGTAGCTAAAAAATTACGACTATAGTCGTGTAGCCACAGACACACAGACGGACATGTCTAAATCGACTCAGGTGCTGATTAAGAATATATATATACATTTCTATAACGGTCACTGTTTCTTATGTTCATTATAAACAGAAGTGACAACATTAATAAATACTAGATAATAGAAATTAGGCTATGTTTTTGTTATAAAACCAGGAATAATAGATTTGTTATTTCACAACTTAATTTAACATTTTCCTCCTGATTATTGAAGAACTAACAATCACATTCATTGCATTATAGCCTATAAAAATATTCTTGCAGATAATACTCCCTAATATTTTGCTTAAGAATCTTTTCTCAATTTGAAATTTATTTAATCCTTGTAAAACTGCAGTAATTTTTATTACACCATCACCAATTGTCACTGTCAACACATAGCCATGTAGTAGTTACCTTTTCTTATATTATGTGTTGTCTACTAAATTATGTTTGTATATTTGTTTTAAATAAACTAATTAATTAAAACGATATGTTTCAAGAAATGCCATAGTTGAAGGTTATTTTCAAATAGTACTTATTACAAGTCTCCAAAAAAGTAAAAACTATTGTTTGAATTTAAGAATTATTTGCAATTCAAACAAACAAGGACACAGGCACACATACACACACAAACTCCCAGACCCACTCACAGACACTTTGTTGTAGTACAGTCCAAAACATTCAAACTGCAATTCTGAGAAAAACACCGGAAAACTCGCCAACACTTGGACCATGCGAATGCAACCAATGGTAAAAAGGTGGCAAAGCAAGCAATATGTTTTGTTGTTGTACTAGTTGAATCAAAATGAACTACCTGTGAAGTTGAATGGTACTACAACATTCCAACAGCAGCAGGCACAAAAAAGGGCACCGAAAGATTTATTATCCTTGCAGGGTAGGGTTTCCCGAGAAAACGCAATAACAATAAACAGCTGAGCATTTTTGTCACCTTTAGAGCATTCGTCGACTACTTCTATCTGTGGGATGTGGCATCCGTACAGAAGAAGATTGACATCGGGATCGAGCTGCCGAATTCGAATGCCAGCATATGAAGAACCTTATATTTTTTTTTTTACTTTCCTCTTTTGAAGCATTCATAATTTGTAAATGTGCTGTTGCTATTGAGTCCGTTTAAGTGAGTCCTTGCCTATGCAGGTCGTACAAAAAACCCAACTATCTGTTGTAGGTGCATTGCGCGCTTCAACGAGATGTCACAGGATATTTACCATTTTTTTTTCTTGGCAAGGATGAGCTTGATAGAAAAATATGGCGAAAAATAAAATAAAAAATGTTAAACTGGCTGTAATCCTTCAGGTGCGTCACATACGAGCGTCCATTTTGTGCTATTCCAATTTTAACGTGTGTTCCTGTCATTGTGTTGGGTTGGTTGTTGACGTTGGAGCACAATGATGACGATAAAAAAAGGATGTTGGTAGCTGACAATGAGAATGACGCTGATGATATCCTTTTGCTTGGATGAAACCCAATATGGGAATTATAATATTCTGCACGCTCACTTGACAATATTTTATGTATGTGTGTGTGATTCACCTAAATTATGCGCTCATCTCCCAGATGAAAAACAAAGCAGGCCTGCCGATGGAAGGAATTATGAGGCAGTTTAACATGTTAATGCTAAGTTTAGAAGTCTATGTTTTGAAATTTTAAAAACTTCCCCTTTACTTCTAAGTGAGGTGTATTAGCAAAGTGTCATGTTTGCTAATGCAAAATTCCGGTTAATTTTCAGGGACAAAATTTAAATATTTTCATGATTGTTGTAATTTGCCGAAACTTTGTGTTGTCGTTGAATCACTTTTGATTACAACAATATTGTTATGTATATTATTTCAACAACATCACAACAGTGCGAAGGGCTCAGCTGGCTAGGACTTTAGTTTTTATTATTGTTTTTTGGAATCTTGAGTAGTGAGTTCAAATCCCAGCAGAGACATAATTGTTTTTTTTTTCTTAATGGTTTTAGTTTTGTTTTGGTTTTTTCTTTAGTTTTTTCTGTTTTTTTAGTGATTTTGTTCTGTTTTTTTGCATTAACCCATTAACGCCCATAGTAAAACGACGGTATATTTTTATGATTTTATATTATAAATGTAATTAAATAGAGTAAAAGTAAGTAATAAAACAAAGAAAAATATATAAAGTGAAAAGATGTTTTAAAAGCTACCTGTTACACGGTTACATTTTTCAACACTTTTTGGTATACAATATAACAAAATTTGATATTATTTCATCTTATTATAATAAATAACAATACAAACTTACCTCGAAATGCAAAATTCTATAAATTTAAGCACAAATTTATAAGATCTGGTAAATGCAATGCCCGGCATTTTTGTACTTTTATTTCATGATTAGTTACTTTGAGAATATCATAAAATAAAATGCACAAATTGATATTAATTTTTGCGGGAACCACAAATTTTTTCTATTTCATAACTACTCGTGACTTCTTGTCTCGATTTCAATAAACAATTCAGTTAGATATTTATGATTTTTACACGCGCGTGCACAGAGGGCGGAAATGAGTTAATGCTTATAATAACAAAGCGAACGCGTTAATTTTCTTACTCTGTGCTCGCACGTTTATTCTTAATGAAGCAAATTAAACGACGATTAGTTAGCAGCTGCGATGGACGAATGGATAAGCTGATGCACTGTGACACTCACGCGGTCGAGGTTCAAGTCTCCGGATAATGGTAATTTTCCAATTGCCGTCAACATGGGTTAGTTATAAGTTCAGCAGGCATGCTCGCCTCCATACCTGCTTGGAAGGCATGTCTGTCAAATGAACTGCCGTAGCAGCAATACAGCACGCATCTCATGGTATGAATGGCAGAATGAATACCGTGTGATGAGTGCAGCATTAATGCCGTGAGATGCATGCAGTATTGCTGCTAAGGCAGTTCATTTGGCAGACCTGCCGGCCTAGGACATGCCTATAGAAAAAAGATATTAGCGGGTATGGAGGCAAGCATGTCTCCTTTACTTTCCGAGGCATGTTGCCGGTAGACATAGAGTAGGGCTCGTTTTCCAACTGGGCTGTTGTTATCAAGTGAGAACGAACTAAGCTACAGAGAAGAGAAGAAAAGAGAAAAACTTCGTTCGAATTACAAATTTCGACGTTGAAGAAAAGGGAAATTCTAAAATATAAGTTGGTTTAAACTTCTTTATTCCCTTCAATCGCACACATATTGCTGTTACTCAGGTGTATCCATTGCATGAGTGGGTGGAATTATTTATGGTTCAACACTTGAAAAGTTTAAGAGTGTGTTAATATGTGAACTATACAAAATAATTTGATTAAAGCCGTTAAATAGTGATAATATTAATTATTATTCTACTACATTAATATATACTTAATATTCTACTACAGTTGAAGTGTCTCTGTGGATAAAATATGAAATTCTGATTATTAATCACATTGGTATGGGGTTCCAACGTCAAAATTAGCATCCTCGTTAGTATATATTTAAGGTATTTCTTCGCGAGGATACTGTTCAAATATTATCTAAAAAGTAACGAGTTAAAACTCCTTGCAGGTTGCTCATTTTAAGCTTTATGCCATTCATGATTGATCTGCCCTCACAATCATACTCACACTACTCGTTATTCAACACTTGCAATCTATTCGTTTAATGTTAAATCTGATAATATGTGAAAATCTCAAATATTGCAGCTGCAAGTCTTCTATCGTTTTTTGAAAACTCCTTAAAAATCACGTAAGTCCAAACAGACGCACTCTAGCGAAATGTATTTTCAATATAAAATACTGCTGCTGTTGTCGTCGTTCATGTCCTGGCAGCCACACAACATCACACACACACAAACACACATCTAAACTCAAACAAGGAACGCGAATTCTGCGCGTTCCGACATACACACATATCATTGATATTCATGAGGGTCCTTCTACGCAGCCACTATAATGTGACAGGAACAGGATACAGGACACGGTCGCAACGAAATGGAACGAATCCACATCATCATCGAATCTTAAAAGCACAAATAAACAGCAATCATAAACTCAAGAATTCGTCACGATGACGTCACGCAACTAAAATCAATTATGCGCCGCCAGTATAACTATACGTACACATAAATATAGTAAAAACAACGGCAGCCACAAAAATTTACACGTTTGATCAACTGTAAAAGTATGAATATGAGTCAAAGGATATTGCGTCCGAATATATGTATGAGTGTCTTCCGTTTTGTTGGGGGAATCAACGCAGAGATTGTTTCACCACCCCACACACCAGTGTCGTGTGCTTATGCGTTTAGGCACACGTTTTCGGGACGCGTGAATATTTCTAATTTCGAGTGGAACTCATATTTTTACATGAGCATACGTAATGACAGGATTTGGTTTGTGAGGTTGTCGTCGAATCACTGTGCTTTTTATTTGTGCGCTTTAAAGTGCGAATGAGAGAAATGTGAAACATCATGGGCCAAGTTTTTTATTTGCATTAAGTTGCAACGGCAGTCTAGTCATTCCAAAAATGATTCTTGACTAGCATTGCTTCATTTAATTATGCTTTTAACAATTTTCTCTGAAAAATTCTACTATTGCTTCCTAACTACAAAAAGGGCACTACACAAAGCTTGGACATTTTAAGGAGAAACATGTTTTTTCTTAAAGAATTTCGTACAAAATAAAGAGAAAAATTATTTTTATTTTAATTAAAGACAAAGAGAGATGTGTACAAGTTTTTGATAGTCGATGGAAAGCATCACTACAAATAGTTTTACATAAAAAAATTAGTTAAAAAAACTAAAACCCGACTGCTAAAAATCACGCTCTAAAATGTATGAAACAGTTAAATATTCTCATCTGAAATAGTTATGTATAAACTTTTTTCTATTTTAAAAACTAGAGTGATCTTTATTTTTTTTTGTTCATACCTTTTGAGGTATGAATTACGGACCAGACTTTTGTTTCTTTACAAAAAAGAAGTAAACTGTGAAATTTTTAGAAGAAATATTGATATTTAAATGTGCCGCTTGCGGCCTTTAAGTTGAAAATATCATTTATATGGGAAAAAGGGATAGTTTTCCAAAAAATTCGAATAACTTCTTTAAGTAAAAATTTTAAAAAAATATAGTAAGCGCCTCGTTTTTGATTTAATTTTTCTTTTAAATGAATTATCAAACATTAAATTTAGGCAAAAGCTACTAGAGTTGTGATTTTTTACTTTTCGAAAAATATTTGCCTTAAAATGTATTAAAAAAATCGCAAAAATTCAAATTTGCTAAAACTTCATTAAAATGTTGCAGAAAAAATTCTACTATTGCTTCCTAACTACAAAAAGGGCACTACACAAAGCTTGGACATTTTAAGGAGAAACATGTTTTTTCTTAAAGAATTTCGTACAAAATAAAGAGAAAAATTATTTTTATTTTAATTAAAGACAAAGAGAGATGTGTACAAGTTTTTGATAGTCGATGGAAAGCATCACTACAAATAGTTTTACATAAAAAAATTAGTTAAAAAAACTAAAACCCGACTGCTAAAAATCACGCTCTAAAATGTATGAAACAGTTAAATATTCTCATCTGAAATAGTTATGTATAAACTTTTTTCTATTTTAAAAACTAGAGTGATCTTTATTTTTTTTTGTTCATACCTTTTGAGGTATGAATTACGGACCAGACTTTTGTTTCTTTACAAAAAAGAAGTAAACTGTGAAATTTTTAGAAGAAATATTGATATTTAAATGTGCCGCTTGCGGCCTTTAAGTTGAAAATATCATTTATATGGGAAAAAGGGATAGTTTTCCAAAAAATTCGAATAACTTCTTTAAGTAAAAATTTTAAAAAAATATAGTAAGCGCCTCGTTTTTGATTTAATTTTTCTTTTAAATGAATTATCAAACATTAAATTTAGGCAAAAGCTACTAGAGTTGTGATTTTTTACTTTTCGAAAAATATTTGCCTTAAAATGTATTAAAAAAATCGCAAAAATTCAAATTTGCTAAAACTTCATTAAAATGTTGCAGAAATATTTTCTAAAACTGTACTTAAAACAGACACAAAAACATGTGCGATTACGTTAAATAATTTGGTCGTTATGAAATTTTTCGCTAAAAGTGTACCTTTTTGGAAAATTCGAGTTTAAGTAATTTTACTAAAAAAAAATCCCCAAAAATTTAAAAATCAAGTTTTGAAAAAATCAACGAGAAAAAGATTAAGAATAGTTTTACAAAATCCAGAAAAATCTCTGTGACCAAGACTTCTTTATAAAATTCATATACGGCATGGTTTTGACAACTGACCACAACTATTTTATTTTTTTGTACAGCATAAGCTTTTGCAAAACTTTTAAGCCTAAAATAAACAAAATCTATGGACCAGTAAAAAAGTTACAGACATTAAAGTGAGATCACCCATTTTTAATTTTTTTTTTAAATTTTTCATTTTATCTGCTTTTAATGAAAATTTTTGCAACCCATTAATAAAAAATTTGTTTTAAACCTCTAAACATTGCAAAACTGAATTTTATCATCTTTATTTTTAAAAATGGCTTAGAGTTTTACTATATTCCTTGTTGTCATCCTTCTGAAATTCTTTTATAAGAAACCAGTTGTAGTCTCCCATCATTGCTACGTCCCAATATCCTTGGCATCTTTTTTCAATATTTTTATTTGTTGATAAAATCTTTCACCATGTTCATCACTTACATGACCAAGATTTAGTGGAAAGAAGTCAAAATGAGAGTGAAATGATGCTACACTTGTCAACTTGTAAAATGAAAAATTTGAAAAAAAATTAAAAATGGGTGATCTTACTTTAATGTCTGTAACTTTTTTGCTAGTCCATAGATTTTGTTTATTTTTGTTATTTTGTTTATAAGAATGTTGTGGTCAGTTGTCAAATTGTTTACTTTTCAGGTGCTTAAATGAGTTTTCGACCAAAGATTTCCACAAAAAAAAATTTTTAAATATTAATTCATATCTCCATAATTATTCTTCAAATGAGGTCAATATGTATTAAAAAGTTATTGCGAATTTAATTGTCTTTTATCAAATCAAATCCGTCAGTCCAAACAGAATTTATTACGAGTAATGACAATTTTTTTTTCGAAAAAAGCAAACAAATTCTTTGGTCGATATCTCAGAA